>LUCM01000701.1:41280-130746 GCA_008360955.1 Fasciolopsis buskii | reverse complement strand
CTTGTATTTCTTCATTTCTGGATGAAAGTTATGAGATGAACCATGATTTTACAGTGGTCCTGGTTCGCCAATTCACCCGACTGTGAGATCTACGGGGTTAGCATTAGCCGTGGTGTTGAATTACTCCTTGAAATATTGATATTTAGATGTTTTTTCGTGCAACCCCAGTCTTCTTAGGTTCAAATAATGCGGTGCAACGGCAGATTGGTAGAAAAAAGTTTACAGTGAAAAGCGGGAGAAGAATTACGTATCAAACGTTCACTCACTGAATAAGCTCTAGAGTTCTTTATATATTGTATGCGTTGATCTTCGGCAGTATGCAAAGAACTTATACTGAAATGAGGAGGTATGTCACTGAATCTGAATTCTTCTTTATAATGCTAATTTCTCCGTATCCTTAGGTGGAGACAAAGAGGCCGAAACTATAATGGACAACAAAATTAGCGGTTACGTTTACTGGGTCAAACGAGATTTACTAGCAGTTATTTCAAGGTGAAATTCCCAGGTGGAGTTAAAAATCAATGTTCGACTAATGAACAGTAATAGCTAATAAGCGGTTCTGGAATAGCGTAATCTCCGTATCTAGGACGGAAAATTTCTCTACTGGACAGGAAATGCGCTAAAACAGGAACATTTGACTCCGTGTGCTGTTCCAGCGTAGTCGGGCGGGCATAGGCGTATGCAAATATATGTATGTTTATATGCTTGACTTTTAGGTCATCCACTAAGAAATATTTTCTCGTCAGCTACTGGGATTCTTCTCGCTTCATCTTTACCCCAGTTAGTTTAGCTGTGTATCTTGTGGCTCTCCAGATGTTATACTAAGGAACTTGGGAGTTGCTTCATAGTTGATGTGTGACCTAGACCGTTTTCCTGACCTGCTGGACTAATCGTGCCAGATGGACTAGGATGCATAGTAAGCGCGGTCTTAGCCAATGGCAATTCGATCTCCGAAAGGGCTATCCGTGTGGCATCCGTAAGCACTAGCGTGCATAGATTACCGAGAAGAGGTAAGAATTCAGCCGCGTGGGAAGTGACGCGACGACAAGGGTTTGCTAGTCCAGAAACGCTTTGAGCCTCTTGATCTAGTATAGCGTATGCTTTCTCCTAGTCGGGTTTAATACCCTCTAGCTTGGGCTTTTGATCCAAGACCGTCCGTTTCGTTTTGCCGAGTTCAAACATATCAGGAAATGATTACAATTTCAGTCTCGGACGGACGTCGGAACACTAGCGTCAAATGTTGGATGTGTTTACATAGTTCGTTGAAGCGATCAATAAATCATCGATAACGACGTAAGAGAATCCGCGTCTCGTGTAATGCTATCGATAAACATCTGAAAAGTTTATATAGCAGAGCGCAACCCAAATGCGTACGTAGAAACTCAGGAGACCAAAAGGGTTTATGGCAGCAATTTTCTCGACATACTCATTAGCGACAGAGATCCGTTGGCATTGTTACACCAAATAGATTTTGAAAAATAAAATTGGGCCTTAAAGTAGCGCCTTGATATCGCAACTGGCAAAGCGGCTGTCCGCTTTGGGGGCAAAATGGTCGCCGCATGATCGACAACTAACGCTAAGAATGTGAAGAGGATGAACTTGGCTGTTCGAAAATAAAGTGTCGAAACGAAGTTTAAAACAGCAGCAACAACATTATATTTCACAAGCATTGCTAATTTAAGCGATGTGCGCTATTGTGACGTATGTTAGACGGTGCGAGGAGAAAGATAAGTTGCAAATGCCGGGGTGGGAAAACATATGATTGCCAATATAGCCATATGCGTATCGCATATGAAATAGTTTGTGATTGGTAAACAAAAGCTCCTCATGTAACAATGCTTAAAAGAAATGGAAATAAAAATAAGCCAGATGTGACTCAATGAACAGGCTGAGACAAAAAGAGGCGCATAAAAATTATCAGAAATGTCATTTGAAGCCTTCTTCTTTCAGCATGCAATTTTTAGAACACAGCTTGATTCGCTGGATAGTTGCTGTAATGTAACATATGGGAGTGGCCTCAATGAAAAAATGCAATCGAGGGACGAAATGGGATACAAGTTTGGTTACGTAAAACCTCAGCTGGGAGCTACAGTGGGGAGGAGTTTGAAGAAGAGAGGTCTTTACTGGCTGATGGAGAACAAGACGGAGCCGAGGCAATGGTTGGTGGAACGTCATGAAATCAGGTTGAGATGCAATAATAATAACTCAGAAAGGAAGAAAAGCGAGGAGATATATGCTGTGTCCGAATATTTCAGAAAACCATAGATCTGTATTTTGTAAGTTGAGGTGAGTTGACTCTGGAGAGGAGTAGAAGGGCGGTGTGTGGTGGTGTACCTGCATAAAGGGATTAAGAGGGTGAGAACCTCAACGATGCTGCTGTTCGTCCGATGCCACTCGGCGAGGTCGAGGCCCGACTGGCGGTCCGCTCTTGACGATGTGGTGCGCCACATGGTCAGCACCACGTCTATCCCTTCAAACGGTCTAGACGGCTGAATAAAGTTGATTGAAAATCATTTGGAATATCAATAAGTTTACTGGTTATTTGTTGTGCTTCTGTGCAGGCTACAAAACCCTTAATTTCAATGATGGAAGACAGAACAAGCAACTGCAGCCTACGTGAATCAACAACTAATCAGAAGTGACAGAGAAAACTGATTTAGAGTATACCTGTGGGAACGTTAAAAGGTACACAGATACCGTCGTCGTGATCCAGTTTACCTCCAGCTGTCACGTGCGTAAGTTGGGACAGACGTGCCATTTGCAACCAACAACCGAAGCAGAGGTGCTCGTGAGTTGGCGTGGTTGATAAGCAGGACAGACATATGGGCTTCGGGATCAGCCGGGAACCCAGGGTTCGCACGGTCATCACGTGTGTAAAACAAACATTCAAATGGAGATCGCTCACCGGAAGGTGCGGTCGAATTTAATTTCCAGTAGTAGCATCCTCCCGGGCGGAGGAATACGGGAACCTGAATATGAGATAGTACTGGCAAAGGCCACGGGCTTCGCCTCCGGTTCACCAGGACTGGGTGAGACGAAGGGATGGTGGACGTGGGCTAGTCTAGAAGCTCATCCGGGTTATGCCTATAAACAACCCGAGGAAGTGATCGGTTGCGTGCTCAGTCTTTGAATGAAAGGCGCCTATAGACGGATTGTATCGTCCCTGCATACACCAGGGCGATCGCGTAATGTAAAGGCAACGACGGGAATAGTCACACTACTGAGTTGGGCTGCAATGTTTTCAGCAATCAGAGTTGCCCTGCAACTGCCTCAAGTGCTTCGCTTTTGAAGGGAAGCAGTGCCACGACAGAGAATCCTTAGGCCGTTCTTACGGATACTTCCTAGGTATTCAGCACAAGGCCCCTTACTTATGTGATAACATCAGCGGGAAGAAATTCTAACTGCAGCTCTGAAGTTGTGAGCCAGAACTCCGGCTCACGCCGGATACATGTACTGGTTGAACTAAGCAATATGTTATACGGTATCTTCAGCTACCGGAACACAGTTAGCTGCGATGATATATCGAATAAATGTGTATTGCGCAAGAGCAACAGAGACAGAGCACCGGAAATTCACAGCCTCACCTAGCTTGTCGAGTTTTAATCCGGGATCACCAATGCAAAATGCGGCTGGAAATGGAGCCCGGGCCTGTCTTCTGTTTGAATCCGATATCACAACTGGCTAGGCTCCCCGAACGACAGGACAGAGAAAACCTAAGCCATTAATCAGACGCCAGGACTATATTGTATATATCGTGGCGCCGACTTGACGGCAATACGCGATACGCGAGATGGCAGACTATAGTAAAGGGGGCGAGTGATTCGAGCAAATCAAAAGCGGGCACTCTCAAAAGATGCAGCACGAGTAGGAACTTACAGTTCTCTTGCGCCATAAAACAGATGCAACTACACAATTAAAAGTTGGTGTCATGCGTCAAAAAGCAGATCTCAGAAAAATTAATGTTCGACAATAATCCGTCTTTTCCGGAATGCCGATGCCACTCAATGGCTCACTGGCGGATGGAGGATTCGAAGCCGCGATCTTCACGTCTAAATGCCACTATCTTACCTATTTGACTAATAACTCACCAACTGCCTCGATTTCCTAAAATTTCAGAACTCGGCCGTTGGTATGTGACAAAGGTCTCCCCCTGGTGACCGTCAAAGAAGAGTGGCTCACCTCCGGTATAACTTATAGAGGGATAGTTATCAACGGTTGTCCGGAAAGACTACGCCTTGGGGGCTGCGAAAAAAACTAAGGAGTTTGAACAGAAGCTGTCCATTCACTCACCTGCTTGTTCTAAGGCGCTTTAATGTTCCGTCTGGGGACTGGGTCTAAGGCAGCTAAGCGAACCTTTTCTATGAGGCCTTTGTTTTGCTGGTCAAAGATATGTTTTCATCTCAGCAAGTAAATGAACCCATTGGGTGCCGATCCGAAATCAGTCCATTTCTGATTAACTCGTTGCTTTCCAATGAAGATCGTCACATAGATGTGGCTGCAGGTTTTCGATCGGGAATGGTCACAGTCTAATTTCCTCACATCGCCAAACTGTAGATCGAGTCTCACGCGCTGTGCTGTAATACTGACCGGAACCTTATAGTTTGATTGATAGATCCTATTTGCAATTTCCTCAGGAGATGTTTCTCCACTGTCAAAGCGATTCCTCAACTCCCGGACACACACCAGAGTCCCTCAATGACCAGTTCTCAGCCCTCTTCCGTTCCTTATTTTTATGTTAACTGCATCACCATCTAGTATATCATAATTGCGGTGGTGCAGTGGAAAACGAATCACACGAAGAGCTGGTCTATCGACTCGAGCCAGCCGATCATTTTACCAAGGCGATGCCTTTTTCGCGACTCTAGCGGATAACTAGCAAGCCGGCTTCCCATGACCTTAGCGCAGTTATATGAAATTTTCCACGCACCTCTGTTGAAGACTTTCAGGTTTTTACGGCAACTATATTGGCTGTTTAGTCGAATATCGTACTCCGGGTTTACATTCGTTGCTTGTCGGATATCGTATGCAGAACAAATTCAGCCTTTTTGTACTGGATGTTGTAAGAATGTACGCTGAAAAAAATATGAAATCATCATCAAAGATTACTGCCAGAGAAGCCTGAAGATCGAAACTGATCTATCACAGTAGTGAAATTATAAACACTTATATGGTGGCATAACCTCCCAAACTACGGCTAGAGCCTCTCGTTTGTTTCAGGAGTATCGACGTTCCGCAGGACTTAGACAAGAAACACAAAACACTCGGGGGCCACTTTGGTCTAACACGGTCCCGGTACCAGTGGAGGATACATTAGTGAAGATCGTTAACTTCATTTTTGGCAAAAACGTATGTTACCAATCCTCAGAAGGCAGAAACTCTGATAAACATCGGAGTACACGTTCGTGTGCGGAAGACCAAGCGCAAGAATTTTTTAGCGAAAGATGAAAGAGTGTGCGCGGTGGTGAAAAATACAGGATGAACCTTGAGTAATATTTAAGGGAACCTAGTTGAGAAAGAAATCTGTTCAAATATTTGGGCGATGCTGCACGGGACAAAACCAAAAGGCGAGTAGAGTCGGGTCACACGCCATAGTCGTCTAACAGATAGCATAAGCAGGTAGGATTTGGACGTAAACACACACTCATTTGGACTGTTGGCAACACTATGATCACAAAGTCGCTCGAGGACTAAACGCGAACGTTCATAATGCAGTTCTTTGGTAGTTGCTTGTAAAATGATCCCGCTCTGATAAGCAGAAACACTGCTTAAGTCAGAAATACTGGTAGTCATTGCGTTCTGAATAATCGTAAGGGGAACACTAAATCCAAAGGATGAAATAAATACCGAAACAACCAAAGGGTTGTAATTGTGATGATCAGCTTGATTATTTTATGACTGAGGGGTATGTGTAAGAATGAATTTCAAAATTCAAGCGTTGAGAAGAATTCATATCCATGAAACTGACAAGCGGAGTCTTTGGGTCCAGATGTCCGTTTGTGTAAATTATTCACCGCAACCCGATAATCACCGCGGATTCCCAGGGTTCTTCCGTCCTTTTTAAGCCATGTAATGGTGGTCGTAGCCAAAACAGAACAGACTAGCGTCAAGAATTTTTTATCTACCAAGTAATTTATCACGTGATTCACTAATCCCCGTAAGGCAAGAGGGAGGGTGCCACGCATCATAAAATTCAAAGCCCCCGAAATCCCCAAAGTGACCGGTTGCTTGTCGAGAACACCAGTGGCTCTTGAGTAAACTGGGACTAATTTTTAGAGTTGTGATTGATGACAGTCAGTAAAAAGCACCATGAAGAGGTCAAAACGTTATTTTGCAGTTAAGACCAATGATAGAAGATGGGTAATTATTGAAAGGATATGAATACTAGGAAGTGTTAGAACTTGGGCCTGTTAAAGAAATCACGTTTGTTCCTAAAAGAGGAAGCCCGTGCCCAGTAGTATATTCGGCAATTTTGATGCAAACAAAGGCGAGTAGATGTCGGAGTAACTAGTCAGAAACGAAAAAATCGACATTACTAAAGTCAGTGATAAATGAGTGACGTACAAAATTGTTGATAAGGTAAGCACATGTTGTATTTGCAGACACATGAACGGAGTAGAAGTGATGGCCAAAAAGGCCGCAATTCAGAGAAAAACGGAGACTCACAAATGGAGCTGTTTGTAACGTAAGCCCGTAAACTCTGACAAAAGCAGTAAATGTGACCAAGAATATCGCATTTGAAGCATATAAACTGCACAAACGGCATTTGAGACAAGAATTTTGAGCTGCGTTGGATTTGCGGACATTCCACATGGGCATTTTTTCGACTCTGTTTGAAGTTGTGACTGACGGTCCACTCGGGGTCTCGCCGTTAACGTAATTTGAGGCAACCATTGCGATGACGATGTCGGAGGATCAAAAGGTTAAGCAAATGCTTTGGTTCCGCAGGAACAGTACCACTGATGTCTTGAAACCGTCCGCATAAAACTTTCGCCAACAAAATGTGAAATGTGGGGTTAAAAAAAGCTGCTTCAGCAATTTCGGTTGATTTATTTCTGCGATCAATATATATGGCAATCGTATTTGCGACTGCGCACGGAAATCACAGCGAATCTCCCAGGTTTGCCGCTGTAGAATAGATTCAAGAATAGATTGGTTCTCCTGAAGCACCACAGAATAAAATGAGGCAAGCTCGGGAGGCTCGAAATCCATTGGTTTGAGGTTTAAAAAACTCAGCTGCTTTACGTTCTCATAATTCATTTTATTAAGCTCATTGAGGAAAGCCACATTTTTCATCAATGAATAAACATCCATCTCGATCAGAGATGAAAATGAACACTTTTGTCTGAGGATCAGGACCCTCGTCTGTGAGACGCTAGATCTCAATGAGTTCCGTGTTATCCTTTAATGAATGAATAGGGTCCCCAGCGTGCATCGACCCATTGGTAGTGCTGACCGCGAAACCTGTTGTCATATTCTTAGATAACACTACAACGAGAAATAGTACCATCGAGGAGAACGAACTTCGACCGAAAGCTTCTAAAAACAAAACAAAACTACAACGACCATCACCAGCCAAACTGTATTCTCCGCCATCCTAGGTACAAGTGGTCTGAGATTTACTGAAGCCATGTATAGTATGTGGTTAGTTCCACTCATCACATTATACACAAACAAGGGAAAAGTGAAAAAATCGCTGCTTTTCGGAAACTCTATCATCTAAGTCTGGTCTTTACAGGGTTGTAACGTTCAAATATTCATTTACCGACGAAAGTCTATTTCTCAATTTGAATACGATTTCACATGACCAGCGGATACATTTTTCACGCATTCCAACTTGAACGCTCACAGAAAATCTAATCTTAAACAGCGGCTTCGATTCACGAAAACTGAAGGAGTTCTGTCGCAGCGTCCCTGCACAGCAAAACTTGCGTTGCGGCTGTAGTAAGTGTGCAATTTACCAAAAATGACAAAACAATGGATATCAATCAATAACGGTCAGTTCAAAGGGTTGGCTGGAGTGGAAACAATGAAGGATTGGCTTTGTCGGTAGGCCTTCTCAAATGTTCGACCGAGTAGGGACAATCTGGAACAAACTGGAAGAGATTTATTGGTTTAAACTAAACAACCTTTCTGATACGGCTACAGTCTCGTTATGCTGCCCTATCTCTAAAATGTCACTATCCCCAGTGTCATTTGGCGATATTCTAATCGCCTAGCCACTTTCCGGTCGTGCTTCGGCTCTTGTATCAACGCGGAAAACGATCTCGCAGGAAAGAACTCCACTTCTCCATGAGTAGTCGCTGGTGAGTGGCAGACAAGCTTCAAGTGACTGTAACACACTGCCAGTAATCCAGCATCTAGGCTATCTAATTGTCATGCCAAGTAAACCTTGCAAATGTGACTTCATACGGCCAATCTAGAACGGACTTTCAGGAAACTTTGTCGACACACAAAGCAGCCTCTTATGGGGACAGTATTCTCTAAAAATTTGCTGATGCCGATGATGATGAGCTTTTTGGATTAAGGTAGAACAAAAATGAGGTCTTTCTAGTTTTCTAAGAAAGTTATCTCAAGCTCTCTGATTTTGTATTATTATGCTTCTTCGAACTTTTCATCTCTAAGTTGCGCCCGTTACTACGAAGACGGCAACGCATGAATGTAAGGTTCAGGTCACTGAAATTGCAATAAAGGAAGTGCGCTTAAAAGTAAAATTGGCGAGGACCGTGGGGTTGTAGCGAGAATCATGACTCAAAGGCACATGAAAGAACAACTGAAACCTAGAATGACTCAAGCAATTGGCGCTTATTGCACGAAAGATAAAACGTTTAGCAAAGGCAGAACGAAGAAAGATATTGTTAGAGGACGTTCAGAATGTAACCCCGAACGGGTGTTCTTTTGGATTCGGAAGCGTCGGTTGACAAAGTCGCCTTTGTCGATAGAATAGAAAAAAATCAAGTCAAGAACCAGATGCGGGCAATGTATTGTATAAATCGTGATGCCAAAATTTCACCAGTAATACAATACATGCGCAGGCAAACCACGACAGAGAAATACGATTAGAAGGCGAAGACTCACGAAAAGTATTATGCGAGCGGGGACGTACAGAGAGAAGCGAGGCTGAACAAATTACACAAACCTCTAACGTCATGCGTCAAAACAGGTTTTATAGAAAATGATGTCTGAAAATAATCGTTTTTCCAAAAGCGATGCCATCACACGTTCACCACACAAAATCCTTAAAGCAAACAGACTGTCTGAGTCATCATCCTAAAAGTCATTGCGGGTGGCTGCAGTTTGCTGTTGCGACCGTTGAGGTGTTACTGTTACCGCACGGCTAACCACCTTAAAGAACCTGCCATACGGTGGCGTGGGAGGCATGCAAACGAACCACTACGACGAAGCACACCAGGCGTGGTGTGGAAATCATTGTGTGCACAACTATTCGACATATGTGTCGGCGCCGGGCGTAAACAGCTCATGCTATCGTGCACTTGGCTAACAAACTGGGACGCATTACGAAGAGTGGGTCGAGAAGGGCGCACATACTAGAACGGAAAGTTTCATGGGTGTGCCGAAGATATTTTCCGCAGCAGAACACTGTGTGCAGCATTGGATCGATGAACGAATGCCGGGTAGAACCAGTGGAAGAACTGTCGTGTGGCATGAGTAGGGCACCCAACTGAAGATGAAATTGCCTATGTGAATTATTAGTCCATGGATGCTTGGTGTATCAGAAACATATCAAGTGCTGTAGCATAACCTTCGCTATGTTTCGGCAGATACATGCGAAGTGGATACGGCTATGGGCCAAGGGGTGAAACGGTCAATGACACACGGGAAGATATGTACAGCGGCTCAACTAGGTCAGTACGTGGGGAAAGCGTGACTCTGAACTTTGGTTCTTTGACAGCGTAAACACTGTTTGGTCCATAGGACAATGTCAAAATTCATATTGGGCCAAACAAAATGAAAATAAATAAGTTTGCGCTATTCGCGAACACCGGGATGAGAAGTTGAATGAAAATGACAGAAAACGATAACTCGTCGGAACAAGGAGGCGGGGTTCGCCAACCAAACAGCTGCACAAAATGGTGAAGGAGGAACGAAGCAATAGTCAGTAACGGGGACTAACTGATGAACAAAATTCATGCAAGGAACATTCAAGATTTTGAAACGCCGCCAAATGCTTATGGTCAAAGGAAGAATGCAACGCGTTCACATGGGGGCTTGATAACTCATCAGCGACGACTCTGTCAACCTCGTGGACGTAAGGAACCGTGCTCCCACGGCAAGCTTTCCGGTGGTACTTTTTAGCATTCGGGAAAATCATTCCTACACCTTGTCTGCCTTTTCAGGAAGCTCATCTGAAAAGGAACCGGCTGCCTGAGTGGAAAGGATAGCTGCGGCATTGTCGAGCGCATGGCCAGTTCATAGATGCCAAAGGATGAAATCGTTGACAAGGTGTTGTAATTTTAAAGACCACCTTTAACGCAGAAGTTGAGACGGGTAACAGCCACCGAGCTCAGCACCAGCCAGGAGTGGTTGAAGATTTGTTACATCATAGGGTGTTTTGTATTTTAACACTGCTGACCATAAAAGAGTCGGTAGGCGTGGGGTGTCTCAAGCCAATAACAGGATGCAATATCTGTAGGGTAATGTACAAAAAAATATGAGACTATGGCTGCTTGGTAAGTTAATTTTTGAAAATAAAATGGGCTCTCATTCGGAAAAAATCAAACCTGAGAGTTGGATAAGCCAGAGCCTGGAGGATCAATGACAAACTTATTGCCACTGACAAAAAATCAGGACAACAGTAGATTTGATTAAGAAGACTATTAGTGACAAGAAATTGGCAACCAGAAAAAAACTAAAAAAGGACTCTGGAAGCTGGAGGATGTAAAACAACGTCGTGCTCTCAATTTGGCAACGGCTGGAAAAGACAGAGGAGAAAACAACTAGTAGAAAGCTGTGAGGCCGATATACAAGAAAATCTAAAATGAAAAATTGTCCAGAACTGCTTTAGAAGCAGCCGGATGTACAGATGAGCTATTCAGTAGTTTTCTGTTTGTCCGGCCACTTGAAATGTTCCATGGAAACCTGGCCCCAACTCATTGCGAAGCCGAATTAGCCCCCCCGGTCTACTAGATGTTGGCTAGTGACTAAAGCAGGAACATATTTTAAAAACAAATTCCAGCAACCCACATAGGTGTGTCCACAAAATGTCATTTGTTAAAAAAAACCCGCAAACCTCAGCGTATAAAATGGTGTGATCAAGGATCAGAGTTGCTGGCCGTTACGTTATTTTCTTGCTTTTATAATCATAACAGCCGAAAGTGCAATATATGGCTAGTATGTAATCACCTTTTCAATAGCAATACCCCTAAATTTCTTGAATGTCAGAATGACAAACGAGGCTCTACTCCGGGTCACGGTAGGGTGGTCGTCTTCTTAGTTCTACATAGTCCTAAAAACTTTGGTGAACTCTGGTTAGTCTAGTTTCCATGGTACCGTTTACAGTTTAGTCTGAAGATTTGCGAAATTATGGAGCCCATGGTTGACCTCTTGTGGCCTAATGTTTTTTTGACCACCTCACGCATATAAATTGAGATTGTGTTCTATTTTGAATTGATTTAATATGAAACTGTTCGTGCAATCCCCCCTGTTTTAATGGTCCCTTTGCCAACCGATTCGAATCGTCCCACAGCCGGTCGACTTCCACACTTGGCAAACTTCTTTTTCCCGCTGCTCCCTTCGTACAAATGATGCACACTGTTAGTTAATTGACGAAAGAAGTGAGGATAAAAGGAAAAATGACAAAAGATTTGAAGAATTGGTACAATGTAATAGCATAACGCGTACCCAGTTGTTTGTTTCACGCAGGCTTACGTATAACAAACTTGATCATTCGCAAATGCAACGTGAAGTTTTAGCAGTCTGCCGGTCGGTTCAGAGACTTCACAAGTTCCTGGCTGGCTTCATGCTGACCATCGTTTCTGATTATGAAGCACTTTGTCTGAACTATGATCCAGAAAAGCCAAGGCCTGGATCAACAGCAGCAACGGTGCAACACTTGAGCATCACACATTTAGCATACGACTTGGATACGCAGTATCGCCGTGCCAATCCCATGCCACATACTTGTCCCGACGTGCTCAGCTCTCTGATAGCCGTGATTGTGAGTTTCGCTTCCACGCCCTCTGCCAGTTCATATTTTTGACTTAATTTTGATTTTTGTCGATATTTGGGAGACATTATCAATTCCTAAACGTGATGAAATGCATTTACCAAACAACAGCTTTCCACACAATACTTTACATGAGAGAAGCTGGTGGTCATACCAGGTGGAATACTGTTTGAACGACCAAGTCTTGAATCATTCATCATAAGGACGAATGGTTCCATCCCATTTTTATTACGATTATCCGGGCATCCATAAAATGAAAGTAGTGTCACGTCTTATTTGATGGCGACTAGGCTGTGACATTCGGCTACCCGGAACACATTTGCAGCACACGGAATGAATTGCATGACTTATGCCATGTAAAGTTCTGAAAGCAACTTGCGCAGATTACCGTGGCTCCTTTTTGAATAAGTACTAGGCTATGGTGCTCGTTGTTTATCATTCTCATCGGGGTGGACTGTGATTCACAACCTCTGCTGATATTCAATTCACTGTCTCTACATTGTTAGGGTGTGGTTCAGGCATCGGACACCGATAATGGGAGATGATTTACAGCTCAGATAATATCCTGGGCCAAAGGAAATAAGATGTTGTTACATGCTCATTGCGCCCAGGTATTCATGATCTAAGGGATTAGCAAGAAAAGTCGTACGAACTCTGAAGTGTGCTGTCAAGTCCCTCAGCCCGCCATCTATTCAGGACCTTGAAAGGGATTCAAAGCAAGTCTTGCTTCAGTAAAAATATTCAATCCCTCTCACGATGCCAGCGAGCCCGACTTGGCTGCTCAGGTTTCGAATATGTTGGGTAAACCGGTGATGCATAGACCCCATGGACCTTAGCCGCCCAGCGTGGGTATAATTTGTGTCTTAGCATCCAAAATTGTCTTTGGATCAAATGGAAACAAGATTCTACCAATTAAGCACATGGATGATAGGGCGAGTTGGTCTAATTCACTAGCATGTTTCTGACACTTTCATTAACCAAGATATAGTTTACATCTAGTGATCCTAACTTGTATGTGCACAACAAGCTTGTGCATAGATATTTAGCGCGTCCGGCAGTGGAACTACTCATAGAAGACAAACACAATTAAATGCGTCCAGTCTGTGTTGGGTGTGATAGCTACTTATTAACTAATTATCTATTTGCCTTATCTGCATGATTCAACAGGCAATGCAACATACACACGTGACCTTGAACTGGGTAAATACAGAAGTTTGACCAACAGCCCAAGTGAAACTGTTCCGATTCAATTTCGAGTGCACGTAACTATTTCTGTCCAATCAATGGTGTAATTCTGAGGAACAAAACGAAATTTGATCTGATTTCAGCATATCAATATCATCTTGGTTTGTACATTCCCACCAAGGGGAAAGCTTACACGGGGAAAATTTACATTCTCATAGCTTGGCAAGTTAAGTGACAACGAATTTGTTAATGATCCTGTCGAATAAGCTTCAATCTTCTCATGATTTCCAGCTTGGATTAACTGGTTAATGCTGAAGGTACTAGTCCCGACTCCGAACGTCTTTTTCTCTTGTCTGATGCCTAGTCAGTTAAAATTTAACTGAACTGCGCTAATTTCCAGATACCATTCGGTACTATTCCCGATGTATTCCCAATTTGTGCACCAAGGTTGCCGCACCATTTGATATTGCTACTCTGCGAAGTTGATTGGTAGGACATGAACAGTGCATACTTAGCCTTTTTCTGGTCAGTTCTCTTTGGTAAATCTCAGTGCTCAGGCTGTTCAGTTACAACTGATGCATCAACAGAGAAGAGTCAGAGCCCTTTGGAGACGAGATGATTTAAGAAGGTTGCTCTCTTCCCCGAAAGTGTTATACAGGATGTGATCATTCCGCAACGCAGACAGAGGCTCTGTTGCACAAATACTTGTTTTGTAATCTGTTTAACGACAGAATTATGGTGCACCCATCTCTATATCTGGAAGGCTTTGAAGAATAACACTCGAGAGACTTGGACATTTGAAATAAAAAAGCTGTTACCTTAACGTACTCGTTGGAGAACCATGTCAAATAGAAAATTGTGTACAAATGCATCCGAATCGTACGTCGGAACAAATAGCAGGACATTTTTGTATTCATTTTTTCCGATGTCCTCTGCATCTTTTAATGTTTTTAAAAGTTTGTTTTTCAAACACTTATATTTCGCTATATATATATATATATATATATATATATATATATATATAAGTGTTCAGGGGACCACCAAAGGACTGTTAAGTTGCTTAGGTGCAAATATGCCATCCTCAATGGTTCTAAAGACATAGATCCTTCATGGCATAAGCGGTTGTGCCTTGCATTAATATGTTCATTCATTTACTGTAAAATAAATTGGCGCATTAATTGACCAAAGGACAAATATTTGCACATCGAATGCTGCGGTTAACTCTCACCCTCCGCATATGAGCCTCCTCTATAGTCAGAAACGAAGATTACATTAACACTTTTTAGGTGAAGTGCGGTACACCTCAGTACAAAGATTGTAGATGTGTGCCAGTGACATACCGTAAATGAATGTAAGCTGTTCCGGACTAATTCCATGCACAAAAATACAGAGTGCAAACAAACAAACAAAGAATAAACAATCCGAGGTCGAATCAGTCAATAATACGGGGCTAATTGGAGAAACAACAAAACAAATTTACCTGATAAACAAATAAATGTTTCGTCTAAAATAGTGCGAAAAAAATAATAGGGATTTTATTAGTGGATTCGAATGGAATGCGGATAAAAGTCCACCAGAGATGATTGTAAAGTGGCACTGATGACTCGTATGAAAACAACAAATTGCCCACAAAGTGGAACGTTGTTATCCTCAGATATCTGGGCCTTTTTGGGAACAATTTCTGAATGACTGGATGTACGAATTTCTAGCCATACTGGCCAGAATAGCAGCCTCATCGAGACCTGTTTGGTTTACTAGTGAAGCAAAAGGTCCAGTGCCAGTGACCGGTTTTTTCAAAGAGATAGCTTTGCTGGGTTTTATTTGCAAATTTTCGCGAAGCTGTTGACAATCCAGCAAAGCAAGTTCGGGATTGAGTAACTCGTGTGGAGCTCCGACTTCAACGATACGCCCACCTTCCATCACGACAAGGAGATCATTGTCAATGACTGTGTGCAATCGGTGAGCCACAGTGAGGACGGTACATGATGCAAATTGACTTCGTATTGTCTTTTGAATAGCAAAGTCGGTACTGCAAGTGAAGTAAATTTAAAATAGTGGTTATTGTGGTTTAGAGTGACAAAACGTGTTCAAAACTCTCCAATTTAGGATACATAAAGCACAAAAAAAGTACGATTAGAGCCCATGTGGAAAACGCATGCTAATTAGACTCCACTTAGTTGAGCTGTAGAACTGCAAATGACGGCCATAAGACCCTTGAAAATGTGAATGCGCCTATTCCGAATTGCGTTTGTCAAACAATCATAACATGCAAACCTGAACGAATGACAGTTGATTTCAGAGTGCGGAATGACAGTAGACGGATTACAAGAGGTAGGAAGTTTAGTCACCAATCTTGGTGGTTTTTTGGAGATCGAAAGTTGGTTGAGTTCCTACCCACTTAGCAAAGAGACTATGATATGTTTAGTTCTCTTCCGATCATTCCGAGTTGACTTTCCAGTTCTACTGGGGTGTATATGAACTGCTAATGATTTCGAACAGGTCGGTTGAGACGTTTGTAGAGCGACTGCTCTCATTGATTGCATTGGTACGTCAGACGTTGACACTGAACGATGAATAATTTCGTGTACGATACTAGTCCCCGTACAGATCATGCTTAACAATTCAATTCAATCTATCTCACTACACCAGTTACAGGATAACGTTTTCACTATTCGCTGCCAACAAAACATGTGCGCATATGGGAGGACGCCATAGGAGTATATCTTAAAAATTTTTGGATAACAAAACACAACCACATTTTTACCTACGGGTATTTGCCACATTCGTCTGGCTTTCGACGGTGTGCCAATCGAAACGTGGTACAGTCGGATATGATGCGATAGACAGAATCCGAAGGTAAAAAAACAAAAAAGACGAATGTTTTCTAGTATTTTCTTGCGCATATTATGATTTTTTGTCGCCATAGGAAGAAAATAATACCGATGAGAGTGAGATTATTGTTCTGCAGGCAGCAAAAAGTGAAAAGTCCAGTTTCGTGAACCATTCACCAACAAAGGAATGCAATCCAACAGATCCAGGATTTGCTTTTGGGCGCAATTGTTGTCAGATTACCAGAGTCGAGAGACGTAGGGGTTCACAACCGCAGCCTTTAGCCATCCAAAATGGGACCGGCACAGCAGGCAGACGAAGTGTAGATCCTTTATCCACTGAAGGACAGTGGCTGATTGGGTGGTTCATATCCCTTTCGAATGAGGCCAGTAATTCCGGATTCCCTGTAGGCTATACCACGGTAGTTGTCAGCGAGTATAGAGACGTCTGTAGTCGTTTCCGAATGATTGCAAAGAAACTTTTCCTGGAAGGAATATCAAAGGCCAGTTGACTTTGCGGAAAATACCGGACATTTGCCTTCTTTCTCGTACTTTAGTGAAAACATCGCCATGAGAATTAATGGCAATGCACGGTCATTTGTCAACGTTTCAATGGGGATTCTTGGCGAGCACCCATTTAGGGGCCTAAATGCACCCACACCACCATATCAAAGAGTTTGGAAGAAATAACAAAGTAAATCTATCCAGTTCAGAGTAGATGTTCGGTACAAATCAAGGCCAAACCAAAAACGTAGGTAGTGTCGAAGTGTGCAAACAATGTTTCAACGGTTGTTGCTAATTTTTGGCACCACATACTCTCTTACCAACCCCAGTATCCAATTTCGAATATACTATTTCTGTAAAGAAATCAGCATCGACACTAATTAGGAACCGTGGTGGTCTTGTAGAAAACTAACCAAAGGACAACATATCAAACTGATTCAAGCCAAAAAAGTTCACAAATCTGTCCTATCAAAACTTCCGAGTTTTGGAGCCTTCTTGGACTCGGCAAGAGAAGCCAGATGACTCAGTGTATTCCAGAACTGCGGATCAGCTTATCATGAGACGACGCTCAAACCACAATTTTACTGGTTCGCGCACGAAGATAAACCATCGTGCGTATATGTGAGGTTAAGCAATTTTGCCTTAGTAAGGCATGTGCAGAACCACGCTCCATGAGTCAATCAAAGGAGGACTGGAAAGATGATCACCCATAACCGTAAGCGATGTTTGCTTATTACATTGGCAAAATGTGATCAACTCCTGACACCGAAGCCTAAACGAGACGGCTCGAAACTATGGGAGGGAAAAACAATCAACCGGCAATCAGCAAGTCTATCAACAAGAACAAGGCTTTAAACGGCCGTGGCCAAGCGGATAAGTGCGTGGCGTTTGGACGTGAAGGTAGCCGGCTCGGGTCTTTCCATCGCCAGTCAACTTTCCCGTTTGGCAGCCCTCTGCTGGCTGCGGCCCCTTTCCTGAAAAATGATGTACACTGCTATTTCGTTAATAAACAGAACAGTAAACAAATAAGAGAGATAAAAATGATATTTCAGAGACCCCGGCACCAATAAAAATCAAAGTTTTTCCCTGTAATCCTTCGGGCTGCCACAACTTTTCTTTACTATATGCCCCACGCATTTCCTCGGAATTTTGCGAAAATTTGACTGTCTGACCACGTTCCAGCGACGCAGATTTTTTAATGACGGAACAAGCAAATATTCATAGAGATCTTCTCTTCGCAACCCCAGAAAGAAACGTCACCACAGAATCCACTTTGATACCACTTGAAGGTTCATAATGAGAGAATGTCATTGGCATATAAGCCAATATGGATACGGGGAACAAAGTTGGATCAGTTACCCAAGAAATATTCTTAGTTATCCTTAGTTGTTCACCTTTTCCTCGTATGTCCTGACTGACGTCACACATTTTTCACCCTCTTGCACAACTTCATGTTTCTGTTTAATATCCTTGCTTGAGTATGAAATTTCTCTGCATTGGGCGCCATTTCCCTTGCGAGTTGTATCTGTTCACGATCGAATAACGGCTTATCACCAAAGCTACATCCAACCGAACACATATTTAGATGATTGCGTTGTTGTTCGTGGTGCATCAGAGCACTCTGTCATAACTAAACAAAACATCACAACATAAACCAGCACTACCGAAATCGTGCCGATCTGACTAGGGAAGAAATCGAATTTACGGTACTTAATCAAAAAATGGTATAAGAGAATTTTTAGGGTCAAATTAATAAGGTGAAGTGAGGTTTCAGATGGACTCTGATTTTCACCTTTATAAATTAAGCTAAACATGGCACATGTGCGCGGGCAATTCACAGGTGCGCCACCTACTTGAGAGGAAGCCTATGAATTAGAATTATGCACTTCAGGTTTTCATACAATTTGGCTGGTGGTAGAATCCAATTAAGTATGCATATAAATCAAACGCACTAAAATCAATCGGTGGGGTGAATTATTGTCAACTTGGAGGATCGCTTGAGGTGAAAAGTTGTCCTGTTTGCTTTAATAGGTGAGTTATAAGCATGACCACCCACCACATGTGCATTACAACCCCCATAGAAGAATCCTTGGGCTAAGTGATTGAAAAATCATCAAAGTTGCTCGTGTGCTGGTAGGTACGTTTGCTTTCCATCTCACCTCCACCAGTATATCCAGAATTGACTGTCGGGCCGTGGGAATCCACGAGCAGGTTTTGCAATGAAATTGACCAAGAAATCCACCGAGTGAACAAGTTCCAACTGATTTGAGCGAGGGAATTTGTCACTATGTGCACATTTGCAGTGGGGCTACTTCTAATATGCAAACCCAGCTGATCGAACGAGGTGGTTGGCTTGCAGACGTTGAGTGAAAGGAGTGATCAGATGCGTGGACGTTTTGGTGCTCACGTGCGCATCGCCTGGAAGACTGCCACAATCGTTAACAGCTGATTGGCAATCGGCGGAATTAAGGACCGACCGAAAAAAATCGAATCGACTAGGGACAAATCGACCTATTGTATCTAGTTGCAAAGCTTGTGCAAGCACCGTGTTCAAACTGGAACAAGCAAAATAGCGAAGTTACAAACCAACTGCGATCCAAGGACCAATGCATTGAAAACAGGATCTGATTTAGAGGGATTTTGTATGCAATTCAGTGGTGACTGTATGTTTAGACAACCAAAGTACGGTACGTGCGAATTTATGCACAGGAGCAAATCAAGATTTAGAACTGTGTGGATATTTCGGTAAAGTTTCGGATTTAAGAGTTCAGATGAAGCAGTAGTTTTTTCTCGAGCTCAAGATAGTGATGGAATTTTCGTTAATCCTAAAAAAGCCGCAAAGGAAAACACCGGACTGAACCTGGATAGTTTAAAGAATGAGAAATATGCGGAAATGAATCACCGAACACACGAATATTCGAAATGGAAACAAGAACACAAAGCTCGAGAACGGAAGCCTATCAGATTGAAATTCAAAACGCAAAGGCCAAAGACCAAGTTAGTTGACAGCAGCCGATCAGAAACGTCCAGCTTCCAGTTCATCGAAGAAGTTTGAGAAAAGCGATACGGGAAAGCCTGTAAGAACAGAGAAGCATTAGCAATTGCGCACACATAATGAGATGTCAGTTTAGTAATGAAACTTGTGCAACCGACATGCCGAGCCCAGCGTTCACAGCCAACAAGGTGAGTTACAACGAAGAAGAATGGAAGTTTGTACCCTTGAAATGAACTCATTTCGAGTTGTCGAACAATGTCAAAGTGACCTCGGCAGTTATGAAGAATGGGATTCATACGGATACCACTTTACTCGGCCGGTACAAATTCCCTCGTTGTTCTAGTATGAATTACGCACGACTGAGAGCAGAAAGATAAAGCAAAAAGATCGAAAGATAACTCAGGAAAACGATGAAATCGAAACCAGAGGCACAGGCTTCCATATGTACCTATTCGGCTTTTAAGGACGATGTGATTGTGGCGGAAAAACAAAATTTTGTTTTGGCCTGATTTAGCAGTGGGACACTAGCATTGATAATCCAAAGATAGAACCGTAACGGCGATTGTCGTACTTATATCCGAATGGAACTTTCAATTTTCTGACAGCAAATGTTTGATAAGTAAAACAACTGAGGATACATTCCAGATTTATTACCGTAAAACGTAAACCGTTTATTTCCAAAGATAACTTAATACCCTGCTAAATTCTGATAATCAGCGAATGAAATATTCATCACGAAGTAAAATATGAACCCACAGAGAATGTTTCGACGTTCCCTGGTGTGGTAGAGGAATGGCAGAGACCCAAACTTCAGTGCACAATTACATTAGCTGGCCGGCAGTTGGACAGAAACCAATGATCCCAATGAACGGCCCGTTATGAACTCGTCAGCGTGATAAGGCTGCATCGCGGTTCAACAAATACATTTTCCGATTTTGAGTTTAGCAAAAACTCTCATTAAAGCAAAAATTTACACAGTAGAACCGAGAAACCATAAAGTTTACTTTCAGGAATAGACACTGTGATTATTTTTAGCTCGCGTATAGCAAAAATCGGAAGACCAAAAACCTTATCGATAATTTAGCAAAGATCCGACTCCCGCAAAAGCCAGATCGACGCACGAACTTGATGAGAAATTGACACAGACTTGCGCTAACACCTGGGTTTACATGATTGGAGATTAATTTTGCTTTCGCCTAGAATGAGAGAGTAGCGAATTGTCCCTCAGTTCCCGACCCTAAGGATGCTCGAATTCCGCTTCAACTTCACTACACTTTTTTCACCTGCCTTGCAACCCTTGTTAGTTACGTAATCGCATATTATAATAATCGAACATCGGGCTGATCAATCACAGGATACATTTACCGTAATAAACGGGTTATACTTTGACTGGTAAGCCGACCTTGCTTATCATGAACCATGTCATAAACTCGCGGAATATGACGACAGAAATGCGATCTCGGACACTATTTTGGATGTAATCGAGAAAGAATTTTTGGATGATTCCAAAAATCAAATTTCAAATTAATCAGGCAAAAGTGAAGGACTGCTGTTAAATAAGCTCATTTCATCAGTTTACAAAATCTAAATGGGAACTCAATGTTTTTCGACCTACCATGGATCCACATTCGCCGTAGCCTCGTCCACAACCAAAATGCGATTACCTCCTAGTATGGCTCTGGCCAATGCCAGGAGTTGCCTTTGACCCGTGCTGAAATTTGTTCCACCGGCCGTGATTGGCGCTTGTAGTCCGCGGGGCAAGCCGGCGACTACTTTGTTAAGCTGAACCTGAATGTCATAAGTCCCAGGAACAGAGGAAGAGAGTAGAAAGACACACCAGCATGAAATTCGAGCGCAATGGAGTAGAACGTTGTCTTTCTAACTGCATAGGTAAGTATGGTTGACGACTTTATCGCTTAATGAAGTAAATACACGACACAGAAAAGCAAGTGATTTTCTCCACTTTTCATATTAAAATGAACTGGTACTACGTCATATTCGAATCCCTCAAGAAAAACGATCGCTCGTTCGTACATTCTAACAAACCTGCTCAGGAGTGAAACAATAGTCGCACCAGTTAGTTAGCAAACATTGCATGAAAAAGAGGACGGTTAGCCATGGAACTGGTAAAGATCATTGTGGTTTTCACGAACATACCGATGCCAGAACATCCCAGATCTTCTCATCACTAAGGTTGTCATCCGGATCCAGATTGCTTCGGACGGTTCCTGTAAACATGATTGGGTCCTGTTGGAAAAAATACCAATTAAATCAGAAGAAATTATGACAGAATAAGTCCTAATAGTCGGGGCGTGACAGAAAGGAAACAACTGCAATAGAAATAATGATCAGAGTGGTTAAACACGGACAAAATGCATAAAACAAGCAATTAGCAGAAAGAGGCCTCAATTATATGTTTACATAAATATATATTATATATATATATATATGTATATATGAACCTCAAATCGGATGACGTACATATTTCCAAAAGAGTTATACATGGAATACAGAGTGTATCGTGAGAAGATATACTGCGCACATGATAACCGAATGGTGGTTTTGGATACGAATGCTTACATATCAGTCGGAAGCGTTTGTTTGAAGCTACCGCAAAGGAATTACAAGACGGAAGGCAGACTTATAAACAAAAATAAACTCGGGATATCGCTATGACAAAAACAATAATGCTTGTGCAATATTCTTTAGTAAGCGCATATGTAAAGTATTCCTTTTAATCTCAATTTCCTGTTCCAAATCAACAACTACCTGACACCTTATAATCTGCTCGTTCACTGATAATTTGGCCGACGCCTTTGAAACTCGATACCGGAGGGGTCCAAACAACAGAGTTGTTGAGTACAGATTCTGAATGTCTACCTCAAGTTCACTGCATGCCTAAGCTGATAAGATGAACATACCTATCTTCTTTGTCGACACATCTATCGCATGAGTGCAACCTGAACTGTAGAGACTACTAATATGCTACTGAAACACGAGGGATTCTGCTTCCAACTTAAGAATTTGGTGTGCGCTGAGACGACTTCACAAGTAACATAATGGGGAATACGTCAAGCACTTCATTGAATTAAATGAATTTATTACTAAGGTTTATTATTTGAAAGATGACAGCACTTCATCACATGGTGTCGCCTTATTGCATCACCCAGGTCTTTCACGGCGCCCTATCTAAGAATTTATCGGTTGCTATTGGCCATGTGCAATGCGCTACACCCTTACTAACAAGTCTGCTCAGAACCTGAGCCAAACCCTTACACCAATCCAGAAAAGGAAAGGGCATAAGTTAAAAAAACGTCTTCTCTGTTGTCAGAAATCAAAAGAAACATTCATTTTCTATCGATTGTTGAAGAAGGTTCTCCCACTAGCTTTCCAACTGCCGGAGCATCACGTCTACCCTGGGTCACTATTCCGAACTGCATCAAGAAGTAAACGTCCTAAAACTCATCGGAATATGATCCCCGGGAAGAAAAAAAGGATTTTATCACGTGCAATTCACAATGGACCCTGGCAGTGCTTGCAAATGCAAAAGATAGGACTATGTCGTGTTGCTAAATGACATCTAGAAAAGCATAGGCGGCAACAGAACAAGGAAACCGCAAAATCTGCTTTTACCCTCAGCTCATTAATCGACGGGAAGGTCCACTAGACCACCGATATTGTTACCAAGCTCTTGGATGAATATGGTGTCATCTCCTCAGTATCCGGCACTGCTCAAAGCAGCCATTCTTTTGTCTTTAATCTTTTATATTTTACTTCCTTTTTAATAATCAAATAACAATGTACATTGGTTTAAGGAAGGGAGCCGCAGCCAACAGAGGGCTGCCAGGTGGGGAAGGTAGTAAAAACATGCCCCCAACAAACAGATGCTAACACACCAAATGAATTTGCATCTTTCTAGAATACCAAATTGGTCACAAATAACATCTGCCGCTGTCGATTTACTATCGCGTTTTCTAGTCCCAGTTTAAGATTCGCTGAAGCATTACAAATTCGCAGCAAAGAGGAAGAGAAGGTGACGTGCCGAAACTAGAGTACAACACAACACATTATTGGTATGCCGAGTTGAACAACAGCGTTTTATAAACTTAAACACGTGAAGTAATGTACCAAAAACAAGAAGGTATCTGTGGATTAGAGTGGCAAAACGGTACGCTCAAGCGCAGTGGATGTGGATGTTATTTGATTGCGTCTCATGGGCAAACGCAGTGCAAGTTTCAGTGTACTTGTCAACAAGACTAGACGTACGTTCCGCCGTTAAAATGAAAGAAATGGAACAATAAATAATACGGCCAATTATGTGTCTTTAAATTTAAAGGCATATCTCGGATGAATTGTTGAGGTTATCGGAAACCGTACCTTTGAAGTTTTATTTCGTGCGCTTGGAAAACCTGGTTCTCGGGGTATGCCACGACGATATCACACATGGAAATTGGTGGAGGAAACTAATAGCCTTAATCTCACTGATAATGAATGAGCCACAATATACCGAAGATAAGCTAGAGGCCGGCAAATCTAGTACATTAGGATGTAGTAAGTTTAGTAGGAGAAAATGAGAACAGCATTCTTTATTATTCTACACTAGTGACGTGAATACCAAGGAAAATAATACACTTTCATCGCGTCATTATTCTCATCCCATTTCCCTAGTGAAAAAGGTCTTAAATTTTTTGTTTGAATTGAAAACGAACTCAGCTCTGTGGATTAGCAGTGTAAAATTCCAATCTTGCACTGACAAAGTCTGAGTGATCAAACAGTTGCGTTTATGCTTTCGGAGACATCATTGTGATAGTAGTATAAAGCGGTTATAATTATTATTATTTTTGTATTCTCAGTAGTAGCAGGGATAGTTAGAGAGCCTACAGAAATTAAAGCGTTTCACTGAGGCCGAAAACAGAGATGAACTTCGATAGTTAAGGCGAACCTAAACTTGTTACTTATTAGTAGCTGAGGTAGAAATAAAATTCAGACAAGATTAATCTAGGTCAACAGTTGCTCCGTGGATAGGCCTCCAAAGGGGAGAAATTTCTCGGTCAAATGTCACTTCAGGCATTCGGGCACATAATTGTCAGGAGCTAGGGTGAAGTTATTTTGCTGTATTGATTGCAGCAAATGGACGAAATTCGTGTGTTCCACAGCCCACTGAACTAACAACACTAAGAAGATCCGCACTTTTGAGAATGGCAGTTGGAAGGGTGTAGAGTCGTATGATAAGGGATCGAGTGACGATGGTGAACATGTACTCCAGTGTACCAACGCCGGTCGTGATAAGGGCAATAGGGGGAGTCTGTAGGACATGCCAGTGTTTGCACATGTCTGGTTTTAATGATGAAATTGTTGTGTCGCTTGCAGCCTTGGCAAGTTAGTTCCGCATTCCTTTGTAACAAATAATTATTGTTGGGAGAACTAAAATGAAGACTTAGCAGCGAGGCATTTTTGTACCGAAAGTCAACCACTTGTTGTGGAGTCGTGCCATCAATCTCCGCAGATGCGTTTTTCAAAGAAAGACCGGAACTTGCCCACTTAACCGCTTGAGGATGTATTTCACCAATGTTCCAACGGTACGTAAATAGAATTTAACAAACGATTAGGTAGTAAGAAGTGACATGTTATTAGATTTTTAGACAGGAAGTCCTCAGTCTCTAACGCGATTCAAAAATGTCGCACGAGAAATGTTCCCCAAAAGGATTGCGACAAGTGGATTTCCAGGGCTTCAAAAGGCATTTCACCGTTAAATAAACTAACAAAAATCGTTTTCTTCTTGGCCATCAAAGCCTGTGATGAATAACTATCATCAAGGGTGCACCGATGAATTGACGAATTCGTAAAATCATTCTCGTCTTGCAAATGTTGTTTATGTTCGCATCGCTCAACGAATTCCAGGATTCCCGAATAACCAAAATCAGTTTGCAAATTAGAGAAAGACCTGAAAATCCTGCTTCAACATGGATAGTTGAGTACATGCAGCGGTAGCTCAGGGCGGAGCTGCCTACTGCTGAGAGCGGCCCTGAGTTGCGGATAAAAAACGGCCACCATCCAGATGGTAAATCGTGAATAAGGTAGACTCAAGCCCACGGCCACGGACAAGCAGTGGCAGTGTCCAGGGCATGGTGAGTTTTCGCCTTGCAAGCGATCTCCCCGAAAAATACCACAAGAGGCCGCTGGCAGCACCGCGATGTGGGGGGGTGTGTGTGGCCCGCCAACCAGATATGGCCATTGTCCCTTGTCGTGTTCCATCGGCCAGGGGAGGTTTTCCTAAAGAGGCGTATGGACCTATCAGCTGCTCATCTGCTCGTTTGGAATGATTTTGCTGGCTTGCAAGAAGTGATTGGCTGCGCAAAGGCTATAGGTGCGTCCTTAGATAAATAGCTCTATTCTGGGATGGGCGACCGAGCAGTACAACAGCCCAAGACGAATGTGACTGGTCCTTGCACGAACGTTCCTGTCCCTTCCTTCAGTTGCAAAGGCAACCTTCCATCGTACACAACCGTTTGTTCTATTAATTCTTGTTATTCCTCATCTTCTCACCCTATTTCCCTACAGTCTTTGGGAACTGCAGTCTGCCTGGCTTGCGGCAGTGTAACTAGAATAAGTCCTGTCCCTGTTATCTTACGTTCTCCATCCGGTAGCGTCCAACCTCACCAAGCCCGCTTCCGCCGACTGATACATTTTTTCGTCCTCGACCTCCCTTCAAACTAGCTACATTCAATGTGCGAACACGGCTGCGTATATGTCAATGGAGTGTTTAGCCCGTGCGCTGGAGACACTAGCCGTAGATGTGCATTGTATTTGAGAATCTAACTCTGTTATCCGACTGATATCTCCATTTAGTCCACCCGCGAAGTCTTATCTGCGTCCTTTCGGGGGCCCTGGGGCCACGGTTTCTGGTGTTTCTGGCGTTGGTGTGGTGTGTGAGAGGGCAGAGGTTGCACTACTTGACTGGATCCCAGTCGATAGCTGGCGATGCGCAGTTCAGGCAGAGTAAATAGCCTTCGCCTTGATAAATGAAACTGGCTTTTTGTTTTAGTATACGGACCAACAGATTGCAGATTTCTATCTGCACGACCTCCCACGCACAGCAAGGCAGGATGATATCGTGATTTTGACAGCGGACATGAATGCTAGAGTGGGTTCGGCTGTCCTCGAATGAGACGCATCTAGGTCCCCTTGATCTCGGTTTCTGTCATTCTGAAAACGGGGAACGGTTGTTGGCTATGTGCTCTGACAACCAATTGTTTCTCGCTAGTATGAACTTCAGACGTTCTAATCGCCAGTACGCCAAGTGGCGTCCACCTTTCCCGAGTCAGCGATGAACCCAAATTGACCACGTCGCTATTAGCTTCAAATTTTGGGGCTATCTACAAGACTCACGGTCTTACTCGAGCACTCCCCTCGACTCCGACTACGCGTTGGTACGCACCGAGCTCTCCATGTGCTTTGGTGAGCGTTCAAAACGTATGGTAGAGCGTCAGTTAGATTGCGACAAGTTATCAGATACGACTCGCCTATCGGTCTTTTGAAGTGCACTGACTGAAATGCTAGGATTGCCCCACCTCAAAACATCAATGAGCACTGATCGCATATCAAGAATGCCTTGCATTCTGCTGGCTTAATTAGTGTCGCGTTGTGGCACCCTGGATTTCTGCTGTTTCTGCGCCTTTTTGACGTACGCCAGTCCACTCAGGCCGGTAATTAGTATAATGAAGCATGACTCGTAACGAGACGTGAACTCAGTGCAAGCTTGTGTAGGGATCGCAAGATCTGGTGTTCACAACGAGCATCGGAGGTGGAACGTGCTGCATCTACGGGGAACTTCCACAAACTGTTTCACTTCATCTGGATTATCGGGAGGCTAACAGTTTGCCTATCGACAACCTTCAATGCTGTCTTGCATCCTGAGTGGAACACTTTCAGCATAGCTTAGCTAGCTCTCGGTGTCAGCACCTCCCGCAGCAATCTCAGCAAGCGTTCGGTGGCCTTTTACAACAGATTCACTAAGTGAGGCGGAGATCCTCAGGGAAATCCTTGTCTTACGACGTCACAAAGCGTCGGGCTCCTGTGGATTTTCCGCAGCTGTTTTAAGAGAGGGCAGTAGGTCTTGTCATAAAACTTTAAATTTTGTTCTCGAAGGTTTGGTACTCCGTGTAGGTCCCCTCCTAGTTGGAAGTAGTCGAACTTTGTGCCTATCTTCAAGAAGGGCTTGCTTGCTAACTGCTTAACACACGGGTATTATCCCAATCGCAATAGCGTCCAAGCTGCTTGCCTCCGTCAGTCTTCGCATGTTGCACAGCACGCGAGAACGGTGAACTCGTGAGAAACAGGCCGGATTTTGGGCTGATCGTGCATGCATCGATCAAGCGTTCACTCTATGGCAGGGGCCACAACATCATTTTACTTTCTAAAGGCCAATGGTCATTAAGTTCTTGGACATTCGCCCAGCCTTTGACTTTGTTGATAGGTCTGCACTACGGCACTGTTTGTTGAGAAATGGAGTACCTGAAAAGTGGGTCGGTTCTCAAAGAATTGTACCCTCATACCTCAGGTCTTGTTAGAGCTTTTGGCCAGCTTTCGCCACCCTTCGTCGTCCCCTGTGGAGTACGGAAGAGATGTCCTATATTCCAATTTCTTCTCAACTATATCATGGAGGATGTTCTACAGAACGCTCTATCTGGTCTTCTAAAAAGTGGAGTTAAACTCATCCCAGAGAACAGAGGTTTGGACTTAGATTATGCCGATGATATCACTTTGCTGAGTGACAACGCACAGGCAGTTCAACGTGCGTTGAACGGCTTGGCCATTAAGATATGTAGGTACGGTATGTGTATTGCACCTTTAAAATGCAAGGTACTTTAAGACTGGTAAGATCCCATAGTTGTATTCACCATTTTCGGTGATCGATTAGAAGGAGTCACTAAATTCAAGTACCTCGGGAGCCTGATCACACCTGGCGAAGGTGTTGAGGAGGTCTGATCATGAATTGCAAAGTCCAGAGCAGTTTTCGCGAACTTGCGACATTTTTAGCACTGCCAAGACATCCGAATTTCCATCAGGGGATGGGTGCACAATACCACAGTTCGTAGTGCTATACTTTACGGTCGTGAGACCTGGCCTATCCGTGCTGAGGATGCCCGAGGACTTTCTGTGTTCGACCATCGATGTCTCCGACGCATTGTTGACTGACGGCAAAATCGGGTGAGCAATATCGAGGTCCGTTGTCGTGTGTTGGTTGCAAACATTCATCCTATGACTGAGATAATTACTCTACATCGCCTTTGGTGGACTGTACACGTACTGCGCATGCACGCCCATCGTTTGCCTTCTCGTGCTCTTTTTGCACGTGCTGGGCAAGGCTTAAAGAAGCCACGTGGCGATCAGGTAATGACTTGACGTAGAGGCATGAAAAATTTAGCTTCCCCTTTGTCCTCGGTTGGTGCTTCCCGCCTTCTTCGTTGGGGTTCAGGAGACGAGGATTATTGTTGGTTGGAGACGCCGAGAGATAAGGCTCAAAACCGGGGACTGTTGAGCGAATGCCGCACGACCTATCTGTGGAATTCATCTCTCTTCAAAATAATCCAAAAAAACCACCAGAAAATCATAGTTTGTGCGGTGGAAACAAAACTAAAATTGGTTTGTGCAGTTTATTTTTTCTGCGTACTTTTCTATCTTCTACGAAGTTCCGTTTACATATGGTTGCCTTGACACCATTTTCAAGGCTATATATGTATATGCATAACAATTGGCGTGCATCCCCTACCATCCAGTGTATCATTCAACGGGAATCGTTCGAAGAAACGCTGTTGTGATTGCTGAAGGAGACTCATCATCCATGCCGTTTGCCAATGGTTCAAATGAAATGGCAGTGCTGAATGTAGATAACTAGTATACCGGTATTGGTATGACTGGATGGGACAGTGCCGGGTAGGTATAGCCAGTGAGCGGGAATATTTATAAGACCGACCTTGTTCTTCTGGATATAATGTCAATAGCAGAGTAGATAATGTCTGGTTTACGGATTGAGATAAGTGATGTCGACACGTTCGGTGGCAAAACACTAACTACTTAAATTCGACTAAGGTAAACAGTGCAAATTTGCGAAAATCGTCAACCCAGATTGCAAATAGCACCAAGAAGTAAAAGCCAAGTAACAAGACTAAACAAATATTCTGGACCACTCAGTTCAAAAGTGTCACATTGTCTGATCTTACTTGAGGTATGATGGAAATCCTTTTCCGTAATTCGGTCAACTCTAGGTGAGCAATATCAATATCGTCCACAAGAATCCGACCACTTTCAGCCTCCACAAGTCGAAATATGGCAGAAATGAGTGAACTTTTTCCAGCTCCCGTTCGTCCTACAATTCCCACCTGCAGTGCGGATTGAATAATCAGAAGGACAGTGTGGGTGCAAAGGAATAGAACTGTTGGGTATACCTTTCTCGATCATCTTCCAAGCACTGATGTATCAAAACAAAGAATTAAGTTGGATGAATATTTTGAGCTTACAGGTTGTCTGTCCCAGTTATGCAGATATGTCAGTGCAAGTTAAATATCTATATACACAATTTTTGCACAAATATGAATAAAAAAGCAAGTGTTGTGGAGGTCAGAAGAAAAGAGCAAAACATGTAGAGGAAAGAGAAGAGATAACTGTACCGTATGTAAAAAGCGTTTAGCACTTCTGTTATCCTACTCCATGTCATAGACTTAGGCGAGCATGATGCACAACAGCATGTCTCTTCTGGCAACACAATCAAAACCCCGGATTAAGTTGAGCTGTTTTAGTCTGCTGTAAATCTAATCATTGTTATGCGTTGTCACGAGAATGGTGGCACAAATTGAACTTCATACTGAATGCTCTATTTCATCGCCCCTCAATCAAACTCGGAAACAAAAGTCTCATTCCCGGTAACGACCCGGTAGGAAACCTGAAATCTTCCACCTTCTGCCTCAGTTAGTCCGATAAAATCTTATACACTGTTTGAGTAATCATCTTCCGCATTCCAAATTTCTGCAACACGAGGCCCTACACTGATTCCCGCTAATTCTAAGCGCTTCTACTGCATTTCGCCTTTTTAATTTGCAATCAGTCGGCATCTGCTAATTAATGTTCGACTAAAATGTGCAATATGACCAGGAGTTCACTAGTTTTGTGCTTGTTATTCGAAACTCGTGGTCTTGATACCACCGTTACTTCAGGAATCCCGGTATCTGAGCTGAGTTCGGTTAGAATTAGACCGAAAAAAAATGATGGAGCATGTGAAGTGTTTTATTCAACCTTTTATCGTTCGACAATATCGTGTTCGAAATCAGTCTTGAGGAGGGTCATTCGAGATAACCAAAATATCAAAAGCTGACAACTTCTTTGACCACTATTACTTGTGTATTAAACAATCAAAGAATCAATTGGATAAGATTAGGGCATCATTAGGACTTTCCTTGACTTACTCAAAAACGCTAAATCACCTTTTGCTCCTTTACTGTCCCATCTTAAGTTACGGATATTTCGGCCCAGTCTTTTCTCCAGACACTTTACAAAGCACCAGTCTGGAAAGTTTCTCATTTATCATAATCATCTATTTAAAATAGCCCAGTATATGTTCCGGTGGGTTTGAACCGGGAGAACTAGACGGATATGGAAGAGAGGTAATTGCATCAGCGTTCTTGTCTGGGTTTTTCTCTAACAAGTGTGTGCTGTCCTCTTGGAAAATTGGTCCTCTATTTTGGACGCGTTAGTTAGTCATTTGTTCTTCAGATAAGATACGCAATCACCTATGTCTATACAGTTGCATTCAACTTTCCAATTTCCACCATCGACCTTCGGTGTTTGTTAATCGAGAAAGTGGCCGTTATTACATGTTACATTCCGCCAGGACATCGGGTGTTCTCTTTCCCTAGGTTGACCACTCCTGAACGGCAACAGTATTCTGATTGGTATAGGCTCAGATCGCCCATCGCACAGCAAAGTGCACGGGCCAAATTGTAGCAAACCAAATGACAGTTCGCCCGTCTAAGCAGCACAGACCATCTGGACACCAGCATGAAAGTGAGACAGACAACTGGATAAAATAAATTCATTCAGGTATATACATATTAAAAAACGGGCTTTTCGTATATTTCCCAAAGCGTAATATATGGAATACATGAGGTACCGTGAGAAGATCGGCAAGTATGGATTGCATCTGAGCAGCTCTTGTGGATGTATGAGAAACATCACTCAGACACGATTAGGTCTTCATGCGCACACTGAAGAAAGCCCAGTCAATTCTGAAAGACGGCAATGACTTAAATTTCACCTTTTATCTGACCAACTAAACGAGTCGAACCCTGTCCCGTTCACCTGTGGACTGGGTGCCGAAAAACAGCGTAAGATGTACTGGGCGTTTGCAAATTTACGCGAGTGTCAAAACGTGAGCAATGTTCACTTGATCTATATTTGGTGAAAGCTTGGAAGATTTCAGTTTATTTCCCAAAATCCTACATCGAAGCAAGAATCTACAACCAAATCTGCGATACCCCTGTCATCAGTCCATATGACTAGATTGAACAATCAAGCAATGCACTTGGGTAGATGCATAATGGAACATAGTGCAAAAATTATTTATTATGCATGCAAATTCAAAAGTTTACTACCGAGGATAATGTTGATGTTTTGAAGGAATATCCGTGGCGCAATGCGGTATCGATTTTGAAAGCCAGAACCCTGTTTCCATGGTTTCACATCCCACTTACTCCGACCGGTGAAAACTAGCACACACTAAGGTCTTACAATAAGCATCAGTACATGTGGCAATTTTCTAACATTCTGATTTGTCAAAATATAAAGTCAAATTCGAGGGTAGTCTCTTGCTAAGCCAGCTCTCAGGCCTCTTATTCCGTTCATCAACGTATTTTACGCTACTTAAATTACCGGTTTTTCTATTCCTTTGGGCTCCTCCGGAGCTAGATTGTTAGTGGACAGTGTAGCTCTCGATTTCTCAGGATGTAAACGTTTGAATTCATCAAGCATGGCTGACAAACTGCTAAGGGATTCGCTGAATAGGACAATGTTTGTTTCGTCATTCAGTCGTAAGTTTAGAATAAAAATAACCTGAAGATGAACTGAGTGAATTCTGTTCCACAAGATGCTTTGACTGGACAAAGGCCAATCCTCCTGCGTTTTTAGAAATCACCCGAACTCAGTAAATGCCCAATCTATCAGAAATCGTTCCAAATCGTACCAAATACATCGGTTTAATGATCTTTGGCCCAGATGGACGCAGCTTGGCTTGGCTGGTTTACTTTTTTGAACTTCAAAGTCATTATGTGAGACTAGAAATTTTGGAATAGCTTGGTTTAAACAAAAACTGCATTATCAAGCGCATAGATGAGGCTTTTCTGTGTTCAAATAATTGAAAAAGCAAATCAAACAGACTGTTGATCAACTCTCTCCCGTGGATTACCAACAGATCACAAAACAGGAGCCTCTAGGAATCCATTAGTTAGAAGAGGCTGGGCATGAATTCAGGGTCAATAAAATGCGATATGAGCAAGTGATCAGTACCGTATTTTACTGTGCAATACATTACTGACTCTCATCTTCATAAAAGTATGAAGAAGCTTATAACAGGCAGTCACAATCGAATAGAAAGTTTTAAAAACGAAAAACCTAGTTCAGCCACCGAGACTATAATGGAATTCGCTGACGATATCGTCCTTCTTAACTAGAACCTTTGAGTACTGAGATAATGCAGAGATACGGTAAATAATGCTGCTAAAGGGAAAAAACACGGAACTTGTAAAGGGCCGATTAATAATAGATGTAAGAGGAGCAACAAAGAGTGATTATGCAATTAAAATATACGGGTGACGAAATAAAAGTATGACTATTTTACAAATTTACAAATGCCATTTTAGTTAGCCGAAAAGGGTTGCGAAACTCAACTGTTTGGAGATGAACGGAAAAATTACAACAAGGTCGGTCTACCTAAGCAGTTGGCTGGTTGATTCAGCAAACTAATCATTAAGACGATTAGCAAGAGACATGGAGAGACAATCTCTTCCAGCGGTCACCACTAGCACAATATTCCGGATATTCGGAAGATTTATACTACACGTTCTGTAGCCTTATTAGTTGTTCTCATCTACCAAAAATTGTCATTACAAGTGAACACATCCTCATGAAACAAAAATGAAGATCAACGAAGGTTAAAACCTCAATTACCTTTAATTCATGTCAGAAGTCGGAAATTAACCGGGAGAATAAAGAAATGAATACCTATCATTAGAAGAAAGTTGAACACGACAGTGCACTACGTGGTTTGATTGACATTACAAATTGCAACACCCAAGTCCTAACTTTATTTACCTGTCCACATTTGTATAATGGTAACGGTAATAATAATAATAATAACAATAACAATAACCTTTTGTGCAGAATTAATTGTCAGATTGATATCACGCAAAGCCCAGGATGCGTCGGCGCTATAGCGGAGCCAGAGACCGTCAAAAACAATCTTCCCTTGGGACGGCCAATTATCTGGTATATCGAGAATGGGTGGCGCAGTAATTTCCGGCTCCAAATCCATATATTCAACCGTTCGTTCAACAGAGACCATCTAAAATGACGCAGGGAAAGCAATTTAATATATCGGACTGAGGGTTTGAGGATTGTGATGTACACGGCAAAAGTAATTTCATGAAATAATTCGCCATGTGATATGATCGTTCAACTGGCCAATAAGAAACCATGGAAGCACTGTACAGCAGTGCATATCCACCGCTGATGATTCCAAACAAGAATGAAACAGCTGTACAGTACTTCCGTGGTTTCTTATTGGCCAGCTGAGCGCTGATAACGCATGGTGAATTATTTCAAGAAAACATTCTATCTTCTACTACTAACACTTAAAAAGTAATTTCACCGTGCAGATACTACGGCGAGAATGCAACGACGGTCTTCGAGAACAATTGTTAAGTTTAGATCAACAACCCCAAGATGGTGCTCACATGAAGCACAGACTGAATTTCTGAAAACACTTTCGGACTAATTACGGGGGACACTCAACTTGGTGCTGGATATTGCATTCCGAAGCGGCACACTGAAACCTCCTGCTAATGCCAGAATTGGGACACATGAATCCGCTGAGGTTGTACTTTTGGGAATCTGAATTCATCAGATTTGACCCAAAGAGCACACATAATAGGTGTCTGTGGGACATTATATGCCACTCTCTCCCATACACGTTTGGGGCAAGGAAGAGAAGACAAGTACAAACAAGGCAGAGCTTTAAAAGCAGTTGCCAACTTAATTTATCGCATCGGAAATAGTTTCGGCTTGAAGCGAACAAAACAATTCACCACATGACATTACGAAAGAATGCGGATTTGTAAACTAGACACAAAATTATTATTAGTCCTAACGACAAAGCTGTTACAGGAAAGTAATAATTTCCTTGTTATTTCATGTAGTCATTTCAGTCTACTGAAAGGGAATGCAAACACGGTTTGTGAAATATCGTAAAACATCTCATTATCGCCATCAGACGGCTGAATGCATCGTATGAGGACACTCGCCTTGGTAACAGAAGCTGCCGCGAGATTTGGAGTATTGAAACAATTATGCAGTTGAAAACCGAAATCTAACCGTGACATCCGGGAAACAATCATCAGTTCTGCAAAAGCTTCGGCTAATCCTAACTTCGTCTTCCAATTCTTGTTCATAATGAGCTCACCCAAGTTTTGGGAGACTAAGTCATGAGAACTTCGTTCAAATTTAGAAGTAACATCTTGTGGATCCGATTTACATTTTGTCTTACTTTTCAAAACATGCGTCTCGCCTTCCGGCTCCAGTATCTAATTATTTGGATATTCGTCTTGCAACTGGAAACATCCTAGCTGATGAAAATTTGTTTGAATAAGGCCAGTTCCTAAGAAAGGACAGTACAAGTATTGACCCGTTGCCTGCTCCTCGGTTCTTTTAGAGCTGTTAGTTTACTTACTGGTCAACTGGCGTTCAAATCCGCGATCCCATGCAGATTCCGCCCAAACCTTCAGATGCTGCAAGGAACATTGTACACTCAGCTGCTTCTCTTGATGACTGATCTCGCGTAGTAAGGCCTGTTTTTTCTGGACTACCCCGATGCTTTTAACAGACTCGATCGCTGTAACTTTTTCAGATACTCCACACAAACGGCGCGGACTCAAATATTTAAAAGGTCTTATACAACCATCTTCACGGCCATACTCAATTCACTTCCTCTGTTAAAAATAAGTCCTCAGACATTTTCCAAAAGGACAACATTTCTCCAATTTTTCTTTCCACTTATGTTAATAAGTCCTCTATTTCCATCAAGTTCATTGTTTCCAACCATGTTTATGGCGCTGCATTTGGCTCTGAAAGGTATACTAACCATCTAGAGACAGTTTGATATGGGGAATTTCACGCTGACAGAATGGGGCCTATGGGGACGCCATCCCTCTGGATTTTCGGTAAACCATATAGTCTGGTAATGCCAGAACCGGTGGGTCTCAGTCGCTCGAACAGTTTGTTGTCTGTCCAGTCATCTTGCTTAAGCTTCTTTAAAATAGCTGTGATTCGCTGCTCACAGTGATTCGTCTCATCTTCTTTTGAAACTGTAATAAATTTATTTGTTTCCGTTACAATAGCTAGCAACTTTTCGACGTATTCTTTCTTGCTCATAATCCCTTTTCTTGAACCTTTATCGGAACAACCATTATCCTCACACAACATGGTCTAGAACTCTTTCACATTCTTCCACTTTGTTCCACATTTAAGCTCATCCCTACTTGTAACTCTATATATAGGAACAGACTCATTACTTATTTTGTTAGTATACACGGAAGTCGCGAGCTGGCAATTCGTGATATTAGAGCTCATTTCCAATTGTGTAGTATTTATGCACCTCTATTCTCTTCCATTATTGTTCAATCAATCCGCTTATTTAATCACAATTCATGTTGATATGTTTGCAGTGCATCCCTGTGTTTGTTGTAAGTTATGTTTGTCAGATCTGAAAATTCACTCTTATCCGTTTGCATAATAGGACTATTTGACTTCTCTGGCCTTGAATTAAAGTGATGTTTACTAAGTTTGGTGGCCAAAGAAAACAGGCTAATAAGGGCTAACGAACGATCAGCGTGCTCCAGGGTGATAACGAATAAGACTCAGGTGTCAGTGTTTTTCATTCAACGTTCACCAAGAAAGCTACGGCATGGCGTGACTACGTTACACGTATACTAGGACAGAACAGAGAGTAGTTAACATTGAATATTTAAATTTAACTGATCATCAAAGATGACAGCGTGAGTCAAGCATTGCTGCTTCTTAAAAATCTCTTAAGTAGAACGAGACGACTCAATGCTGGTCCTTGCAAAACCTGACAGGCGATGAATCAACCATCAAATTGGTGGGCAATGATGTCTCAGGCTCAATTCCCGCCACTTTCTTTCACTTCTTTGTTATGCTTCGCAGAGCAACTTCGAGATGGAGGCTCGAACACTCATAAACTTGCACTGACGAGCCAAAATTTGTGCCTCTTTCTCGTAGCACCGAACATCAGTAAAAGAAAAAAAATGTAAGATGACAATTCCTAAGAGCCACAGAAAAGCACAGACATTCTAAATGCAAAACGCTACTGACTGAGGTGTTTAGCCACATCGCCCATATCCAACCATCGCATCGTGGGCTCTAGTGGACCCCAACCCAGTAGCCCTCCTACACGACCTAATCAAGGACAATTTTCTGGTTAGGGTTCCCATATCTTTTAGACAAGTCGCGGGCTGACCACACTGACCCATTTTAAAGTCATTATCTGCCGCGAATAACGGTGCATACCGAGGGACATGCATGACACATTTTCTAAACACCTTAACCTACGCTAATCCAGTGTATGTTTCATCATTTGAGTGCTGTGACTCAGTGTTCTAAGTTACACGTCCCAGTTACTAGAACAATTTTCCCGCCATATTTGGCTGTAGTGAGAAGGCACCGGTGTTTGGACACTTCGCACATATTCCCTCCTCAGAGGCCATGTTTTGGAACCGTGTGGCAGGATTGATTTTACTGAAGAGTGCTAACTTGATACTTGATCTATGAACAGATGCTGCAATGTCGACAATGGTTTGTGAATTTGGTGAACATCAGCCAGGCCTTCTGTATAGGCAAAGATACCTCATCCAACGCACAAATATTACCCGGTGGAATGTAACTGTTAAATAGCAACACTTATTCACCCAAATTCTCCCCTCGGACAACAAGGTCCGGTTTAGAGCTAATCCAGTCCTGCAACGGCATTTCACATCTGGAAATTGCAGAACTCATCCTAAATATTAGACAGACTTTCGTCCATACGGTAGAGAAATACTAGCAGTACAACAGGATAAAATCTTACGACTAATTGCGGAACGCATCTCTAATTATTGTGCTTTGATAGGACAATAGACACAAGGGACATTATTATGATTAACCATTTAAGTTATTAATATCAATGCACTCATTTCGTGATCGGTAGTAGAGAAAGCATTTGCACACTATAAACCCGAGGTGAAGGTTATGTGAATTCAACGAATCTCCTTGACAGTATCAATTTATGTACTGGAGTAGAAAGGTTTGATAAACGATTCCGACCACAATGCATTTTTAGGGTTCACGATGCATTTCGACTTGCCTGATTTTCAACTTCGGCACTTTGACGCACACACCACTGGAACAGACCAATCAGAGTGGTTGCATAAGTTATCATTAGACCCACATCAGCGCTGCTGACACCTTTCATAGAACGGCAGTTTTGGAGTGGGAAGGAAATTGGAAATGCAGAGGTGTTAGGAACAAAGCGAGGCATATGACGTTGAAGAAACAATAAAATCTGAGGGGAAGCAAGACACTACAAGCTAATCGGATGCCAGTAATTCTCAACACACTTTCGTTTTTCTACGAATAAGTATACTTTGCATCAAGAATGAGACAACCACCTCCCAGTCTCACGTCCTCAATGTAAACCTACCCTTACCGGTCCTAACAGCATTCTACAACCTTTTTTATTTTCGTTACTATTAGTTGAGTACTTCCACAACGGGAATGAAGTCGGGTGTATGTAAGCCCAAATTTATCTCATGGCTTCCGACATTCAAAAGAAGATGACCTAATAAGTGTCTTCGTTAGATCGCAATACAAATTAAGCAATGGAGGCAGAAGATAAAAATTATGGGACCTTAACGATTCACGTCGTTGACTTTTGCTCACCAGATGATCCAGGTGAAAGAGAAAAATGGCCTCTTCGTAGAGTAAGAACACATTACGAGTAACCACAAAGAGCTTTGATAAAAAGCAATTTATAAGAGTAGAGAATCAGATTGAATTTCAAATGATTCATCATTTACAATTAGTCTTAAAATCATCATGGAAGAAACAATGGAAACAACACAGTAATTTTATCAGCCTTGTCAGGATTCGTCAGCTTTGCGTGACCATCTCGCCGGAATTGGGGCACAAGCCCAGAACAAACAATTTTGAATCACGTGGTGGGCCAATTTGGTTGGTTCTCAAAGATTTATCAACCGTTATCAAACGATACAGCGCCCTTATCCATCAGTAGATCGTGTTCTTCAGAGAAGCCGTCCACCGATCGTGTGATGCGTTGAGGCCAGTGACCTGCAAGCTCCAGTGACAGTTAAGGGGGCTAGCTGTACCACGCAATGTTGACAATCCATAAGGTTTTGAGAGCCAGTCCGGTTAACTTGGTGGATAGGACGTTCGATTCACAACCGTTCGTCCTGGATTCACGACCCAGGTTTTCTGATGGTGGGTTTAGGGTACACATTGTATGATAAATCATCTAAACATCTAAACTAATTCTTCCCATAACCAAGCTGTATTGCCAAGTGCATCACAATGTGTTCAACGAAACAAAAAAAAACATTAAGATTCGCTGCATCATAAAGGCCATGTGAATGACAAACACGCTTGTTTTTGATGATGTTCTCGTACTTATTGTAGATAAGTTAGAGGTATACAAGTGTCATAGTTTTGATGCTAAGCAGCTAATGGAAATAAGATATTTATTGCTTTCTATTTACGTCATTCGTTAAGTAATTTTTCCAAAATTGTTTTTGAATTGACTGAAGATAGTGAGGCGGTCAAGTGGTGTTTCAACTTGGAGGTTTCGGGTTCGAATCCTTCCGTTACTGACCAACTGGTGGCCCTCGGTTGACCACCATCTCCTTTGAGGAACAGGATGAGATTTCAGTTTCTTTGATAAAAGAAGTGAAAAGATAAAAAGGTTGGAACAATCCCCATTCGTATATGTGTATTATAAAATTTCGTTCACTATCAAGCATCTCCCTTGGTTGCGTGGCTGTATCTCGTACCTGGATAGATCTTGTGCATCCTTTGAAACACAGAACATGTAGATCGATAGCTGGCGCGATTTATAAAAAAACAATATCGAAATCAATATGATCGGTCATCCACGAATCAACTGTGGTACACAACAAATCAGATTGATTTAGAAACCAACTGAACTGAAAAAAATCACAGGATTTAAAAACAAAATCCGGAAATCACTGGACGATCGAAGGCTAGAAAACAAGATTAGATTGGATGTTATACTTCGCCCGTGGGTAGGCGGAAGGGGGCAGACTCACGTGAGAAACTTCCCAAAAGCAAACAGACTATGACAAGCCCGGTAAGAAACATGGTGCACAACAAATCCAGTCGGACGGCAAGCCATCGAGCGGCAGCAATATTGGCATAGAATACGCTTGTATGCGAGTCCATCACTTGGTCGTAATATTTCAAATGATAGTCCTCCAAGCCTGATGCGCGGATACACGGAAGTCCTTGAATGGTCACGTTTACCCAGGAGAAAATCGGACTCCTAGCTGCGGGCATATGAAGCAACTTAGTCGGTTAGTTGTCAAAAAAAAGGGAGTAATATGTATGAACCGCAACGAACAGCGAAATTGGAAAACGTGTATCTCTTCTACAAATGTGAATAATTCACAGCGAGACGAATTGGCGCAAAATTTCGACAAAGCAAAAGAATTTTCAAGAAATATTCATGATAAGCCGTCACGAATCACAGAAAAAACACCAGTTTAATGATAGGGTTTAAACCCAAAACAAACATGTGTACGGCAGATTGAAGAAAGCGATTCAGGGTGCAGTGGAGAGCAGTTTATCCAAGTGCGCAAGAGAGTCGTTGACAAACATTAGTAAATCAAATTGTAAGATGGCACTTCCGTGTCGACAATTTAATAACAATTTTTCAGGAGCTTTTGTCGTCAGAACTGGTGACACACGTGATCAGAGACATCGTACGGAGATGAAATGAACATCTCTGAAAACCAAGGGATTCTCAACTAGCCAGATATATTTTACCCTTGATATCGAGGGACATAAAAAGAATCAACTAACCGTATGCGAACCAACTCTGACTAGCTACAATAGCACATGCGTGTGGCAAGGAACTTGGCCTATGTGTGGGAAGAAAACGAAACCAGTAAGCGGTAATGCAGATGTAGAAAGTATTAGCCGATCGTTTATCTATCCAGATATTAAATCTAGTATCTCATGGGCACCAGATAAGTCTACTGATATAACACTATCTTCCAAGAAAGAATAAATGTTCAGTTTTCTTCGTTCAACCAAAATAACCGCAGGTATGGAAATCCGGATTATATGACTTCACTACTGCCAAGGTACTATGCAGCTTCTCTCATAGATCTACTTACTTGTCTTCATATTACATTTTTATGCCCATATATCCCATTTTCGGCTGCTGGAGACCCGATTCGATGGTGCCCGTCCCCAAACCTAGCAACTTCAATATTTCAACCCCAACGTTTTCGCCCCAACGCTTTTAGATCCTAGGGTCTTAAGATAGCAGAAAGTGCCGTACTAAGACATTCAACTTTTCCTGTTGTTGAGTCCGACGACCCCCTTCGGTTCGCCTATAAAACGAACAGGTTTACGTTGGCTACTGCAGCCTTCCTGGTTCAGTGCATCATCGAGTCATTGGATGCTTTCAAAGCTGGTAACTAAATGCCAACTAATCCAAGGATCTGTCCTTTATCGACATTTGTTTTAAATATACGTTAGTGATCTATCCACTGGTCAAATATTTCAGTACGCAAATGACATTGCTCTCTGCATGTTCATCTATGGAACCGTAGGCTTCCTCGTCTTTTCCAAGGACTTGTTTCTCATTTGAGGCTTCTCTCAAATTTTCTCAGTCTGCTAGCATTTCTGACGCCACTTTAATTAATATAGAACCACTCGTTAGGGTAAATTCTATCAAGTGCCTAAGAATTAATATCGAAAAAACACTGGCGATGATCATCTCACATTTCCATTGGTGTGAAGAAACTTAGAAGAATATCTTTTGCAAAGAATGACTGCAACATTTCCAGATTAAACAAAACATATCTCTTTTTTGTTTATCAATGTTTTTCCGCTCTCCTGCATTATTCACCTGTCGATTTTGATGGCTTGTTGAAAAAAAACCTCAGACCTCTTTGTTTGGTTTTCTGTCAACTATGAGTGGTGTACCTTTCATACAATTGAATTAACTGTGCATGAAACGTGATGATACGGATCCATCCACGCGTGAAAATTAGCACGAAAATTCTGTTTGACCGTCCCATCGTTCACAGAACGACATTCCAAAATGTCTTTCTTAGACCAGGACAAGTTCCACTTTCCGCTCCACGTCCTTTTGCTTAAATATCTGTAAGAACACGACTGCTTCGTACTAAGTCCGAATTCTGACCAACTGGTAGAAAGATGAGACTGACTTTCTACACGAACTGTCGTAACTTGACATTTTCCTTGTTACGAATTTTTTTGATTTTCTGAATTCCATGGGGTGACTAGTGAGTTTTTTGTTGATTAAAATGCAGATACCTGTGCATCCCAAAGTCCATGCAGCTGCAAATACAAATACCAAAAGCTATTTGGAGACGCAGTTATCTACGAAAGGCAAATAACTGGGACTAAATGAACATGAAGGGAGCAGGGCTTGAGAACTGTCCCTTGTAGTTCTCGTTGTCCTAAATACAGGTACAATTAATCGGAGGTTTTAGCATCAGAAGTGGCAATAAATTGCACGAATATCAAATTAGCCTTGGTTAATCTCAATGGTGAATGGCATCCGTATAACGGGTTAAATGTTGAGAACAGAGCATAGGGCCGCGAACCGGAAACAGTTCTCTTCGGTTAAGAAACTGTCGGGCTATAAACGATCTCTACCGACAATGAAACAAATACGGCTTCAGAAATTGACAGTAACCAAGATTATTCGGTGAAAACGGTAGCTAGGTCAATAAATGAAACGGTAAACATAATCAAGATAAGTAGATCACCTATGTGGACACGTCTTTGCAAACAAAACACCGCTGAGAAGCTCGTTGTTAAAAGTGATCGGCCCATGCCAACAAATCGATAACAGTCTTCTTTGGAAAATATCAAAATTTTTAGATCTGAATGATCTATCTAACAGTGCAAAAGTTCTCCAAGCCGTGGAATTGTACAGATGACAGAGGAGTGTGAGATGGCATATCCGCGTATCGGATTGTGAAAAATTGTTTGGAGTCGAAATGTCATTACTTCTTTTGCTCTCATCTTGCTGGCTTGGAAAAACCGACATCGTGTGCATGAAGTAGCAACAACTGTGCCTGCGATACATTCGACTGTGTCCAAAAGAAGTATGTAGACTGATTTCTGAATCAAGATGAAGTTGGAGTACCTCTGCTGTTCCACGGGGTCAATTTTGCGCATAAGTTACCTGACTTTCCCGACCTCTCTGCATGGAACACAAATAACGGCGAATATGTGCCCAAATCTAACAGACGGAGATTCGGAGGTGATCTGTGCGACTGTGATATAAGTTGCGAGGTAACCACTTGTCAAAACCCTACTTGTTGGCAGACACAACGAATACTGTCCCGTTATCTTGTGAACGATTAAATACATTTGTTTGTACTCGGATGAAAATAAGTCTTTGGCTGGACAAAAATGTTTTTAGACGTGAACACGTGAATCTCGTTGCTATTGTTACGTTGCCCGGCATAAATTGAATGAAGGGCACAGAAAAGAGCAACCATCCGGAAGATTTGTGTAGACCTGGATGAATGAAAATATAGGAGTCACTTAGTAAACCACACAACAAAGTACAGTGGTAAGCGGAACGAAGAGCCTGCTCGGTAGCGTAATGGCTAAGGCGTTCGACTCAGAATCCTTCGTCCCGGGCTGGCGTCCCAGTTCGGCCCGGTGGATATGCACCGCTGATGAATCCCAACAAGGAGGAAACAGCTGGACAGTGCTTCCATAGTTTCGCAATAGTCAGGTGAGCGATGATGTAACATTGTGAATTATTTCATGACAAACAGAACTATCTGTATTCTGACTGACTGGCCGGATGGATGACAACTATACGGACAGAATAAATGAGAAAATACCGCGAGGGGCTATAATCACCGGCATTCATTTGTTTTTTTCCTTATGGATCCTTGGTTAATGTGTTAGTAATTAGTTCTTTTCCCTTCGCTGTTTTGATTTTTGGTAGTATTTGTCAGGAGATAAAACGGCAAACTAACTAATTTCATAAAACTGCCCGATTTTTCAGCTCAAACCGATCCTCTTTTTACCGATGTGATATTAAATCTGTATCGTAAAGGATAGAGGCAAAAACCAGCCGGATAATCCCATACAGCGTTACTAAAAGCTAGGGTCAATGATTCTTCTGTCCATGCCTTCGATTGATCAAGTGAGCCAAGCCTCGTCATCACCCCATCCAACATGATCATTTTGATGATGGGTACAAACTTGAGGTCACCCATCCTGTCACTGCCTACTAAGACCCCATTCGGTTCTACGCCACTCCCATTCTTATGGTCACGAATACCGATCCTCGTTAGTATGGTAGCACCCGGAAGGTATGGGCCACGGAATTTACACACTATTCAAAACAGGAAAAAAGCTATCGACGATGAATAGTCGTCCTGACGATTAATTTCTTTACTCGACGGATCAGTAACTTTTGATGAATCACCATGGGATTTTGAAATGCATTTCGCATCGGTTTACAGCTTTCAGGAATCAAACGAGATTCTGTTAGGAAGTATTTTAAATATAAATTACTCGATGTGGTTACCAAGTGTTTGGCCATACAGCATGAACGCGCAACTCACAATCGAATCGTCATAGCGGAGCCTAGGCACAAACTCGAGGTATACGACGTGTGTGGAACGTCGCAGTCATCAGGTTGACCGAGTACCAAATCCTCGATAGATACAATTAGAATTATCGACTACAGAGTATAATGTACTCTTTTTCTCTAGGTAACAAGAAGAGACTATTTGAAATCGTTTTTCATTCGCACACATTTGTGCTAGTAAAACAATTTTCATCTACTTTGCATTTTACTTTGTTGTACGCTAAAAGCTGACCGAGTCTGCATAAAACTAATGGCCAATATCAATTCGCTCCTCTTCCTCTCCGAACTTCCCCCTCCCAAAAAGAAAAACATACTGTCTTTCGTGCTCCATTATGGTCAGTTGAACAAATAATACAAAGGGATGTGAACATATCGACCGTTTCAGACATCGGATATCAGTTCCGTTTCATTGTTTTTAGATTCGATCGTTTTCGTTCACTCCAGCTGTTTTAGTGTGTGCAAAGCCACGGATCATCTTAGTAAGGGAAATATTGTTTGCAGATTCTTCAGAGAAAAGCTGTTATTTTATAGCCGAAATTGTGACTTACCGACAGATTCGATTCGTTTCAAATCTCTCGAGGTGAACACATAATATCGTCGTGTGAAATAGAACATGATCAGAATCGGTAGTGTCGGGATGAGGATCCAATAACTCGAGATGATGGTGACCACCCCAATGCTTAGAACCAGAAAAAAACACTGAAGAAAATCGTGGATTGTGTTGGGCAACAAGTCATCCAATTGTCCGATATCCTTTGCAAAACGATTCAAAATTCGACCTGAAAACGGAAAATATTTCTGGTTAAATTTACTACCAAGTTTAACAAAACAGCAAACGCACGTGCGTATGAGGTAAAGATACAAAACGTCTGAGAAAAGTAAGGAATTCGGCTCCCTAACCTGGCGTATTTGCTTACCTGGTCCATTGAGATATCATAAACGCGAACTGACCCATCCTGACGATCCTTTTAACGCAGGATGGAAGGTCAATTAGTTAGGTCCTCTTTTGGTAAAACATTAATTGCTTTGGGCATTAGACGACCCGTTGACACTATCGTACTGTGCTATAAGTACGGCCCTCTTCCTGCGTTGGTACCACTGACCAAACAAAGAATGAAAACGAATAACATTTCCCAGGAAATTTTGAGCTAGAAAATCTGTTCGTATATCCCTATTCACTTAAAAACTAAAAACACCAACCTTAACGAGGAGCTAACGACGGATTAGAGTTTGCAAGCATTATTTTCCTTATACATACTATTCCGCTATCCTGAAGCTGTGCACCCGACGCCTTAGTAGGTCCCATAGCCGATTTGCTGAATACTTTTCAAACGGTCAGAACGATTAGGGACTTATGGAAATCAGCAGAAGATTGTTTAGCCTGAAGGAGACCGGCAAACACTGCGTTACTGACCGTGAATCTGCGATGCTCGTGAGAAGCGAACTAAACCTGCTACCAAATGTGATCACCCTGAAAATATCTTTCAATTTCTCATATTGGTCGTCACGATTCATGGTTGATGACGTAACATGAATCTCATTTTATTGGTTCCGTTGAAGAAACATGTGAATATCCATAGCACTTTGCTTGCATTTGATTACATACTTGGTACCATGGGAAACATGGCTAAAAGGAAAGCAATACGGTGGAAAAACGGGATGATTGCGCAGTGGCCGCCACAGAGGAATTATGGGTTCGATGCCCAATCGATAAGTCAGAAAAGAAATTTAGACAAGTCAGCAAGCTAGTCGTGCAAAGTAACACCACCCCTAGTAGTATTGACAGATTAGTGTTATTTAGTTCATTGACCGAACTGCAGGTAGCACGAAGCTTGTGCAGACTTGTCAGTTATTATTCCATTAAAATGAAGATAATTCAAATCTCGGAAATCCTTCTTACTGGCCACCAGGATTGATGATGTAACCACCTAAATTTCCCTGCCGAGAACAACAACAACAAGTTGTTTCATTGTTATCCATCATGTCTAATTGTATGAATGCAGTTATTGGAATCGAGTATTACGAATAAGGGGTTGCTCTCATCCGCTAAAACAAACTAGACAGCATCGTGTATCTGCTCGCAATTTGAATGAATCAAAATATCATGATGTATAATTTTCACTACAATCCAGAGAATCGCATTAGTTTAATATTGATAAGCGGCCTTGGTTTTTTCGTAGATCACAGATATTGTCTTTCTTCACAGTAGTATATTTTGCATACGGATGGCTGAACCAAATTTCCCCGGAAGATCACGACCGGTTTCGCTTCCGGGGAAATTTTGTTCATCCATCCATATGCAAAACATACCAATGGGAAGAAAAAATACTTTCGGGCCCTGTGTCCTCTTTCTGAAGGTTAGCCTTGCCTGACCAACGAAAATCCTCCCATGAATCACCACGTAATTATTAAATGGACTTATCATCCATTCAAGCTCCGAACGATTCAAATGAGATTCTAGTAAGAAACGGATATAATCCATTATCGCCGTAAGTTTCGTTTTATGCGTTTTGCTCGCCGTTTCCCTGCTAGCTGTTACACTTGAAACGTTGGGACATTAGGCGGCTCCAAGCTACATCAAACTTCACCGACATGGTTGCCGGCTCTTGGTCCACAGTGCAATGAGTCCTAGCAGCATCGGATCATGCTCATCCAACTGCACTGGTGCGCTGGTGGTCAAAGTGTGCCGCGAACACTTGGCGTTTGGACTGGATTAGTGACAATTGTTCAGGTGAGTGCGGACGGGCTGGGACACAAAACTGGTCAGAGAAGGTTAGGCATCAGCCCGCACTATTAAATAAGGTTGGCACGCCATGCTAGGCAAGTATTGACTGCCTAATTGGAACTACGTTGAGGGCGACGTTGTGTGACGCTTCGAACAGCTTCATTTACAGGCGGCGGATATTCAAGGCGAGCTGGTTGAGGCTACGAGCTGATGCCACAGATCCAGGAAAGCTTTCTTATGACCCCTAAGTCATATGACGGTGAGGGGTGAATCGTGTCCAGGCTACAGTAGTGTCCGGCACGCCCGGCTGCACTCAGGTAAATGAGGCACGGACTAAAGACCGGATCGACCGCAAGCCAGGAAGCAGGGCGAGGAACCAACGTTTCACCCCAATTCTGAGAAAAAGAAAAAAACGGCCCGGTTTGTGAAAAGCTCAAAGACGAACGGGGACGGGGTTTGAAGTGAAGATCACATAAGAAGCAAAGTGCCCGAGAGCTGAAAGACAACTAGCTGATGAGCTTTACCCTGTGTGGAACCCTATAAATTGCTCGATCAGGACAAACAAATGCAGCACTCGTGTTGACCGCCAAGAGATTTTTTTAGCCGCTTTCTCCAGGTTGAGCAAAATAGATTGAACTAGAGTCGGGACGACCGACAGAAGCCGCCAACTTTAGCGACGGGGACAAATAGATTACAGGAAGTCCTGGGGAGAAACTCTCTCCCTCTGCATTCATACAGCCCACGAGTTATCGAATAATCGAAACCTCCTGAGTTCTATTTTGAATTCTTTAAATTTAACGGAACCAGGGCAGTATGCCGATAATCCCACATCTATTTCCATAAGCCACTTGTGAGGGCAGCCACGGCTTTCAAAAGGTTCATCATTTAGCATCACCATTCACATTATGAAGGCTGTATTGCGCAGTGCTTTCATCCTTATTAAGGGGATCGCCGTGATTTTTTGACAAGTCAAAACTGTGGGACTGCAGTGTACTGAAAGGTTGTTCATTATCTATTTTTAGCTCGCTGAAGTGTTCCGTCACCTAGGACTTATCAATTGGTGAATAGTGGGCCGTAGCCTACATCATGATACTCAAATCATGCTCGTTCGCATCAGATTCGCGTCTGGCGCGGGGGGGGGGGGACCGGATTGCTGGCGACTCTGCGCTGTCCGAATAAAGCAACTGTACAGCTGCACCTCCACGGTTTTCATGCTGTAAGCATGATTATTTGAAAATCAACACCTTTAATATCAAAATCATGAAGACCATGGTTAAACGAGAGCAAACAAAATCGAGGAACAGTTTTGTATGCACGGGAAAAGAACCTATTCAAACATGCCACTGACAACGGAAAGCAATCAGAGGCCAGACTGGTGACCAAACAGTTACGGTCGTCGCTTATGGATGTGAAGATCGCGAGATCACATCATCCCGCGTCCGACCATTTTTTCAGAGAGCAACATTTCTACAGTTGCACTCGTGGTACAGAAAGTAAAGGGGACGAAGTTATTATTAATAATACTAATATTATGGCATCAATCCAAATGCACCAGCAAATTTTCTTACGTATGTCCTACGTTGAGAAACTTCCGAAGTGGACTGGAGGATCCTGGCGAAGTTGGCTCCAGCAGAGGATATCGGATCATCAGAAGAGCTACTATTCCTCAATTAATACGAAATGGAGATGCTGTAGGAGACCTTCCGGCGCTCAGTGCTGCCCACTAAGTCCCCTGAAAAATTCACCCAAAATGAGAATGAGATTTCGGGAAACTGCAGAAGTCATGATTACCCGTTTATGTTTTATCTTTTACTTCCTGTATTAATGAAACAACAATTTACATCAATTGTCAAGAAGGGGGCCGCGGCCAGCAGAGGGCTGCCAAGTGGTGAAGCTGACCGGCTGTGGGAGGATTCGAACGCGCGACCTTCACGTCCAAACGCCGCGACCTTATCATTTCGGCCACCGCCGGCCAGATTTATGCGTCCAATACATACGCAATTACGAGATTGAACTTGCCCATGTGCAAAGTTCGATAACGTGGGAACACAATGTGTTCACGAATCACTAGCATTCGATGACGAGATATGATAACCGTAGGCAACCCGAGACTACCTTCTCGAAATCCCTTGATCGGTCTAGATTACGTAAAGTAACTTCCCTCTGATCAACTAGCCACTCTTCATCTTCTGACTATTTCGCATCACTGCAAAAACTCGCAATATAGCTCAGAGAAAACAGGTTCTTGTAAATTCGACGTTCCGATCCAAGATGTGGATGTATCGACGTCCGGTAAGATATTATAGTGTCACAAAGAGAAGTCAAAGGCTGGAATTTTGTATGCCATCAAAATACTATGGAGAGAAATATCCACACCGATTGCACCGGCAGCCGATATTGAGACGGTGTTATAGTGTCAAATCTGGTTGTACCGGGAGCCAAAAACGTTAATAGTAGCACGAGGAGGTCAGGTTTTCACAGGAAATAGTTCAACACGCACTGCTAGCCACCAGATCACCAGTGGAAAATATGAAAAGTACGTCAAAAGGGTACCCCGTAACGCAAATGTGTTTGCATCAGAATCTTATTTGGTAGTGATGACGAAACAAATTGAAATTCAATATTCTAAAGCTTGTACTTTCAGAAGCCTGTTAGAGCCTTCCGACTGGCTATATGCGACAGATTCTGAGACCAACAAGTAAATATCGCAGCTGATAATCAAACGGATTCTAAAATAGAGTCTGTTTCACATGAGCGATTTTTTAGGCAGAAATCTGCAATGTAGCTCTTACACAATGAGAGTGCCACCGTTGTGCAGCGTGTGTACTTCTTGAATCTCGATTACTTTTCATGGTTTGAAAATTAGCAGTCAGGTTTCTAGAATAGCATATTTTGTACATTCATTTGTATCCGTCCTACAAAACGACCAATGTCAAATAATCCTTACTGAAGGCATCTGGGTCACCATTTTTGCTTAGTAGCTCAGTTTCGATGTCATGGACGACCGAAGAGAAATTCCACAAACACCCCCCCCTGATGTTCTCTTAGCCATCATGTCTTAGGTTTGATTAGACAGGTACCTACCATGACAGATATCGAGAATCAACCAAGTGTCTTTCGACTACTGTGTTTCGGGGTGCGATGGCCAGTAGAAAATATCACCGAAAACGACGAACGTTCACGATATTACATCACAACCATAGAAAATAACACGAAGTTGAATCTTCAGAGGATTCCTAGGTGCTTCCGTAAACTGGGTGAAAAATTCGCAACCATTTGGAATACAGCTGAGTGGTCACGAAAAACTGAAAAAAAAACTCGGGTTTGCTATGATTGCATCTCATGGTGATTTTGATGTTTGCCCAGTGGATGGTCAGGAAGATTTTTCTAACCTATTACGCTATTCAACACAACTGAAAATTGACCAACATAGATCATGGTTTCGGGGTGAAAAATAGACCTATCAATAAAAAATGGAGACATTCATGGCGTGCCAGCATAATGGGAAAAAAGTTGATGAGCAGCGTAGACGAAAGGTTGCAATCCTCTAAGCACGCAAAATGGATGGACACTGAAACCACTTGGTTGTCGTGGAAGCAGGCGTAGTGAAACACACAGTTAAATCCTGGTTTTTGTCCATATTGGCCTAATGACTAGGGCATGGTTGAGTCTCACCGTCTTGGGTGAACGATCAAACGGGAACAATGGAATCATTTTGATGTGACGCTGCAGGCCACCAAGGCCATGCTGTGTGTTCATCAGGATTCACAAACACAATTGGGACGATGCAATCGATTCAAACAGGGTCGTAAAGAATGCTGTTAGGTGGATTTGGCACAGGAAGGAGAAATTTGGGTATAACCACATAAAACCAAAGCCTGATAATGAAATATAATCACGGGGCGTTTTAAACCTATACATATGCTATCCATGAGCTAATAACCAGAAATATGTTATGGATCGCTTACGGACAATCTATGCCCACTGTCCTGACTAGACCAAGGGCACATGTGAAATCTACCGAGGGTTGGAGTGGACACGTTACATACACACATGAGAAATCCAAAATTTTGGCATCCAAGTGGACCCAGTTCAGTTCGGCTAAGCTTCTCAATTGGAACCAAGTTTGCTTTCGCTAACTTTTGTGCTTGAGCAATACAATCTGAAACGTTCTTTACAAATGATGCAGACAGGATGATTAGTTTTGAGGTAAATGAACTGAAAAGCGACCACGAATAGAGGTCGATGTTGTTGTGTTTCCAAAGACGAACCACAAAAGATGAATACCTAAACTACGGTAGTCCGCATTCGGTATTCTCTAATCATTTCCGGTTATACAAACTTACAGTAGTATGATGCTAATTCTAAGATATGGTACTTGAGCGAACTTCCTAAATCAATTCTGAGATCAAAGAGATGAGTTGTGACAACGAGTAGTTGTAAGCGTCCCTAAATCTCAGTCTCAAAATGCTGCGGATTCCTTGGACCACACGGAGAACATGATTGTCCACCGGATGCACTGAATCGAGAGGATGCGCCAGGATCACGTTGAAGATTGTCTCCGTCGCTCCAGAAATCACCCAAGCCGAGTTTTTGCCAACCGATTTTATCTTCTGTGAATTATATAGCTTCTGGAGCACTAGCAATTTAAGGACTGAGCTAAAATGGATGAAGTAAGGACAGGCAATTTGTTCTTAAGGTTCATGAAGATAATTGCTGGACTGTAGAATTTGCCCACAGACGGGTCATCGGATATGCGCGAATGATTAAACCTCCAACCGGCTAGTAAGGTATTCTGATACCAGTTTGCTTCTAAAGCGGAGTCGTATTTGGATTTTTTTCGTTTCATAATGGACACCAGAAACTTCTGAGAATTCTTTGGCTCATTTTTCTGAGCAAGCAGCTAGAAATAAGCATTTTCCAGCAAGACGTGTTTTCGACTCAGTATTTTGCAAAATACCCATAGAAGAAGTTTTCGCCACGCGATCCATTCACGCTCCGGTGAAACAAAGCTCGAACTGTGTTTATACTGCCTCAATCATGAATATTTCTATGGACTAAATACTTGTGTTCCTTTGTCATGCCTATCCAAGCTAGCAGCTGGAAAGCGCATTTAGCTGTGTTCGTCTGTTTTGGATATGAGGTAAACCGCATCTTGTGTCCAGTTGATGAAATCCAATAATTCGATTATTTCTGATTCCCTTTGCTAGAATAGAAGTATTAATTGTAACTAGACAACTTCTCTGCGGTGTTTCAAGCTACACTATTTTGCAATTTGAAGAAAAGTATCAGCCGGTGCAGTCCGTTTTGACGAACCTACTGTAATACCGCCTATTTGCCTGGGCATCTCTCCGACAAAGCTGAACTGTAGATCGAGAGTTTATCGCAGGGGTAATTCTTCAAGACTATTCCCTGGAATGTTAAGATTAATATTGCTCGTGATAACCATAAATAGATAAGTAATTGCCGAAAATAAAGGAAGATTACCGCATAAAGATGTAACATCTGCTGAGTCCATAATCCGCTGCGCAGTGTTACGTCCTTTTATTAGGTCGAGAAACGAAAGCTGTCCGTTAGGCTTTGCTTTGATATAGATGCATGAACAGATTCTAGTGATCTGACAGGTTATTGTGCCGCTGAACAACAGGGCGAGCCACTGAGGATTGGCATTCGCCTGAACGGTTCGTCTGATTTGCGCTCATTTGGCAATACAAAAATAAGTCCCACATTGCACTGGAACAGGGGCTGCGGCTATTCGTCTTCACAAGTTATCCCTTAGTTCTTAAAAGCGATCTGTGAAGTCTCGTCAACTTTTATTGTCTAGAGTTACCGCCGTCCTACAAAAAGGATTCGCTACATGATGTGCTCCAATCACACAAATGGAAGTAATCTGTCAGCATCCTGTTGAAGTATACGGATCCGTTTATCATTTCTACATTTGCTCTCAAAATCAGAACGTCTTGACACAATAGATAGTTATTAATTTCTGATTACACAGTGAACTTGATGGGCATGAGCACTTCGCTGATGATGATGCAAGTTTGGATTTGTCGCTTTGATGTCAGAAATTCTATCAAAGACCAAATGACACGCAACAAACGAAATGCTATTCAATTTCGCCTAGCAAGCTCAAAACGTAAGACAAATCGGGAAGAAATTTGCGAAGCGCATTCAGGAGCGTTAATAGGCGACAAAAGTACGATCCACTGTCCATAGTCTCGAATATCAAGGACAGAAAATCAAATTTGCAAAATTGTGAAGACTGCCACTCAAGACAGCACCAAGCCCTCAAAAGAATTTCTAGAAGCTTGGCTCTTTCCATAAAAACTGATGAACACACACATCCACAATGACCACCTACATGTAGCCATCCAATCGAAGGATGAATCAGAATAGGCCAATGGGAACTCAAGCAAACTGGAGCTATAATGAAGTAACCTTGAGCGACAAGGAAAAAGCCCAAACGTTCCCGACTGGAAGAACCGAGCAGTAACAATTGCAGACGAGAGAAGAACCGTATGGGCGGAAGAATGCAGAACCCCTACGTTCACGGCGTCTGATGATGAAACGTTCTCATTTGAGATACCCAGCTTTGTGAACAAATCCGTGTTATTTAATGTCACTGCGCCCCTTTTCTACAATTAGTGAAGACAAAAAGGAGACATATCACGAGATCTCGAAAGGATCTCACTCACTCTTTTCGATCGTCATCATACAGCCCTACAATTTGCGAGCAATAAGTTGTAAATGATATAGTGCACTAATCTAGATGGAAAGTTTGAAATATACAGTTACCGAGGAAGTGGAATGACAGACGGGTGAAGATTGTGCGATTTAATGCCAGGGCAGAAACAATACTCAGGGTAAACTGTCTCTGTTCGAAAAGCGCTGTATCATGAATGTTGATTAGCACTTGGATTAGTTTCCCTTGACATCAAATCACACGTCCCTCTTCCGTCTGCCATTCCGATTCATCGGAAATTGCATATCTAAGAATTTCCATCTAGTTCAATCCACTGTATTCCTTAGAATTTAGTGCCTGATAATTGTAAAGTTTTAAGATGCCGACCAAAAGAAGTGAACGAACTTCTTGCAACAACTCATGACATGTTTCCTCTCCGTCTTGATAAATCAATGTTAGTTCATTGAACTGGAGCTAACGAGATGAAAATCATTCTAAAAAAAAAACGAACGGAACTAGCGATTCCATTCAATCATTCATTCACGTTTGACAACGAGTCCTAGTTTGGATCGAAACGTCATTACAAACACTATAACTCAGTGTACGTCTTCTCACCTCTAAGATATATACATATATATGCTTTCTCCAGTGTTTTTAAATCAAATAATTCTAGATGAACACTGGTAGGCAAACAAACAAGACTGCAGGAGAAACTATGTAGAATATCAACAATAAATTCTGTTTGTATGTCATATGGGAGAGCCTGGTTATTACGCAAACAGAACTCACAGCACCAAGCGAATAAATAACACCCTGATTGGGAAGAATGGGATTTTTCAAACGCCCAGCCCCAAGTTCTATGGTAAGGTTTCACGTATACAAACTGGAGGTGATCAGGCAACCAACATCTTGGAGTGTCTGCCTGAAACCTGCAGTTTAAAACTCGCATCCCTGGTCAACTTCCTCAGTTGGTAATTCTTAGCTAGCCACCGTCCCCTTTCAGTGGTAAAACAAACCAAGAAAAAAATAAAGAAATATTTGTTTCACAGGTTTAAAATTTGGAGCTGGAATTTGTGAACGTCTCAGAACAAGGTCAGTGATCACGTGTTTCTTATGCTGATCACAAAAGTGTTTTTAAATGCAAATGCTAAGTGCGGTCTACCGATGGACATTGGGACGGACACAAAATTATGTTTTTGACATCAAGACATCCATTGGCAGTGGCCGATTCGATGAACATAGATAAAAAGTGAAGAAAATTACACACGAAAGAAGTGACTTATTCTAAAATATGCTCCTGATCCTTGAACTAATAGATGACAAAGTTGTGAAAATTCCTCAATAAATTGTATTGTTATTCTAACGATCCCCTTGAGTGACTTCGATTGTGCTGAGTATTGCTGGGATCAGTTGCACATCCCATATCAGGTTCTAATGTCGATGGGCGTACGACTTACGAGGATGTAAATGTACCAGTCAGATGGCCAGACAAAATGAGCTGGTTCGTAAATCATAAAACAGAGTTAACAAAAATTTACAACAGTGCCAACTGATGTCCAACGTTGCCCATAAGTTCTAGTAAATTACAAACTGATCATCGTTTAGGATACGCAACTGCGAGAAGCCTTGGTCGAAAGCTAATCTTTGTATTTTTTTTATTTTCTTCATTACCGAGATGTTAATGTCCATTCTTCTCAGGAAGTAGTTCGCTTTCAGTTGAAGGTTGACAAATAAAGGAACTAACCGACGGTGGGGGATTCGAACCCTAGTCTTTCTTAGTTGGCATGGTATAAATCTGCTTGGCTGACTAACGCGGGTCACATTTCGAAACAATGTAACAGGAAGGGCTTGGTGACCCATGGTCTTCAGCCCTGAACCAAAATTCAACATATGAGGTTGTCATACGGAAATTGGAATTCATAATTAAATGTGCGGAGAACTGGACGGAAAAGCGAACATAACGTAAATCAATGAGGGTTGTCATTGCTAGTTCGAACGTCGGATCACGTTTACTGAGTCGAAAGTGTCTACACTGAAGCTAGTTGGAAGGAAAGACAACCACATCATTTCCCAAATTATTTCGGAACTATGTCCAAATTATTCGCAATTATATCAAAACAATTAGAAAACGCTAGTCAACTGACTAAGTCAGATCTAGTTGCATACGCCTGAGACGTCATCCAACTTATTTGGCCAAATTTGCGCGTATGTACAGTACGGTGCCCTGATTATCCATGTATTGCTCTGCAATCTACGAGGAGATATGCTCTTGAGACATTTTGTGAAACAGAAGTGTGTTCTCGCTCAATTCCAAACATTTTTTGAGGTAAATCTAAATAGCTTTGAAATAATCGGGAAATAGGGTGGGAAATGGTTGAGTTGTGGAAAGTCTGCTCCATCCTACAGTATTTTCAGTAGTTTAGGGAAATCGGGCCGCTGTTTGAAAGCCTCGGATTACATTTCAAGGACCAATTACCATAGAAAACGAAATGCTGGATAACGGTGCATCACTGTTGAGCGAGGCTGTTAAACAGCACGGCTTAGGCCCGAGGATCTTGGATTGCCACGTTTGGCTGTTTATTCACAGAACTTACTGTGGCTACTCAACAGAACTACAGAAAGTTCATTTCAAAGGATGTCTGGATTCTACATACTCTTCTCAGCCACAAACGTCAAACATGACAAATAAAAATGAACAATGAGAAAATGTTAGAGGAATTGAATTGATTCCTATGGTGTGGTTGAACACATTATAACCAGAATCTCCCGTTTTCCAAGGCGTTTGTGTGACTCACCAGACGGGTTTTCTTCGAAGAATGTAAGTCGCGTTCGCATGCAGGCATTCAGCATGCCTTTGTGAAGTCGTTTTGCCGAATTGATGAGAATCTGTTTGTGTAATAGACAAGAAGAATCGGCAAATACAAGACTGCGAGTTGAGACGTAAGAAAAACTAACGGGCTCATGCGGCCACACATAGCTAGTGTGAAATCGGCGCCTTGATTAGATATCGAGACACAAACAATCATGAACAACTCAAAAAAGTAGTTTACAAATACGTTATCTAGTAGTCTACTTCAAGTGAGAAATGTGCCCCCTGCCCTCGCAAGAAATCATTCAGAATTATAGAAAATGTATATGGAACTAAATAAACTAGAAAACGCTGACCAAGAGAACATAGTTTGGTTTTCGTACAATTCAATATTGTATGCAGTCATGCTTGCACGTTGGTGATTGTACATCACCCAGAGCTCCGCAAACTAAGGTAGCGCAAACGTTTAGTTTGTTTGCGAATCTTTCGAGTTTTTCTTGCTCTAGAGGGAATTTCATAAGTGACGTGAAATGTAGGTTATAGACAACTCTTTTAATACGCACAAGGCTCTAAGTGGACATGCCCACTGGTCGTATGCACGCGCTTGTGTGTGCGACATGGAGCGGTCTGTACGTGTGGACGAGGTGTGAGGTCCAATGATTATCACTCACACGGCCGATCGTTAGAGAAAGATAAGCGAAATATGGACGTCCATAAGGCTCTCAATTCAAAGTCATTCATCAACCTTTATGCAAAATGTGACTCAGCGATTAGAACCGTGTGGGCATCAGATTTCAAATACGGTGCACTGTCAATGGCGGGACTTCTAGGAATCTCGAATGGTTTCAGAGAAGTTATTCAGCATCCTTACCAAGTCAATTGCTTCCTGTTTGGCGTTGTTGGCTACGGCTTATTATCCCAAAACAAAAAAAAACAAAAAAAGAACCTAACACATAGTGAAGTTTCTCCAGCTTCAAGGGTGCTCCGATTGACTGGCTCTATTACATACTTAGTTCCAGAAAATCGCAGTGATCAGGTTTGGCCAAATCGGGCAATTTTCTTATGGATCAGATTTGAAGGTGACTGAGACAAGTAGGCGCCTCTTTAAATGGACTACCGACCGGTGCGCGGTCTTGGGCAAAAAATTCCGGATTATCTCTGTGAAAAAATATAACAGAAAATATAAAAGAATTGGTCTTCGTTTTTTACTTCAAAGATAACGATTCTTCCCGCGAAAATGAAGATATTTATTTTATATATCATCGTGGCAATGTAAAAATTAGGGTGGCTTACAATCTTATCTCGATAATTACTTTGCTAACTTTGGCGCCATCAGAAAATCCAATCTCCCCGAGTCTAACGTTCATAACGTTAAAGACCGCTAATCGTCTGTTTCTCGATTCAACAATCCTCCGTTTTAGTAACTGCTAATCCCCGATCGTTCTTTCCTTCTAAGAACAACGAAAACAACCCAATCAAATAGAAACAAAATCTTTTTATTAGAGAAAATATCGTATTTATAGAATCCAAAGAAGCATATCCACATTTTTGAAAATTATTATTTGTTTCATCGGTTTTCCGAGCCATCGTCTGACTGGTCGTTTTGCTTGTTGGCTTTCTACCTGACGCGGTTAAACTCGATCCGTCATGAAATTTGCACTGATTGTGTTGTTTGCTGGTACCACTTTATGACCTTGATTTGCCCTTGGGCAGTTCTGCTATTCAATCATAACTGGCTGTCAGAGCATTGCCAGCTGCCAACGAGGTGTTTTGTTCTCAATCAGAACTTGCACCAAAATGCCTCAACTGTCTGTCATTGGTTGGTTACGCTCTATCATTGCACAATCATAAGTAACTAATTGAATAATTCGATTTACCTACGGCACGAATGAGGTGAGAAAAGCATCCCTTCACACTTATCGCAAAATGAAATCCGTTTATACTCACATTTCTTTTGTCTACGCCCAACCACCTGTGGAGGAGTTGGCTTTGGCTCTTGCAGATTCAGTCACCAAATACTTTGCCTTACCTAGTCCAGATAACTACATCAATTGTTACACCATTTCCCATGATGAATTAACAAGGATGGAACCAAGACAGTGGCTCATCCAAGTTGCCACGCCCTTTCGAAGGTCAGTTGCTGACTGGTTAACCCATTTGCGTTGGTCACGTGGCATGCTTCAGCTCATTTATCGTTCCTAACATCAAATCCACTTCCATCGAACCAGGCCCGTCAGGAAGCCAAACAACGTAAAGGAGATAGGTTTGCGATGGGGATCTGGAGTGGAATCATTTTCTCGGTCTAAGCTTCCCAGATTTTTTTTCATTGCTTCTTTGGCGTACGAATGACCTTAAACAACAGTAATTTTTAGTTTGGCAGGCTGGAAACGCGATGTGGTTATGCACAAAAAGTAGAATAGAACGAAAACAAGAATATAACTTACACCAAAAAATACCAAAGATCGTACAGAACTAAGCAGAACCAGTGAGACGGTCAGAGCACAATAGATAAACAGTGCGACACGATTATTTCGAATGTCCCAGGTAGGAAAGGCGTCGTCAATTAGCATATCAGTACTGTTCACGAAGATATCGGATGTTGATACATTGTCCATTGCTCTCTCGTCGACAAATTCAGACCTGGAAGCAATAGTAACGATCCAGGATTAGATTCATTATCTGCAGGTATTCGACATTCCATGTGGATTCATTGAAAGCAAGAATAAATATCTGTTAACTTGTCATCTATATATGTGTGCGCAAACTGCACATGTTAGCATAACAGGCGTTAGACAGCGAGAATTGTATCCCTGGTAAATGTGAGCAAAGTTATTGAATAGTATTGTAATATGGGCGGTTGCTGTCTGTGATAGGAATTAGTGTATCGGAGACGAATTCGATTCAGAGTGTACCGGAAAACTGATAGGTCATTTTTAAAAAAAAACGTTGTTCAGTAGCACAGTCGAAATAATTGGCCGTTTGTTACCGCTTCGATCACCACGAATAAATTTTCCGAGGATAGGTTATACAAAGATGGTTTGCAAAACGAATGAAGACTAAAATGACGACCATTTTGTGCTATTAACTAAACAACCTTAATAATTCAAAAGCCATTATCATTTTTGTGAAAGGAGAAAAATACTCCTAGTTATTTCCAAGTTCCACTGGAAAGTAATCACCTCAAACTAAACAGAAAACGTCTAAATAATGACAATACACAAGAGAACTAGTATGTGTGCGAGCGAGAGAAACAGTGATTCATTTTAACCAAGCCGAATAAATTCAATTCCATTTTTTTCGATTCAGTTGGACAATATTCCCTCATTTGGATGATTTATCTTTCTACTTTGATTGTTGGCCTTACGGAAGCATGGATATGTTGCTTTGTGCATGTCAATTAAAAGAAGGTGGAATCTAGTACAAAACGTCAAGGTACGTTTGACAATACGTTGGTTAATTGCACAATTTGTGAACTGTCTGGCTTCATTGCTCTTGGTATGCAAACATTTCACAGTATATTAAACTGATCTCAGAGCAACGGTTTGAAATCTGGAGGCAAACAGCTGCTCTCCAGAGGACTGAATACTTAAGATGACCAACGACGGAAACAATGAGGAGCCGTGTGAGAAACAGACCAACTCTCTTTGTCATTTTATAATTGTTTATTATCATATATTGCATGAGTTACTGGCTAAGTAAAAAATCATCTTATTTGAGACAAATGAATTCCTGCAGACTGCATAAACACTAAGTGTGCTCAACCAACCCGCCAAAAGTTTGGTGGTTCACTGGACCTGTGCCATTATTTTCCCAACTCCATTGAAACGGATCAGATAATGTTCCGCTTGACATAATGTCTTTGACCTGAAGCCTCTGCTAAATGAACTTCAACCATGATCGCATATCGAAAAAAATCGACGAACTGAAATACGTCTTTCATTCGATGATGAATGGTCAAAAAACCAGGTAGCATCAAAGGTGAAGAAGTCATCAAAACATTCTGGATAGTTCTGTGGTTTACTACATGTTTAAAACATAAATGGTGTGGAAGGGGGCATGCCTCTTAGCTGCTACGGCTCACCACACAAGGGGATAGGGATGTGGCAGTGATGGCCTTGAAAGTACGACTAGTATAGGGCCAATTAAGATCCTGTTAAGTCGGTTGTGGTAACGAGCCGGTCAACAGCATGTAGCCGTCTGTCACCAGTTTGCGTCCTACTGAGCCAGTGTAAAAGACTGACTATATGTGAAGAAGGGAGGATTTCGGTATCCAATCAAGAAAATCAGATTTGACATGAAATCACTAGAAACAATTTAGACAGATACGGCGATATTTGAAACGGAATTGTGGGTGTAAAATTTACCTGGGGATGAAACGTTTCACCTGGGATACTGAACGAAATTATGTTCAATCAGTTATGCAAAAAATCTAATCTTTGGTGCCCACAGGTCCAGAAATACCACTGTCCCAAAATGCGCTTAGACAGGAGATATTTCGGACGCTTTATTTAGAGCCGAAAGTTAATGCTCATTTAGGGAGTCCTTCTGCTCACGAAATAAGCAAACTCGCAAAGTTGCGCGATGTCCAAGACTCGAATGCATAGGTCTGAATACTGTAACCTTACATCCTCCACCCAATAATGATTTCAAATCCAAGGCAAAACGTGTGTTTTGGCATGAAAATGCATCCATTCTTTGTGCTTTATCATGCCCAGGATTGAGTTTGATTTAAGTCCACCCGGGAATGCTCTAACAATTCCGCTTCGGCGGACGTGCGTGGTATTTAGGATGTTTAAATTGGCAACAGGTCTACCAGCCGCACTTAAGCAAGAGTGATGTAACATCGGTCAAAACGTGAATCCAAATCTCTTGCGAAAAGTGCGCTATGATGTGTTGAGATTGATAAACAGAACATATGAATTCTTCTGAACATTGACCAATGGGCGGGAAACTTTTGACGCTGCTTCCAAACAAGATTCCTCAGTGAGTTCGGTATCCTAGATCAGAATTGATATCTTCACCATCGGGCAAGAATCGGACACCTAGACGAAGCATGAATGCCCAAAACACAATGACTAAATAGATGGAGGGGGGGGGGAATGAGTCATAGGAAGTTTTTGTCGCGGAGGGTACAGTAGTATTTGCATCTTACCATTAGTGAACCTCTTTCATGTTTTACTGCTTTTAAGCTAAATCATCCACACACACACACACACACACACACACACACACACACACTGTATTTGGAGTTCACAAGAGCCGTGTAAATAAAAATTGCATTGTCTAAGAACCAAATCTGAACGATGTCATAGTGCTAACCATTTAGAAAGCCATACATCACAACCGGCATGGTTCGCGATGGTCAACATGAACAACAGTATGGAGATGGGGAAACCACAAATCCCTCCTCCGATTCGCCAGAATATGCTATAATGTCTCAACTTTACTCCGCCATGTTGAAAAGTCTCGGCAATGGCTGTGTCATATCCTTCCTCTTCATCATCTTCGGTTTTCACAAGCTTTTTAGACTGTAACAGATCATCCTTTTTTACGAAATTATCTAGCGAACCTGGCCCGATAGTTTTGTCTCGCCTCGAACTGCGACGGAATTTTTTTCCATCAAGGTGCTCCTCACAATAGTCCGTCGGGATACCACGAGGTTCTTCCACTCCCAAACATGGTGTCACAGCATTCTCCAAACTAACTGCTAGACGTGACGTGATTGAACCGAAAGGTGTATTCGTTTGAATGCTGTTCACCGAGTCTTGTTCCACAAAGCGCCGTCGTGTCTGAGAATTGGAAGGATGAGAACGCATGACTCTAAACTCCTACTGAATAGATGTAAAAAATAAATTTAGTCTGTTTGTGCAACCATTTGCAATGCAGAGTCATAATGCACACCATGGAAATACTGTATGGATGCTTGTTCCAGATTGTAAGGAACTAACAAAACAAAATACCATTTGTGCATTTGATCTGTTCTATTAAACTGAGCGGCCAAAACAAAAAAATTGCTAACTTATTTAGCTAACAGCAATGCTTATTCAAGGTGAGTGCGAAACTAGATCTGCTTAAATTGGACATTAGTCAATAAACCGTCTCAAATAAGGCGACATAAACACCCTGATCGAGATCTTGGAGTCATTCCCAGGGACTGTTTGAAACAGCGAAAAATAAGTAAAAGCGCTAGAACTAATGGCTGTTTTGGGTTTCATATTCATTGTCAAGCAAATATACTGTTTCACTAACTACCTCAGATTTGCTCATTCCTTATCATCCTTTCACTTTGACTTCGAGTACAGACGAAAATGAGAGGTTGGAACTAAAACTGGAACAAATTTGTACGGATCATGTGAGATCAGATGAACTACTGATTTCCAGAACTAGACGAATCTGAACATAGGTCACAAAGAGACTTCCTGATACAAATGGGTCTGCACAATTTCTATTCGTAAAATAATTCATCACGCTATATCATCGCTCCGCTGACTATTAAGAAATCATGGAAGCATTATGCAGCTGTTTCACCCTTGTTAGGAATCATCAGCGGTGCACATCCACCACGCCCGAACTGGGACGCGAACCCGAGACGAACGATCTCTAGTCGAACGCCTTAGCCATTATGACATCGGAGAAGCTCTGAATGGGTAGCTGAACTTCACCACATGATGTTGCACCTATCCGTCGCTGATTTGCACTGATAGATGACTTCTCTGCAGGTAGCCTAAGTACGACAAAGGCGTTCTATTCAAATGTAGCTTCCGTGTTGTGTCTCAAATTCCTCCGGAACGAACGACTTTTAGCCTTGGAATCTTAGATCACTTATCAAATCCACCACACCGTACTTGGTAAACAAAGATGTCCGTGAATTCAATCAGTTTGTTAACACTTGATTCATCAGGGAATCCTAATAATTAAAGTCAAATTGCGAAAGTTCCAACTTGGCAAATTGTATGAGCGGATAATCAACGGCCCTTTACTGAAATGTTCAGCGAAGCACCGACTCAGCTCGTAGACCAAAGACACTACAAATAAGTCGTCCGCGTCCATGCGCGCATCGTCACAGTGCTAAAACCAAAAACCTTTGCCATTTGTTTCTTAAACTATTCCTAAATGGGTCAAATATTCTCAAATCAAAAGTCACACACGGTCAATTTCGTAAATCCGAAATGGTGGATATTGGTTGATTCACAGGTGAAACGCTCGTTGCAGGAAGTCCCATTTGCCTTTGTAATTTGGGCAAACCATCCATGATCATTAAGTAAAATGTTCAATACCTGTCTACGAGGTCTCGTAGATCAACTGAAGAGACATACGTTGGGTGAGTGGCGTCCATGTGAGGAGGAAGAACTGTCACGTTTGGATCAATTACACATTCGTCAAGTATGCTCACCAAACTTCGTCAAAAATACCACGAAAAACCAGCTAGCAATCAGATGAACAAACATCGTAATTTGTGACATTCTGTCAGAGAAATGAAAATATAAAACTCTACCGGAAGAAAGACAAATTCAGTTTATTTCACTTTATACAACCATTAACCTTGCACCAACGTGCTCTGACTAGTGGCAATCTCACAGAACCAACTACTCAACGAGAAAAGAAAGATGAGAAGCAGTGAAAGACAGACTGCAAAATACTAAGATGAATAACTACCTGGAAGGGAAAAGATTTCACATCCAAGAACGCCAATAACTGCAACACTGAGCCATATCATCCACTGTGCCTAACTATCACATCGGGAAACTTTGAGAACCTCAACCTGGCAGTTTAACTGCACCTACATGATCTGGTCCACTCGGCAAAACTATCATACTTTTCCAATATCGTTTACGAGCCACCTTGGCTCATCTTACAACCACAGACCACGTTGAAGAACAGTCGTTCTGTGGGCATGCACAAAACATGTCCAACCATGGTAACCTGTTCTGATACAGTGCCTGTTTTAAAGACTGAACTCAGTACTTCATGCCTAATTTCCGAGTTACCATTAAGTGTCTATCAATACTACTTAGCTGTGTTCAACTTCCCAAAGTCGAAAAAACGACAAACTGCATTCAGCCAAAGGAATAGTTTGCAAAAAATGCAACTGAAACGAGGAGGAAATTGACTGGATTGCAAGGATATTTTAGATTCTAGCAAACAAAAAGTTAGTCTCTTAATCAACATTCATTAAACATTGAAGGGAGAAAAAACTGTAAGATAAAAGTAAAAATTGTAGGCGTAAATTACCTTGGAAAAGCAATGGGACATCGACCGGCAAAATTGAGACTTATCTACTGTTTCGTGTAAATCATTATGACCGGACGGTTCCATAGTACTGTAAGTCCGCATGCGCTCGCCAACCGTAATCCGTTTCCCCGAGAGATCCAGTTGACTACATAGATCCTCGATGTTTTTTGCACTTGCGATTTCGCGAGATGGTGGGCATTCTGTTTCAAGTGGTCCAGTTAGTAGATCCGTGGGGCAAGGAGGGAGAATTTCTTCAGCTGACGGTACTGCCAAAGGCACCTCAAGATGTGGTTTTGCTTCGTTAACCGTCGGTTCCGATATTTGTAAAGAGGCTTCTTTGTCTTCCTCAGACTGAACTACGATATCATCTGACCTTGATCTTAGGATTTTACTTCGCACATCCGTTTCAGAATTCTCACTGCCCCTTTGCATATCCACGGTCACGTGATTAGCTATCACAGCGCCTTCTTCACCCTCAGTATCAGCGGCTAGTTTGTGAAAATTCACACCCTCGGCAATCAGCTGGTCGTATGTTCCGAAATGACTGATTTTGCCCTGTGAAAAAATTTAAGAACGCGCAGCTGGTTAGCATGGAATGAGGAAAACAACAAGTCGTTTCAGTGGAAAATCGAGTGCTTTAACGAAAAGTTCCTTAGACAATGAACTGCATTTTATCTATGGCCGACCGATCGACGCCGAATGAGTTTGTTTGTGCTTTTGACTCTAAGATGTTCAGTTGATTAACCGGACGCACGATGTTGATTTGCGTCTATCGATCTTTTTGTTTATTCAATGTGAATTTCAATCGCAACTGAAAATACCCCTATCGGGGACAGACCAGAGTTGAGGCTCGGGTGAAGGAAACATAGACCGTGAATTTGAAATAAGTTTCTTGGATTGTTCTGACGTAAAGTAAACATTAAGCGACATTATGTGCTACGAATGCACTCGGGTAAATGCTTTTGTGGTACACTTATTTAGTCCATTCATTTCATGTTTTTTTCTGACGTTTCACTCACGAGTAGGACCCAGTAACAGGGGAGGGGCGAATCAGAAACTATGACGTTCAAATCTGGAGTATCACAGAATGGCATAAAGTCTCAGTAGGTCACGTATGATAGGGAGTCTGACCACAGGGAACTGTCGTGCATCACGAAAGTGGCCGGCAGATGTAGGATTTGAACCACTCATCTTCTTTGGTGATAGACACCAAATTCACTTGCCCATTGTCTAGTCGTCCGAAGAAGTCCACTTTCTTTGGTTAAAGGAAATTTTTTTTCGCACAGTTTTCTATTTCGATAATTCGTTGGGTAGTTCTCACAATATTCTACCAATTTTCTATTCCCCATTAGCAAAGGAAGGGATAAAATAAACTAGAATGCATGATGATAAAATCAGCCTTTATCAGGCAGTAGTTTGAGTACAACGGGGACTTGGGCACGCTATGACGCAGTGTAATCGAAGAATTTGCTAGTTGCTACAGTAGAAAATGAGACAATACATGCGGGATCTTTGGGGGGGGAGAATAATGTGGACAAACCGGAATTATGACCATAATCGACGGTTCGATTTGAAAAAAAAAACACTCGCTAGGTATTCGGCGCTTTTCTTTCAATTTCATAAATCAAACAGTTTAATTTGTTTACATTTCGTCAGACGCAGGTGAAACATCGAGTCAAGGTTATCACTGGTGCGAGAAATTGACCTGAGGCGGGATAAATTAGACGAGCTTTCAGCTACTGTGACAAACGCCCATATTGGAGCAGGATTGGAAATTCCATTTGAGATTGGAGAGAGGTGAAACGGTTCCGTTGACTGAGGTTCGAGATTAGGCTCACATATCATATCACCCAGAAACACTTCAATTCATGTTGTTTGTCGTAAGCTCCGCATTTTGATTTCATGTTCATCCTCGTTCTCTATCACAAGAGTTTGGGTAATTGAATAATATCGGAACAAATGCTCAGTAAATTATCAAAATATCAGGTGACGCAGAACATTTCTTTATGGTGAAGAAAATGAATTTCCATGTGTCAGTGAACGTGGGAAAAAATAAGCAATTGCAACAGACAGACCAATTCAATGTTTAGTTTACCCCAGATAAACTCAGGTAATTTATCTCGAAGTTGGAAATAAGCCCTTGGATAAGAGCAAGCAACAGTGCCGATCTCTTCCGTAGTCGCTAGTGCTATTCTGTAGTGGTGAGCATAACGGAAGTGCAGCTGAATGTGTGAGTGCCTAAAATTCAAATTGGGGAAATAAACTGTAGCACGATTGTTGACCCGACTGCTGATAATGAGTTGATCCCCTATTGATTTTTGTTGTTAATTCGCATCCCGCTTTTATTAAGTAGAGTAATTATTCGGATCAGCCTGGCGCGCAGTGAAACTAGATGAATATTGCGTCACAGTGTCTCGGTCAGTAGGGTTGCTGCATTCGAAAACTTCCTTATTCCACTTAGTAGTTTACACCCAATTATTCACGATTTCTCGTTCTCTTTTTCCCTTTTGAGTGGATGATACCGTGAATTGGAAATCAAAATCAGATTGCATTGGTGCAATGTTGGTGATTGTAATTTTCCACATATCACTCCAATGAAATATCAGTCAATCACCATTGTGAGTCATGTATTTGAAGTGCAATTATCCAAGGGAAATTGATCCTTATTTTTTCCTCGTTCCGTATCCTTGCAGGTTGGTGAAGTTTATTTGAGTTGAATACGTCGGGAATTTTTGATAACTAGGCATTATTCTGATTCTTCCTTATGCATGAAATGCCATTAATTGCATTTTCAGTTTCTGCAATTCATATGGAACCCAGTGGTTTATGACAATGAAATTCAGTACGTTCATGATTTCACTTAGTATCGTCAAGGGAACATACAGGGATTTTGAATACGAGTAAACTGAGTGAAACGATTCAGGATAAAGTGCTTGAACAATACAAAATAGTATTAAATTCACCTTCGAGGAGTGATTAAAATATGAAAATACGTAGGGGATGCAATGACTTTGGCCCATTAAGACTCATAATCTACCTACGGACAAGCTCGGTAAAGTGACAGCGAGTGTTATTCTTGTAACGTATGATTGTAAACAAAGCTTAAGCCAACTATGGACAGATTTAAAGGAAAACCGATAAATAGTCGACTACTTCGTACGATTTGACTGGACAAACAATCTGATGACAAATTCTGCTGATTGTTATAATTAGATTTTCGTGATGTGCTCACGGACACAAAATCGCCGTTTCTAATTGCAGCCAGTCAAGTGTTGTAAACTTTTGTTGCAAAAAATCAACTGACTGATAGTAGTAGGACTGGAAATTAGACAATCAGGGAATTTCTTTACAAATAAAAGCCAAACAATGCTCATGAGTTGACCTACGAGGGATTTAGAGGACCACTTGTACTTTTTGATTATTTTTCAGTCTGCTTAGTCCTTCAAACATTGAAAAAGCTGACAATGTACGATTTGCTGTTCGTTGGCATTTCGAATCTAAGTAATAATAATTGCAAGCTCATTCAATAAAATCCTGGGGGATAAATACCAAATTCTCAAATGCCACTAACAAGATTGCTAGAAGCGAATGACAGGTTCCATCTGGAAAACCATTCTAACACACGAAGGGATGGAATAATGAGTAACAAACGAGCAAGTTCCTGCTCCTTCCCAAAGGCTGTACGACAAAGCACTGGAGATTTTCATAGTTAACATAAATGTTCCATACGTTAACAACGAAATGATGAAATAAAGAATGATTAGTAAAGCTAATTGTATAATCTCTTTGGATGTTGTTAGACGATTTCAGAACGTGAGCTGCAGAGGGATCCTAACGGCAATCAAACTTTGTACATCCAGTCTCTAGCGGATGTGCCGTTTCATCAGGAGAAAAGATAGACCATTTGTCAAACGAGAACACAGTACAAGATCCAAAGCTATCTGAGTTCTACTGAGAAAAAATACCAGCTTCTGAAAATAACGGAAAAGCTTGATGCTAATTTTAATAAAAATACCTAAATCTACGCTTGCTAACCGTAACTTTATGAGATTCAAACCAAATGCGAGACGTGGCAGCTACAGAACACCATCCAAGCAGGTTATGAAAGGCCTTTTGCACAGCCCTTCCAGCTAAATTACGCATGCATAAAAACCTTCACGGATTTTTTCAGTTGGTCATCTTGGATTAATCTGAACCGTACTCCACTCAGTCAAGCCAGAACTAAAATAATGGCCCCCAGCAGATCAACAAGACGAAATCCTAATTAACATTATCGTATCACGCATGTAGGTCTCCTTAAATCAAGGCATATTTGCCTATTTCTCGGTCACACTGGCTCATTGCTTTCTCTCTGGTTTTCAGCCTGAGCAAACCCCGAGCTCGCCTCCTAGCGCATCACAAATCAGATCACTTTTTCCCGATCTACAATTAGGATGAGCAGTTGGTTCCCCATCCAGCTTCCTGATTTGCACACAATCAGATCTCTAAGCTGAATTACAAACTCGGTTGTCGGATCGTCCTGTCTCTCAGACATGATCCATCCTCACTTGTCACACAACTTGTCGGAATGAAACGAAACGGTCATGCACTTCTGGCACCAGCTTCGGGTCTCAACTTACAGAGAAGACGAGGTCAGTGTTCTGGATGCCTGATAAATGTCTCCAACAACGTTAAGATACTGGAATAGGAAGTCGAATTCCGGTCGTTCAACAGCCGGTGGTGACTGGAGTGTCACTTCTGTGAGCCAAAACTTGCACTCAGCTGTTTTCGAGGGGAATCAAACGGGCAACGTTTACACACAGATATTGAGTGACTTCCTTCTCATAATGGCCTTGGAAACCTGAGAGCCGGGAAATATCTCGCGCCACGAAGAGGTAGCTGTTCACAGAATTGACCTTGCTAGAACGAGAGCACTGTACAGTGCTAAAGCTGAGTGTTTAGAAATAAACCACACTGAAACCAGTCGGAGTCTTTTATTCATTCATTTACACGGAAATAGAACTACCCTAAGCAGAATGATCGATTATGGATCTTTCAATCTCGACGAACGGCAAAAAGTCGAGGTTGGAATCATCCGTCATGCAACTGAACATGTATGTAAGAAATGCGTTCTAGTCATCAGACAAACTGTCATTTTCACTACTCGCCCACGATGGGGTTTACAGCACTTCGGGCCACTCAAAAATACCAACTTGGTTTTTCCCACTGTTTGCAAAAATTAAATGGATCCCTTAGCACATTAGATTTTACTATTCTAGGCTATTCTTCACCAGAGAATTTGCTAAAATTCGCAGTGCGATTTACAGCATTTTGTGCTGCATATTTAAGTTTAGTCGAACAGATCATGGATGAAGGCGCGCATTATTTCACTGAGATGTGAGCATTATTCTATATAAAATGGCATACAAATAAGCAAAGCTAAGCCGCACTTATGACGTCCATGGGGTTTGGACTGAATGATGTCTATTGCACTGATAAAACCATACCTTTCATTTACCTTTTCCCATCGGTGCACCAAACAGGGGGTTCAAGACGTCGCCACAATAATCAGTCTTAATTCACTTGTGTCCTTTGTGTGCCTGTGTGCGTGCGTGTGCACGTATGTGTGTGTGAGTGTGAGTGTGTTGCAATAATTGTCTATGCTGTAACATTAGGACCGCTCTGATGAACGAAAGTACTCCCAGTAGGGATTATCAATTAAGATAAAGACAGTGTGTGGAACAATTGATGCGTTTTCATGTAAACTGATCCACTAATTTACCACACGTCTGGATATCTGTAACAATCACCAAATAATGTTTCAGTCATGCCCTCCCCCTCAAAAAAAGACAGCATCATTTTGACCGATGCGACTGTGATCTACACAAACAAATCTACGAGACCTGCATGCCCTATAAGTTGGTAATTACGAATGAGGCTCTGTTCGGGTTTTGCCGACATCGAAGTACCTGGTTCAGCTAGAAAGGATGTCAAGGATAATCACTAGGGCAATTAGTTCTTGACGGTTCAAGAGGCTACCATTTGTGCAATGAGCCTTTTTGGATGATCAGCGAAGACGGACAGACAGAGACCAAAATAGTCGCCGGAGATTCGTAAATCCTCCTGAGAACAGTCATAGTAACCATTGGCGTTTCCGAGCACATAGAAAAGGGAATTGAATGTAAAAAGATCCGGTTGAACAAGTAGCATTTAGTAGCAAAATTCATGGAACCTATAACCTCGGATGTGCTGAGAATCTGCAGCCCGTCGCATTCTGATGTGAAACTGGATTGGGTTGAAACATATTTACTTACATTGCTGGAATGTCACAAAGACTCGCGGATCACTTTCACTGTTCCAAATCGATGACATCATTCCTCTTCTGTCTCCAATTTCGCATAGTAAACTCTAATAAGTGCCAAGTTAACGTGCATTACTTGCCGCATTAGATGCGAGCTGCACAATACGGCGATAGTGCAGTTCGTCGCGAAAAAATCGGACTTCAACTTCCCCGACTACAGTGACTCGAGTTTTACAGCCTTTGACCTTGCGACTTGTGAGACGAGGCTAGAAGCTGGTGCCGAGAGTGGATGACCGTTTCGTTTCATTCCGACAAGTTGTGTGACAAGTGAGGATGGATCATGTCTGAGAGACAGGACGATCCGACAACCGAGTTTGTAATTCAGCTTAGAGATCTGATTGTGTGCAAATCAGGAAGCTGGATGGGGAACCAACTGCTCATCCTAATTGTAGATCGGGGAAAAAGTGGCCTGGTTTGTGTCGAACTCGGGGCCGAATGCAACTGGTGTTAGAATGGAAAACCGAGGAAGAAGCAATGAGCCAGTGAGAAGGGTGAAATCGGAAATGATCCCTGTTCTGTATTGATCTATATAAACAGTCCGGTTACGGCAAATCGAACAGTCACGGTGACTGACAGTAGGCCATTTTGGTCAATCTCGTTTGATTAGACGCAGTGGGATCGAATTTGAATCAAGAAAACCGACTGAAGGCGCCAGTTAGCGACAGCGATAAGCAGATTTGGAAACACGATGATAAAAGGGAACAGGGTAATTGAAACCCTTTGTACGCTACATTCACTCAAAATGTTGGAAGAAAGTTGGACTGGGAAAGGCGCAAGCCCATTTTGTTATTCTGTCTATAGTTGAACCTTTGAAGTTGAACATGGATTATTATCTGCTGAAAACCAGGGACAACTACGGATCCGACGAGTGGAATGAATTTCAAGAGCCTGTGGAATGTGCCACAAGGCGAATAACAGCCGGAATGCTTGGGTTAATTAGCTGCCACAAATGTGGCGGTGTACAGAAGCAAAAAACAGAACCGTTCAGGATAAAGCAAATTAATTCAGAAAAAGAGAATTCCAGTTTTAGCAAGCTAATTCGTTTTGCCGTCTGTGACGCAAACATCTGAGAAACAAAGTTCGGCCAATTCCACGTGAAGAAACAAAACATTCCGAATTGGGTACTAACCAGGCCGAAGAAAATATTTTGATATTGTACAAAATTCCGAAGGTCTAACCAATGCAACCGTGATAGTCGTTTTAAGAGATATCCCAGTGAAGTCAATGGGTCGTGCGAAAGAAATATGGGCAGTGCAACTGTTCCAGATGGACTAGATGGACTAGAGTGGATTCGTCGAAGCCGTTTGCCTGTGGTCGCATTAGTTTGCTATTCGTGACCCATTACGGGCTGGATTTTGGTTGTGATCACTTATTATCTATTACCGCTTTAGTTAACTTTCAACGATTGCTGTAGATGGTCCAAAATTTTCGCCGTCGTATTCAAACCTTCTACACTGACTCACATCATCCGCATTTGGCGGACAGTGTGGTTTGGGTTTTGAAACGTGAGTCATATTTGAAAGCTACCGAGTGCAACAATTACACACTTGATCCATTCAGTCAACCAAATGTCAGGCACACTACTCCTTACCAGATCGACGTGGGTTATGAAATGGAAAAAGGTAGCGCCTAAGCGATTAGAAGACAGTTTACGAATGGAAATGAACTGGGGCCTTAGTCTTCGGTCAAGGGTATGGAAAATCCAATTTGGCCGTGAAATCCGGACGATTTTGTAACAGTCACAGTTCCGTGGATCGTTATGGCCATACCAGCCTTTTAGGACTGGAACCTATGATGAAGTGATATTATTGCTGATGCCGATTTCTTTTCGATCGTCTTTAAACGTATTAATTTGACCGATTGATGCGTTATTTCGATTCCTATTCTGAGTTGATGATTTCAGACTTGAGCGAAAATGTGTGCCTAGTTCTCAATGACGGGCAAATCTCGTGAGGCAAACAAACAGTCGTTTTCTTAGTTTATGTAATCATTACAGAACAAGATAAATTTTCAGACCGGAATAAGAAAAGGTGGGCCGAGGTAGAAAAAAAGTCCTCCTTGACTTCACTGATTGGTCCACTAATACTCATCGTATTGGAAGGCGCTATTGTTTGAATATCATCGAGGTTAGTTTCCAGGTAAGCTGTATCGGATGCAAACTGAATGAAATTTCAACACCCTTTCCAGAAATCAAACAATTATTTACCCAAAAATTTCACTTTCTCATTCCCAAAATCAGTGTGATTATTCCTGTAATCAATAATAAAGTCGTATACATTGATCAAGACCAAGTTTCCCGGGTAAGAATACAAAACACGTAGGCCTTTTAATTCTCAACGATTAATTTATGGCTACGTTAGCTCTCCGACAGAATTAGTTGTTTTGAACAATCATGAAGGTATTCTTGCCTCGTTGGTAGATGTAATGTGCCAACGTTTTCGCCTACCGTGGGTAGTCTTTATCAAGGCAAATTTTACAATCAAACGTGTTGTTAACACTATATCATTCACAATTAAAACCAATACATGGCGCATCGATTTTTTCGACACATTCCTTACGTCATTTGGTCCTATCCTCGCCTCCCTCACTTGTCTGATATTTTATAGGCATATGGGAAAAAAATTGAGGAACCATCTTTGTTGCAGTTTAAACCTATTTTTGCAAACAAACCGATTTGTTGAATTAGTTTTCAAAAACTGTTCCGTTCTTTTTAAGGAGACTTTTTTGCCTTCTATTTGTTTTCCAAATCAATCAGTGCTTTACAAATCATTTCTTTCGATTAATTATCAAAATCTGCTGAGCAGTATGACCTGTGTGAAACTATCTTCGGAATTCCAGGGTATTCCCGAGTCCTCCAAAAACCTCACCCATCAACAATATTTGTCTGTTCGCACCGAATTAAGTCGTAACTTATCCAAAAATGGCTTGACCTTATCTTTACTGTCCTCTTCTAGGTCTGTGCAAGTGGTCTACGTTTCATCGACGTTTAAGTACTCATTAGGGTAAAATTGGCCAACTAATCCCGGAATCAGGCCGGGATTAAAATGAGGCATGGTACCGAAGTAAAAACAACAGAAGCAACAAACAAGAAAGCTGACAATTAAAAAGAAGTAATGGGAACGATTTTTGCGTTCGTTTAAGCTTTGTGCATTTCTGTTCATTTTACGTTCTTTTATGAGGTACAAAAAGCTAGAAAAGCCGTACAATGTTTTTGCTGCTGACTTCAATTTCGACCCATATCTCTTGGTGGTTTTGACGACATAACTGGATCTTCTTTCTGTTGTTTAAAGCCTGTTTGTTTACTACACCCAGCATACATTCACGGAACTCAAATCAGTTAGAAAGCACCAAGTATAGAATCTTTCAAGGCGGTTAACGTAGAAGAAGCTTGATTTACTTTGTCCAGTTGAGTATTGCATGAAAATATCGCAAAAGTTTGTAAGACGGTGCACTTACTGGGCAGATGGCTCTACCAGTTCATTCCCGGACGGTGACGTTAACCCTTGGATGCAGATTGACGGTTGGGAACAAAAATTAGTTTAGCAGCCAGAGTACGATTAGGCGGAATTTGAAATGAGAATGCTGTGCACGCTACACGAGAAGTATTACCAATCTAAACAAACCAACTGCTATGGTTTCGGGGTTGGAAACACGAAAGATAATCAGTGTCCCAAAACAAAATAATCGATATGCTCTTAATCAAATCGCATGGTGGTGATTTGCTGTTGGTAGGCCAAGCAAATCTGTGTGGTGAATGGAATCAGACACGGATTCACATTGAATGAACAAAGAGATTAGATAGAACGTGTATCTGAAACAGGGAAAATCTTGCATTATTAGAAATGGTTACGGTATAAAAAAAACTTGGAAATTCGTTTCGAAAAATTGGGAAAGTCTAATGCTCACCAAATACTAAATTCCTATTGTTGGCAAAACGGATCAAACAGCAGATAAAAATTCCATACATCCAGTTCCCCTTAGAATCCTCATGAGCGCAAGAATGACCATAATCAAAGAATAGATTAAAGTAAACTAATTGGCAATTGCTTTTCAACTGTGCGGTTGATTGTGAAAAATAACGGGGCTGGTAACATTGAAAACCACGCACAGGAAGAATGGATGGATGGGGGGGGGTGAACGAAGTTCACCGAAATCACGGGGATTGGGCAGTTGATCCACGGGAGGGAGGTTTTGGGCATAGGAAGTTTGCTGACTATGACCAACATCTACCTGCACGGATACCGAAACGTTCTTAGCAAGCCAACAGCACAACTGAATGATCAACACTGACACTGCTTCGGAAGAATACAACTAAGACTACGAAACCATAAGGATTTCTACATCGGTTCTCGGGACTGAATGGGTTGCTTGTGTACTAAGATACGTGAGAACTGTGATACCAAAAGAGAGACCTGGCATTTGCGCTGGACAGAAATTTATAATGAATGCCTAAAAGTTAACTGATCCTGTCATTAATAGCTCACTGAAAAGGAACGAATGTGACCCTTGAACAGAAACGATATCTGATATTCATTGGATCGCAACGAAGACACGTTATTGTGAATCTTTCTATCCACGGTGACCTACAAGATGGGGTGTTTTCATATTATTTGGCAGTTATTACGCTGTATTTTGATTTGTGTAACACCATATACATCGGTCTATCGGCGCACAAGGAAAACCGATCACTAGTTACCCGATAAGATAGAGGATTCGATGCCGTTTACGAATTGCTGCGTGTCCTTTATTTGTCGCCCAGTCGAACGACATGCGACAAGAACCTTTGCGCGTTTCGAAAACTGGTTTGAGTGAATTCACTGTCTGGAACGGCAGCTTCTTTTCAATTTCGGTAATCCGGTAGCCTGATCGTTGGATATGCTCGACAAATCATGAATTATTTAACAGGACATAATCGTTATGGTAATTAGTTTGATTTAAAATGTCAAAGGATGAGCACAAATGACTAAGGAGAGGAATATGGCGAGATGACACAGTTCGAAATAGGAGACCATCGTACGCAAATTTAACTGAAAACTGCAAACTGATTTCGTATACCTAGATATTCAGTGGTGAATGAAAACGCCCAAACCCGTAATCCAACTTCAATTGACGCAAAGAGTGTACGTGCGAATAAAATTATAGTAAATAGTAGTTAATGCGTCAGGAATCCGAAATCTCCCCGAAATGCTTCCACACATTGGGTTAGTTATAACGCATGGAATACTGTTTCATTCGCCGCACCATATTTGACGTCCCGTCGTAATCTACAAGTGATAAATTACTTGTCCGTGTTTTACACACACTAAGCAGCGGTCGACAAGCTGTGACTGACTTCATCCAGTAAACGTTCGCCGACGTTCATCGTGCGTCCCCTAACTAGATGGGCTACTAGTCGGTGTGCGCATCAGTTCATTGGATTAGAGAATTCCGACTCATTATGGCCTCTAGTAGTCATTATACATGCTCGAAAATACTGTACCCCAGACGTCAAACTGGTTTCATAATCTGTTGAGAATTTATTACTCTAGCACGCCAAAAATATTGCATTTCATTCGAAAAAGCACTCGTGCTGGCTGGCGCGTAGCTCAGAAAGTGCACCTCGCCTATCCAGCCTTGCTCTACACAAATGACCATTCCCTAGTCGTAGTGATGCGAGATCCGCCAGGGAAGCTACGATCACGAACAGGTGTCGTGACATGTCTTGGATCTCACAGACTAGCTTGCATCAATCAACTAATTCAAACTACACCAGTACAAATCTTACTACAGATTTACTGCCTTCGGAGCGAGGGAGGAAAGAGGCAACAATGAAAAAGAAAGATAAAACACAGAGGCGTTTGGGTGAGGTTCATTAAGCATGCCAGTTTTTCCAGGCTCATCCTTCACGTCAATGGTTGTCTACCGTAACCTAATTGATAGACGCCTGACTCACTTGACCGCTGTTGGCTACTCCCAAAAATAGCAATTATTCTCCTATATGAAACTACCAGCATGGAAAATGAGATTAAAACTGTATCAGAGAGGTTGTCTGATGTGAACCGAGGAGTCTTTCTCCTCTTTTATTCCCAATTGACACCAACCCGCAGAACATTCGAGTAAAAGGCTGACCGAGAAAGCCGATTCTTATTTATTTTCCCTTCTGGACAAACGTTTGAGCTAGCTGTTATTGATCAACATAGATTTTTTGGCGTTTCCAAGAGAATACAGACGTGCTCTTTTGAAAGAGCTTGTTCGTTGTTCAAAGACTTTGTGGTCGATTTCGGTCAGTTTTCCTGGGTCGTAATTCGTGTCTAACGTTACACATACCGCGCTGCCATCTGAGTTTACCAAATACTGGGGTTCTGCAAGCCACCTGGACATCCGAAGACTTCTCGTCAAATAGGCACAAACATGACAAACTAGCATACAGCAGCACGATATATGATCTGTCTTGGTTCCTTTCTCACATTATTTTTATATTGCTGGAGTACGGTTCACTAATTTCTTGGGGTGATCTCAATCCCAAATGACCATTTACTGCATTCGATCTGACAGATATCTACATTTCTAGAATCAAAGAATACTCAGTTTTACACAGGAATATCATGTCACCCCAGATTATCTCCCATGAAATTACAGGCGCTCATTGCAACAAGTGACTACCGTGTGCTTCTATTATTGTTTAAGATGTGCTTTTGGTCTGTTTCCCACTCTTTTGGGCAAACAAGTCAGGCTCGAGTTCGCATGCATGATCTTTCACATGACAATTTCATTATTTCTCCATCACCACCTGATTTCTATTTTACAATCATACCAAGTGGCAATGCCAAGCAGAAGATCAATGCGATTTTTTGGTATCCGTTAACTCCTGGAGACCCTATCAATCTCTGATGGTTCTATCTATTTCCTACGATTGAACTCCTTAGGTTGACAAAAGCGAAGTTTCACCAAACCCATTGCAACTCACAAAACAGATTTATCTTCTTCCTGACTGTTAGAAACCCACTTTTATTGTTTCCATTGGCAAATTTGATGTTTGTAATGTTTTAGACAAATCTATTCATTCAGTCGCCTTAACGTACTCGGATCCCAAGCCGACAAAACGTGTTGACTCGAAACCCCTTGCTTTTTCCGTTGTTGTTCCCGATGACTTTTCCTTGGGCATGCAAACTAAAAGGGACCATTGTGGATTCCGTCACATCTTTAATTTATCAAATTACCAAATTTTTGGGTACATCCACAACATGTGTGCGGCCTGCTTTGCTAAGTTTTTCATCTGTCTTTGACTGTTTCACGGTCTCTACTGTTCCGCCGACTGAAAGCGTTCGGTTATACAAGCTTCAACACTGGTACGGATATCTCCAAACTTCATCAAGAGAACTCGGTTCACAAGACCGGTCACAAACTATCGAAGCCATAGATAGACAAAAAGGTTCTCCAAGGAGCTACAATTTCATCACATCTCATTTTGTCATACACTAGCGGCCTATCATCGCGTTTTGGCCGTTTATTCTTGGCACACGCTTATGATGCTACTTTTTGATCATTCATATGCAAAACTCAGCATTTTCGCAGATCTTCCCGGCAATTATCTTATAAAGATTCATCCGTTCGTTGCCCTTTAAATCTTGACTTTCTGAATGCTCTGAATGCCCGTTCACTTCAGCCTTCTCCACTCTCGTCGAAAGCTCCGTTTAATGGTTGACCAACTCCTAAAGTGGACCTTATACAGTAACTGGGAAAAATCAATGGTAAAAACGGAGGTGATCACCTCGCACTCGTAACTTCGTCATAAAACTTCGAACGTAATCCTTACCACATAAAGATCGCCACACTTAAAGAAACAATCTTCTTTCACTAATATTCTCTTAAGGGGAACAGGACCAAGCGATCACAAGACATTCAAGAAAGTTTCTGAAAGCTTAGCACACGTCGAAAGCTTCCACCAACAGCCACATTGAACTGGACCAAATATTCAATATACTAAACCACAAGATTTAAACGGATTGGTTGAGGTCACATTTTTGAGGTCTAAAGCGACTAAAGTCACCTCAAAATCACGGTAATTAACACCATTTTCAGTGAAGGAGGGCATCACAACCATCTTACTGGAATTAAGAACATTGCCAAAAGTAGTAGCGTTGCTAAAATTAGCCAGTCCCTAAAATGAGCAGCATTGCTAGTTCACGGTCGAGGCCAATAGCAACCTGCAAAGCGGTCTTACTTGGGAGTCAAGGTTACATCTAGGGAAGCGCTACCATAAATACGACGGAATTGAGAGCTCATTGCATGCGCCCTGGTCTAAATGCCAAACTCAGCGCCTACAGAACTTTGAAAACTCCCATTCTGAGCTGCAAAGTATACCAATATTAAAAATCTTTGAAAATAATGCCCTCCACCACCTTTCAGATAATGTCCAGTTATTTTTGTCTAACTTTCTTATCAGGGGCTGACCTGTGATTGTGATCTCATTGCACTCTGTCTCATTTGATGTCCGAAAGCACCCTCTCCACCGGAAACTACTGACTTGAAGCTCACGCAGTAGATCAATACTTACGTGCTCTTAGTACTACTATTGTCGATGCCCTTGGTAGTTGTGCTATCTTTTTGTAAAATCTCCACCTTCTTACTGACACATCCTAGCTCAAATCGAAATAAGACCGGGAAAACTTTGCCAACTATTACGGCAGTTCAAGCCTAACGGGGATGCAGTTGTGGTTTCAGAGATTTACCATTTGTTGACCTGATCCATAGGTGAAACCCTCTGACTTCGGATAAGATGCCAATGCCTGCATGTACGCCACACACAATTTGGTCTCGTATATGATCCATCAACTGGGTTTTGAAACCAAGATGAACAGGGTTAGGATATTTTACTATGGGAAAGCCAAGACCAATTCGATTCACTTCCCTCTCCCTATCTTGTAGAATTTCACCATGAACAAACAACTGAGACAGCAAAATAAACCGACGCACTGCCTTCGAAAGTCCAGCAGCCTCGTAACAAAAACAGCAGCTCAGTTATTGATTTCGTCACATCGGCTGCTTTCGAACAGGGTGTAAAACAGGTTAAAGAAAAAAGTGTTTATTAAGCCATCGATCGAGCTGGAATTTCCAAATACGTCCCAACCACTTCGTTTGTCATAAATTAGCACAGGGCTTTGGTTTGTTGGTAGAAATCGCGCTAAGGATACTAATAAAATTTATTTTTAGTTGGTAGATTTTTGTTTCAGTCCATCCCTTTGGAATAACCGCGAAAATACAGCTTAGTTAAGGGGGACCACCAACGGAAAGCGCGGCAATCTAAAAAGAACAGTTCACGTTCTTTGTAATGGCAGACTAGTTGGAAAACAACAATGATAACATGCTCACTTCTTGCATTACAATAATTTTGTCCATCCGCGGCAACAAATGATGTTGATGAGTGACCAAAATTCGCAGTCGGTCGGACAGAATACCACAGATACACTCCCCAAATAGATGGTTTGCCACACGGGAATCAACCGCGGCCAAAGGATCGTCTAATAGGACCATGTTGGATTCGCTGTACGCAACCCGGGCGAGAACGATTCGTGCTTTTTGGCCGCCGCTCAAACTGATGCCGCGTTCACCGACTTGTGTGTAGTCACCGTGTACGAGGCGTTGAATATCCTGGTCGTTGACGGGACAGTTTAGGTGGGGAAATTCCGCAGCGATTAGAATGGGGTGAGTAGACGGAGAGAACAATATTCCGAATTGCCAGAATCAAAAGTGGAATGACTAATTTTGTTTCCCATAGCAATGATGATCAACCTGATACGCACACGGATGGAGTGAGTCAAATATGTCGGTGTTAGGGGATTTCTGAATCACGTAATTTTTGACTGTTTGAGTAAAAAAACAGCGTTTAAAAGCCACATGCCGCAGATTAGCTATGGGACTAAGTTCAACCTGATACAAGGTCGCTAAACCAGAGCAACGCGCGATTCCTAAAGTACGAAAAATGTCACTCAAAAGTTGACAGTGATACAAAAATACAGTCACATCATCCCCTCGAGACCGGAATAAGAAAATGAATACTATTCCTTAATTGTACGAAATATGCCATGATCCGTCCACCATAGACAATATGATCATCATTTGAGAGGACCGAATTACTGGGATTTTTCGTAACAGCTGAAGTTCGTGATTGGACTTTTGGATCGTGCTCTGAATACCCTTTGATTTGAGATGACAAACATTTCACTTATGGCTAAAACATTCGGTCATCAAGATTTCTATACACTGAATAAGCCTACTTATTGTGACACACTTTGAATGGTCCCCCAAAAGAATTTTGTAATCTTCAACCACGAATTCGGTCGGAAAAAAGACTCCGATTGTGTAATTTGAAGTTCTCATCCGTACTTACCCTCGTCGTCATTCATTGCCGCTCATCGACCGCAAGATTGACTCATGCCTCTAGCTAATCCTCATCATGTGTTTATCTGTGTGGGGTCGAACAGTGCAGTTGATCCGAATGTTTGTACTACCCGTACTGTCAGTTTACGATAACGACCCTTCAACATCCATGGTTGTTTTTAGTTCCAGTTCGCTGTAATATGGTCGCATCACGTGCTCGGCGTGATTGGCATTGGTTTGTTTGGTCGTGTGTTGAAATTTTAGCGTTGCCGCAATGGGCACTCTTGGTGTGAATTCCATACCATATTTATGCTTTAGAAAGGGATTCTGAGCCATGTTTATGTCGAACTGTGCTGACTCGCTGAGTGGTAAACTTCAAGCTCTTTGGACGTTCATTTGACTTTTATGATTGATCCATAAAGAACTGTATGCAATCACAATCAGACGCTTGGAACTTTGAGATTTGCTTGCAGGAATTTCAACTCTCGGCCCAGCGTTAATCACCGAGGTATTTCCATGACTCCTTACTGTAAGTTAGGTCTTCGTCCTAAACTATGGTCCGTTCTGGAACCGCGTTTTTTGAATTTAAATGTTAATACTTGAATTCTAGACACTGAAGCGCCTGATGATTTGAATAAGATCTTAGTAGCAAAACCAAATACGTATAGTACAATTGCATGGGTGATTAGACAGTTAACTACATGGCTACACGTTCCAGATGAACGACAATAACTTTGACGTTAACATTTAACCGCGGTTGACCGCATTAAATATATGTAACTTTATTTTGTTTTCTCGTTTGCCACACCGGTAGAAATTAGTTTTCAATGTCACATTGAAACCTACAGGTAAAGTATGCACGGATCTGACGAATGGATTCGGTTTGAAACCGATCGGAATACCGATGAGGTACACCTACGCAGTTGTAAAAAAACTAATGTTCTGAACAGGTTACTACATCACGAAATCACTCAAACATACGGAATTAGGTCTCCGTTTGTCGTTAGGTCCGGTTCAGACAGAGCAGTTTGCGACCTATTGCAAATTCACAAAGAGAACCTTGATCCTCTTTCTCTGCCGCATTATTCTCTAAGTTTGTTCTACTTATTGCAGCCTGCAATGGCTTTCCACCATTGGCCCTGGAGTTCGACCTCGATAATAGTGAAAAAGTGCCGAAGTCAACTTTTTTGTATATATATAAATATATATATATATATACTGAGCAGCCATTAAGTGAAACAACAAACAATTTGTCACCCTGGACCTGGGGGGAGGGATACTTGTTGTGTCCAAACGGTCCAATGGTCGAAACGAGACATTTTGATTGTCCGGTAAAACGCATCCATCTAAAGATGATAATCAAATGCACTCCAATCACTTGCCCTCGCACTGAAGTTTTTAAACGTTCTTTCGTCCCCGATCATGCACGTCTCTTTAGCAATGCTGAAGGAAATGTGTTTAAGTTGTAGAGTCCGATCGTTTGATTTCTTGTCTTTTTGTTGCTATGTTATTTTCGGATCACTGGACGTTTTTCTCTTGTGACACGTCAAGCAATTTCAATGGGCCTAACGTGCTTGCTTGCTGACTGATTATAACCCAATATGGAGGCTTGGCGACCGCAAGCTCGTGACAGTTGAGTCATTTCTCTCGTAATGGACATCATGTTTTATGACTGCCAAATAGTACCTGGACCTACGACAAACTAAAAAAATCAAAGGAAATGGTATAGTTAAGATGTACCACATCGAGAGTTGTTGCCTTCAGTACTCGTGTGTAGCGCTCATGATTGTACGGTAGTGAGCACAGAATGTTCTCCCTCACGGTTCCAGGAAAGACCCATGGCAATTGGGGCATGTAGGATACATTATTTGACCGCATCACAAATCCATCACAGTGCGGAAGTTCACCTAAGGCGACTTGAAGCAGCGACGACTGAAACAGAACACGAATCATATGAAAGTTAGGAGAAAATTTGAAACGGGTCAGATAAGAATATGAACAAAGAATCAAATGAACTCGTCCAGGTTAACATTCACATCGCAAACGTTTCATCTCCAGTCGAGATAGCACCCATTAAGGGGGCCGAATAACTGTTCTTAAGTAGAGCCTTGTCGTCAAGTGGGACAACTTGAAGCGTCTAGCAGCTTAGAGCACTGAATGCTCAAATTCTTTTTCAACAGTTTTATTTTATTGGCGTGTTTTGTTGCTCCGGTTGATGGTAATATAGTTACCTTGGTTTAGTAACCAAACGCTAGAAATCTAAATGCCAAGGTCAGCGGTCACGAAGCCTCGAGTACTATTAACCTGTGCTGCAAAACAGTAACATTAAAAACCACTAAAACCAGGTGAATACTCCTTTAAGTCTGTCAGTTTTCAAACGCCCTTCAGAAAAAAAATACAAACTAACTTAAAAAAATAACCATCATACTTAAGCTTAAAAATGCACTAATAATATTTTTTGCATATCTGACAGATGTAGGGCAATGCACACAACTTGAGAGAGTTGATTACGACAGATTTCAAGACATCCGAATGAGCCGGTTGCCGCTCGTCGGGGAAACCTAAACCCGCGATATGCATATCTAAAAGATAGAATAATGACCGCTAGATCAGTGTCAGTGTTGATGTGTGTACCATAAGATTTACCGGCTCCCACTATCTTCGTCACCAGCTAGTGTTTACCGTTTCGGAAAGTGTAAAACTTAGTTCGCATCGCATCTGTATTTAACTTTGCGTGGACTCCATCTGAATCTGGTTAGTTCAACAATTCTACAAACTCCTCTTTCACATAATAGATTTGGAAACCCATATGGGTGTTTTAGCAGCCCATATTGTAAATCGTCGTGGGGGTGCAAATATCGACCGCTTCTAACCAAACCGTTGAAATTGTACGTTTTCATCTGTGATACAAGCAATAAACTAGCCTTAATTTGCATATTAATGAGGACATCAAGGGAGATAGGTGATGCACATCCGAGACTGGAACAGGAATTCCGCCGATAAATCGGTGCTTTCAATTGGTTATTTTTGCTTTATTTCGAGCTGTTTTTCTATTATCGATACTTCTAATGGTATGTGATGTGTAAAACGATTGATGCTGTCTCTCTCTCTATCCCTCTCGCCCTCAATATATGTGTACATATGAGAATAAATTCATCTAACCGTGCACGGTTCCGTATCACATTAGACATGCCAGTATGGTTCAGAGGACTTCAAGAGTCAAAAGTAACCGGTAACCTAGGCGACTTATTCTGCATTGACGAAAACCGTTCACCTTGGTACACACGATCCATCGGATTTAGTAGTATCCATCAAACAAAACAACGATATTAGAATGACCTTAGGATACACAGTTTGTTTTCTTAAATCTGGCATACCATAGCACATCAGGCATTCATACCCACAGGCGGGACAGTTACTCCTAAGGGATCGATAACTCGACCAAAAACTGTCCACCAAAAATGTCATCCCACTGTTTTCTCAATTTCATTCTGCAGTGTTTCTGATGCATGGTGAGCTACCGCATGTCCGCTAGACAGGACCTTTCACTCGGGTCATGAACCTTTGCTGACCTATCGTTTGTTGACGCGCAAAACTAAACGCAACGATAATTGTCGAAAATGAGTTGATGGTTTCACTGCCAACGACCTCACGGTTCTTTTATGTATGGCGATGGTACATGTACCAACACAGTGTGTTGGATACTAGATAGGTACATAAAATGAAAATAATAGATGTACTAGAGTGTGGTTGATCATCATGGCCAAAATTTATGTTAACCAAACCGCGTTGTCGTTATTGTTGCTGTTATTTCGTGCAGCATTACAACAATTTAGCCATGAGAAAGTCAACCGTCCCGTCCTGCAAGTACGCGCAAATTTCATTTGAGTGATGACAAAATGCAAACAACTTTGGGAAAGGACAAACGATACTCATTTCCAACCGCACAATGTGTTCATCATATATACATTTATACATTTTTGTGTAGATAAACTTATGTATTTATGAATACATGCTTCACCGGGATCTAATTAGTGGCGCCAGGAACTTTCATGGAAGCTCATCATTGAAGAGTCTACAAAAAAAACCACAGCCGTGATTGGTTGGAAAATGTTTGCCAATCGGGCTGAGTCAACCATAGGAACGAGGGCAAAATGCCACTGGAATGGATAGAAGCTGTAAGTAGTATCCATGCACATTCCTGACGCTACAAATCAGATTCCGATGAGGCATATCTGACGAGTGGTGATAACCGCAAAACCGGTCGTATTTCCGGGGGATTTTGGTTCATTCATCCAGCTACTACTTGCGATTTCTATAAATATATATATATGTACTGTATGCACACACCCGCAAATGTATAATATATGTGAACATTATTATCACACATTGTGTAACCTAAGTGTGATACTTTCATTTTCCATGTCCAAACGGGTTTACGGAGACAACCGACGTCACCTATGACCCATTGGCCTTATTAAAGTCTACAAACAACCAAAACAGGGAAACCCATAAATAAGTTTATGATGTCTGCTGATGATTCTTCCTACCTCGCAAATACTACAGCTCTAAGAATATTACAACGGAAAATGTGAATGCACCACAATCGGCGGTATCGATGTGGACATATATATATACACGTATATATAGTATATATGCATATATACATGTATATGTATAATGTATAATGTGTATGTATATAACTGCCCGGTTCAGCAAACCCGCTACCATGAGATATGTATATAGTATAGGCATAAAATCAAGCATAATACCAAATATAAGACAAAAAGAAATCATAATTAAGGTGTAAGTGAAAATGTACGATTGAAAAGAAACCTAGCATAATTCTGCTCATTTCTTGGCCCACTTTTTGAAGTTTTCCGTCAGTTTGTTATTTTTAATGAGGTGCAAGCGTTCGGTGAAGGTTCATGGTATTCATACCAATGGCATCTGCTTTGTTAAACTCAGCGCCACTATGAAACAACAATCATCAGTTGTTCGGCTTCAGTCAAGAAGATTGAAAGTACAAATCAAAGCTGATCTCAGAGCTAACTCCCCCATGGTCACACACAATGTGTAGACCACCGGGATTTTCAGCATTGGCCAGCTGGCGCATCTCCAATTGTGGTTACGATGCCCAGATACTTAAAGCCAAAGAACATTTCTGAGTATACGGTTCTAACCTTTGCGTGAGACGTTTGTAACTTGAAGTGACGTTTCGGGGGAATGCATCAAACTGATCATAATATCAAGCGAGCCAATGTAAACGAATCTACGCGGTCAGCCGATCGTGCATTTTGTCTAGCATGTATTGGTATTGATGGTTTCGAATGGCTTTAAAATCGATCCGAAGAACTCATGAACAGGTCACTTGAAGTTACAACCAGTTTACCTGAACTGGAAAAGATGTTAGCCATCACCAGTGCTCGTTGCACAAAAACCTACCAGCCTGAATTATTTGGCATTATTGACGGGCGAAACATGCGGTATGTGAATACTTCAATTGCCTAGGGAATCAAACCGTGTTCATAAGTAAAACAGCTATCAGGCTGGTATTTTTTGACTCATTACCGAATTCTTCACAATGTTCTCAATGGTGATTGTCGGTTCTGGAGTGATGGTTTGGCACGGATGGCTTCCTTAGTGATTTTCCACAGCATATTTGTATCTTTTAAAGAAGAAAAGCTTGGATTTTCTACAAACCTAAATGGCAACCTGGCCACATCCTGGCCTGGTGAAGTTCCTAGTCACTTTTTAGGACCCTGGTTATCAGAGGCCTTAGTAATTTGTAAACCTCGTTGAATGCGAAATTCGGGAAGAGCGGAACGGTGAACAACTAGTAGAGTAACAGATGTTGAAAATATTTGTCGCTTGAGAAGCCCACTAAGCCTACAGTACAAGGGTTGTGTTACCATTAGCCTGCAAGACACTTCTGATCTGCGCTTTCCCAACAATCCTTCTGTTTCTGAGTCACAGACTGTGTCCATAGTCACATGAAAAACTTCGTATAGAATGGAGATAGCCGGGTATTATCAAAAAGCTATTTTGTAAGAGATATGCTCTTGTGATCGGCGTGGTTACAAAATAGGTTCAAACAAAAGCGGGAATGTACCAATGGATGATTTAAATCCATGATTGTTCAAAAGAATAGTGGAAAACATTGGCTAATCTGAGCCGACGGTGAAGAGTGACAAGGTCGAAAATTTGAGTACAATACTGTAAGGATGACAACGAGTGAATCAATGCCAAAATATTGTAATAGTTCAAACATAAATGAGCAAGACGACTGCCGTTGTCAGCTCAATCACCCAGACCCCGTCGTACCTTTCTGCCTCTCAAAGCACCCGAAATGTGAGTTGAAATTACCAGTGACGATCAAAATGTTCAATGGAAGCACACAAGTAATCGAGACTAATTCGGGTAGAATTCGTCTTCGACATCAGAACGGCTGCAGTTGACGGGCGCATTCTGCCCAACAGAGTGCCCTATACTCTTGTTATTAAAGTGCTTTGGATGCCAGCATGACCAGCGTAAAGTGGTGAGTGAAGCAAGAAGCTGAGGTTGTATCTGGGGTAAGAAGGATGATTGCAGAAGCGGCGCGTTGTACGTGCGTTTCAGAAATGCAACAGGTCTAATTCGAAAGTTTCAAAAGCTATATCATCTAGGACAGACTGTTTCTTTATCTGACAGCTGATACCATTGAAGATAGTCGCTGGAATGAGTTTCTGAGCGAAATGAGTGTGCCTGATTGTTTGCGCACTTTTCTACCCGATCGAAGTGTATGCATTTATGGCAACCTATACTAAGCATACATCAGAAAAAATGAAATATGGTTAAAATATTCGAAGAAAACATTCTAAGTGTCTGGTCAAGTGACGCCTTGCGGCTGCTCATAGCAGAAAGGTTTTTCTTTAAAAATGTCTACCGGAGCTTTTGGGCTACATTTCTGATTCCCAGAAGTGGATCATGATCAGTGCGTCCGTAAGAGAGCTTTTCGATTCTGCTGAATCTCGTTGTTGAATGAGCACTTTTTTATCTATCCCGATTTAGAAAGAAACGTCCCACCGTCAGACAAAGTACCCGTCTCCACGATCCCAACAAAGTAAGCTAAATGGGATGGAGTTGTATGCTGATCAGCCTTGGAGGGTTAAAGCCAACCAATGAGGCAGATGAACTTCTCCAACGGTAAAGACAAACCCAGATTTTCAACGCTTTTTAATATTGGTATACTTTACAGCTCAGAATGGGAGGTTCCAAAGTTCTGTAAGCGCTGAGTTTGGCATTTAGACCAGGGCGCATGCAATGAGCTCTCTGTTCCGTTGTATTTATGGTAGCGCTTCTCTAGATGTAACCTTGACTCCCAAGTAAGACCGCTTTGCAGGTTGCTATTGGCCT
>LUCM01000701.1:22170-41107 GCA_008360955.1 Fasciolopsis buskii | reverse complement strand
TCCAGTTCAATGTGGCTGTTGGTGGAAGCTTTCGACGTGTGCTTAGTTTTCAGAAACTTTCTTGAATGTCTTGTGATCGCTTGGTGTACAGTGTTAGCCGTGTTCATACTGGATGTATGTCCTTTCTGATCCTCGTGAAAGGACGACAGAAGAAATTTTATCTAAAAGATTAAATGTCTGAACTGCGACAAATGCTACATTGGTAAAACTGGCAGAAAACGTGCTACACGAATGCATGAACATCAACTAGTCTCGAGAAAACATGGCCCTCTTTCACTAGTGTCCGTTCACGTGTAACAGGACCTGCGTTCTCACTTACTAAAGCGAATTCTCTCGGATCTACTGAATTAATCGTGCATTGTCGAACGTATCATATCAACTGATACCGAAAATGAAAAATAGCTGACCTACACCCAGTGGCCAACCAGGAATGTCTACATCTTCCTATTACGGATGCCATCCTGCATGGCTCTCTGGATTCGTGGGGGCACGTGAGCACTTACCCTTTGTCTGATTGCATACCGTACCGTCGGGGTAACTTGAAAACTTAGCACCATCTTACTAGTCTGTCACAAATCTTTCAAACAACTAGTGGTTTCTTCTGAAAAGTGTAATAGCCTGTGGGGACTCCTATTTTTGTCTTCAGGCGCTTCTATGACTCAGTCGCAGTGATTCGAATGTAACTCCCTTGCTTCAAATGAAATCACGGAAAAAGCGGGAATAAAAAGGTTGCAGAACATCCAAATTATTCGGTGATAACTTTGTTTGAAGTTGCGCACTTTTGAAATGTTCCATAAGAACCCTAATTAGAAACCGTAAGCGGAAACTTTTCGATAATAATTTATTCTCATGGTCATACTCGCAAATACTAAATTCACCAGGTCTAATTATTCTGGCATGGTGTCAACATTCACCCAGAAGGCACTGAAACCCGATCAGCTAAAGGGATTGGGTATTTGTGGGTGCTGTTCCTAGCTTTCGTACGTCCGCTGCCATATACATATTTGTATAAAATTGCGTGCTATTCGCAATGAGAATGGATATCTGTAACGATCGATTTGGGGTGTATTCCGACTGTATTCCAGCTGGTTCAGTCAGTAAAACGCAAGATTTCATTAATTTACTGAAAAAGTACCCAGGAGAAACATGGAAAATGGACAGTCCCACGTTAGGTGATCGTTAATCCTGGTAACAGAACGCAATCCAAATGATCGAATGTGAGGTATGGTGAAACGGGATCATCAATGGTCCAAACCATCTTAGTGCAAGCTTATTCGGAGATTAAATAAGGTTGGGTACTTTTTTCTATCGAATTGCTTTAATGCGGACCAACCATTTTGCTCAACATTTTCCTTGAAACAAGATTTCTATTGAGAAACCTCTAGTTACTATTCCTAATGTCCGCTCTCCAATCAGCCAACCCTACCTCTAGATCGATGGCGTCTTTACTCACTCACTAGCTTAATCAGGAACTGGCAAACTGAATCATCACAAAATATTGTTTTATTAAATGGAACCATTGCATATCTATGGAATCCTCCCTTTGCATATTTGCACCTGCGCCGGCCGTTACCTCATCGCCTGTCTGGGCCGCGCTCTGACTAGTCCATCTCTTTTGATTAGTTCACTTGACCTAGTTCACGCCGTCCTGTTATCGAATACTGATTAGTTGGCGCAACTCACGACATGACCCTCTCAGTTTGCATATCCGTACCCTTGCCTTTCAATCACGCCAGTGTGTCGGCTGGCAGCTGGCAGCCAACGGGATACCGCGGTCCCGAACGAATCCTGCCGTCTGTGCTCGTGCGCTGCCTGGCCCGATCGGACAGCATCCGTGACTGTGTATTGATCCCGGTTTGCCTAGCACAGTCCACCATCGTGCGGCCACCGACAACGAATGAGACAGCTGTATCAGACTCAGGCACAATGATGACCAGACAAACATCCCCTCGAAACTCTCATGTGACAAATATTTCGTCATGTTAATTCCCGCAGAACATTAATACAGATGTGGCGTTAGCCCATAGCCTCTAACAGTGACTAAACTAACAAAGAAAGCTGTCCGTCACTTAGTTCCGTGTGGCGGAAAGCCGTCTAATAGAATAAAAAGCTATATAAACTTACGATGCGATCCAAACAATTCATTGCTTTCCACTTACGATCGGAAATAAACAAATGGACGTAATAAGCTGACTAAATCGGCAAGAATTTCCTGATCCTATCGTTGATGCAGATTCATTTTCACCTTTTTACTCCCTAATTAATGAAACAACAGTGCACGTCATTTCCAGGATGAGGGCCGAGGCTAACAGCAGCGGGCTGCCTAGTGGCGAAGCTGATCGACAATGAGGCCATTCAAACTAGCCACTCTCCCGTCCACACGCCACAACCTTATCTGCTTGTACACCGTCAGTTAAATGTAATCAAATTGAATTGTCTCACTTTTCAGTGACTAGAAATCAAATAGTCTACGCGTCTCCCCGCTATTTAACAATTTTTGAATATCGCTTACTAACTTCTAGGTATCGTCTGGTAGCGTCATAATATGGTTTAGCAGTCCTGGCCAGGACAAGAAAGAACATGTTTTTGGACAACCCATGCTGCAAAATGGCAATTAAAAGCTGAGCTTTTGAGCCCGGGTTGCATGAACGGGGAGCGTAGTGTACGCTTCCACCGTACTATGCTGCACTCACAAAAAGTGTGCATTCTGACCCGGGGCCATGACGGTTGAATTGCAACCTGAGACTACCAAGCGATACCCAGGGCCAACAAAACGAAGGAGGACGTTTGGCCAAAGAACGTCCATTTAAAGTGTAAGGGAAGTAGCTTGCAAAACTGATGAGGTAAGGGTAGTGGGTAATGGCTCATCATAACCGTCACTCGGGTCAGGGATCAACACGGCTGCCGTGGCTTCGCCCTGATTACGCCAATCGACAATTTGAGCGAAAACGCCCCTTGAGAAGGTCAATGAATGTCAAGGGACCGAGTTGGCCGGTCGAAGAATCGAACAGTGAGTGTTGATAATCGAAGACTAATATAAGCTATTTGATTTTGATTAATAAACATACCTCTTTGTCTGTTCTACTTGGTTCTTTCTCACTAGAGCCCGAGATGGAATAGACTGAAGAATTGCGGCCGAGGTAGAGCAATTTCCACTTCTCTTATTCCCGTTACAAAACGTGGCGAGAGTGCAGATTAAAGGGTCGGTACAAGTCATCCAAGAGCAACTACCCACTGAAGTGACAATGACCGTATCAAAACTAACCTGTGACGAACTAGAGCAGTATAGTGGAAAGATAAGTGCAGTGTTATAGTCGTAACCCCGTCTACCGCAAGGTTTCTTATGTTATGATATTTAGGTCATCATTGGAAGTTACCCAACCCACACCATTGCCAAGACTGTAAAAACAAACCTAGAAAGGCCAGTCAGTCAGAACATGGATCTTACCTGAGACAGTTCTGGGCAGAAAACAGCACGCATTGGTAATGTGACTCCCAAAACTAACATGTCTCATCTCGCCGATACCGCACCGGCTTTTTGTCTTCTCGTTACAATAATTCGCCATGTAGTACTCAATCTATTTTCTTCAACTAATCGTCTCAATTCCGTAGTCAGGTTATGATCAATACAGAATTAAGAGACAAAGAGGGCGAAATTCGTTCAGCTAAACTAAATACGCTATATTGATTGTTATTCAGCCTGAGATCGTCCGCAGCTCACGCCCATAAAACCACTTCAATGATTCTTTCACGTCCATTTACTCCGTCAATCAGTCAATCAATTCTCTGGGTTTGGATGCAAATTGGAAGCATCACCTGAAACCAGCGATGAAGTAAGTGGAACTTCGGAAAATACATGCAAGGGAAGGTGTACATGAGACTCTTGTACAGTGAGTGCAATAAAAGCGGAGATATGATGAACAAACAGACACATAAATGCGCGCTCTGAAGACTGGCAAGATGATCAAAAGATGCGACCGGACTTATGCTCGTAGAGTCAGTGGCTTTAGATAAGAGTGTGCTTTTTAATAGTTTGTGAGCGAATCACCTACGATTCACTGTCCAAATTTCTGTCTTATTAGGGAACTCCACTGGGAAAATTTGCTGTTTCAGTGGTATATGAAACTATAAACCGGTAGCGCGTATGCTCTATCGGCTCGATGTGACTCACAACAAGGTTGTCGAAACCTGTGGAAAAGCATGTGATAAGCGAATGTTCTTGAATTCATGCAGGTAAATACTAACTGATTACTAGGAAACTGTATCGGGTCTTTCGTATACGGCAGACGTATACTACTTGGAACTGCATATGGAAAGGCGGCCATCATATCGATGATTAGACGTGAATAATGTGAATTCGTTCGCAACGAATAACCGACCAAGGACAGACAGTGGAATTGCCGGGGATATGGTGGATTTTCTTTTGCAAAACATTCCGCTTGTAAAGAGCCACAAAAACCCGTTGGCAGTATTACAACATGCTGAGTTGGGCTCGCTACTCAAAACACCGATAAACCTTTTCCCTTTAAGGAGCCGTAAGTAAGTACAGGTGTATGAATCGAATTCCTTAATCTTGGACCCTTTTCAATCCGCTGCAGAACTTTAGATTCCCAATTTGAATTGATAAAAAGTGTATAAATCAGACTTTCAGTCCCCAGATCCCAAACGTTTGCGAACGCCACACTTCCTTTTTTGCTTTGGAGATAAGGTCTTTTGACCAAGACAACCAATTACTTCGGTCTAGGCAGCCGGGTAGTACAATGCTCGCAGAGGACTCATGCATTCGATAGACAGTCAATATCATAGAGAATGCGTTTGGAAGAACTGGGCGATACCGCATATCCTCAACAAACGTATATTTTCCTTCTTTCCGCACTGTTTTACTTTCATTTGCGGTCTGACGAAATTATATTCATAAAAATATTTTTGTAATATAAGCGGACGGGGAGATGGAGGTAAATTGTTTGCAATCAGCAACACTCAAAGAGAAATGGGTGGCCGCCTAAACTGGTCATTATTGTTTCGTCTATTAGTAAGCATAAAATAATCATTGGACACAACGGCTCCCTTGGCAAATTCACTGATTTGCAAACCAAAAACACCAGAAGTTGTTACCACTTAATTACCATCAGTCCATTCCCCTTATTATATAAATGATCATCAGATAGAGCTCAACGTAAAGTTTGCATCCGTGGTTCTCATTGGGGATAACCATAATTTGAATTATGCATAACGCTCAGATCCGCCAATGCGGTGCCAAATAAAATTTACTAACCTAGGTACCAACTTTTACCGGGGTTGAACTTCGTAGAATTTTGAGTTGTCACGTGTCGATAAACTAGGCCAGAGTGGCAAAAGAATCTCGTAATAACTTCGGGGGCTTACGCCCAGTTTTTCTTTCTGCTTTCCTTCTTTCTTTTCACATTTCATCGCAACAGTCAACGCTTTCCAACCAATCCTTTCATTATAGAGGTGTACTTTCGAGGTTGAATTACAAATAATGGAATAATAACAAGACAAAATGTATCAATAAGGAGTGCTTACTTTTCCGCTACCAACGTTGCCAACCACGGCGAACAGTTTTGGGCCAACCGCGTCAAACGATAAATTTCTCAGCGTAAGATTGCCTTCATCTTTCTGTAATGAACAACATTCGGGATTTGAATAATAGGTGGGAAAAACACTTTTCACCTTCTACTTCATTTTTTAATGAAACCACAATGTACACAATTTTCCGGGACGAGGATCGCTACCAACAGAGGGTTTCCAAGAGGAGATGACCAGTGGAGGGAAGAAGCAAACCCACGACTTTTACGGTAAACTGTCGCGATGCAGCTTGATGAGTACTGAATTCCATCAGCGTTTTTTGTTATTACAGGTTTTTACTTAGTTCACAAAAAGTAGCATCTATTCTCTTAAGGTCCTAAATAATTTTCCGTAAGTTCATAAGGTCAGCTTACTCGTTAAATTTCCCATAATGCGAATGGGACTTTGGTAACTTGTCTGTCCCGGAACTGTCAGATAATACTTGTATCAATAAACAGCAGGATGTATAAGAACGTCACAAAGAGCAATGAACACAAATGAACAAAACAAAACGCAAGACTATGCAGTTTGTTTTGGTGTCTATCACGAAGCAGTCCGGACTAGATAGAGAAAATCACTACTGAACAGATTTGATGCAGTTGAGATGGTCTCCTATGAATATAGGCTATTGGAATGTGACAGAAAACCAAACTGCCTGTCTTCTCGACCTTTTACTCACGTTTCATGTGTTTAAGAGCAGAATACAAGTGAGGAAAGTATAGACATGGATTTGGATTGACAAATCTTGTGAACGTAAAGATTCACTGAAACAAGGCTTAGAATTTTCGAGGTAGCGAACAAATTCACACTTAGGATGCCAAAGCTCATGCAGTTTTATCATTTTATATCAACCAACTGTCACAATTCAACGGAAGTAGTTTGGGACAGAATACATGAAGAAAAGCACAAAACACAGGGCAAACCTTATCCTACTGTACACACTGAAAGAAGATTTCAATTATATTCCTCGTATCTAACTTAAATTTAACAAATGTCTGCCCAATTCAATTAAATGATAGTTGGACAGTCAGGCTGCGTAAGTCCTTTTTGTTCACAATATCAACGGCAGATTGATCATGTCCTTCTATTTTAATACAATATAAACGCAGATTCGTTTACCTGATTTGCAATCAATCATTCAAATGAAATTTCCCACAGTTTTGTCTGATATGAGCCATTTAGCCAATTTCTTTGAGTGTCGATCTAATAGGTTGAAAACTGAGGATAGATGTCAAACTGGTAGTGGAAAATAGTATTCATCGTTGGTCACGAATTTCCGACGAGTTGATACTTTTTCCTAATACAACTCGAATTTTGATTATATCCTGTAATCTTGGGCATCTGGTCAGTTCACTTGCTTGCGTACGTCATTTTGTCCCCTCGAAGAAGAATATCTCAATTTACAGCCAAAAGTACTGAACATGGATTTGCATACAATACGTATGTGCTCGTGACGAAAAATACTTGTGACAACCAATAAAATGACGGTTCAGGTCGCGCTTTGATGGGGTGTGAACAGGATGCCCTCGTAGGTCCCAAATGTATCATACCTGTTGTTATGTGACCGGTAGGTCTGAAGCGATCACGCTGCTTAGCTTCCATTATGAGCTTTACATTCACGTTTGAAACGCTGAAGATCTTAAAAGTTTTACTATTATTCCAATCAGTCTGTTGCAAGCGGACCACACGCTGAGTCTGAGAGAAAAAGGAAACACTTCTTCACGGTCGTTTGAGGCAAAAATTGTAAGAAAACATTTATAACCAAAGCAAATACGAACAAAAAACAGACAAACAATCAACAAACTGATGAGAATGCTTTGGGGAGAAAAATGACAATACGGAATTTAAGAAGCGTGCCGCTTTACTCTACCAGGCTCACAGGAAAATTGTGTGAGACGTTTGTGCACGGATTCGTGCTTACAATTTTTTACATAAAAGGGGACAAACTGTTGGTGTGCAATTGAACGATGGTGTCTTGAAATCTGGAAATCTTTGGGCAAGGTTACACATTGGCGAACTGACCTAGATAAAGTCCGAATCCCGTAGGACGATCACGCGATACGGACCACTATCAACTGGCTAAATAGAGCTTGCAGTTTATCGTTCATGCCACTCATTCTGTTTTTGTTATCTTAGCCGAATACAGTACGGTAAAAAGGACAATAAAGAGCAAAAGAAATGGAGAGAAATAAAGCGAGACGACGGGCCAATCCGTGTTCCGTTGTTCCCAAGTGTTACCGGTCATCGGGCAAACGGGTTTGTTCAAATGCAAGCTGAAACCTATGGTTAAGGTTTCCATTTGCCCTATTGCTATGAAATCTGCCTATCGCTCTGCTTCATCCCACACCAGTTCTCAGCCCTGACAGATTGTAATAATTGACGGTGTCTGTTTGTGACCATGAAGAGCACATTTGTCAGCCGGTACAGTAAACATTGGTCGAACAAATCTATACCGCACATAGTTTGTTTAAACGTGCTCGATCGTGAAATTTTTCGCTTCGTCTTCTACTCACGAAATGGTTGGGGTACTCGATCTGGTAGTGACAATTTCAGTTTTGAGGTGCTCATCTCGGTGAAAAAGCAATGATTTATAACTGAAAATATTATGGAAGGAAAATTTCGAATAAGGTTACATGGATAACACGGAGAATATCAGTACACAAAAAACGATATTTTACTTATTGATACTATTTTGTACAAAAGTTGACAAAATGTTTGATTTTTAAAAGGCGGCAATTTTGGAAGGAAAACAAGGTTTTCTTACCCGTGTCCATGAGGCGGATACGTCGCAAAACTGGAGCTGTGGCAAATCGGAATCGACCACGTAGGGTTTACGTTCACGTTCCATCTCAGGAATGAGAAGGAAGTCCTATGGGATGAGGATAAATAGTAATCAGAAACGAGGTACGTGAGTGTCGCATCTGCTTGCATGTTCGAGATTAGGATGAGCACACATTGCCCTATGGAACTGTATGCATAAGTGGGAACGATTAGTTTCAGATGCTTGACTTATTTGGTCCATGCAGGAATTCTGTATTCGTATTTCTCACGAGGTTTACGTTAAAAGTGAGTAAAAATGGAAAAACAAAGTGGTTACTAACACGGGCAATCTGGTGCCCCAGTATTTTATGGTCTTGTGAAATTCATGAAATGATTGGGTAGGCAACAGTAGTGGAAAGGATTAAAAAAACAATGTAAACCCCCATGATAAACGCTGAAGGGGATTTTATGAAGCCAGCTGTTTTATCCATACGGCACTGGACGAGAGGGCAAAACCAAACCTGGGGATTGCTTTTACCGCAAACAAAATGACGGACTTCGTTGCACAAATTTTGCCTTTCATAGTCAGCTCCAATTGTAACAGGTGTGATTGGCTAGAGCAAGAAACGATGAACATTAACCCCACGGATATTTTCAATATTTCGAAACTTTTGGTCGTCACTCGGCAGGCCGTTACCACAGATTATTGAACTGCGGCTATCATCTCGTGGTCTCGGAAAGTTCTTGATAACCCCTGTCTAGACTAGAATAAGAGCATCTTTTTCGGGCTAAAGCCCACGCCAAACATATTTTTCAAGTGTGAACGAAGTGGCACAGTAACGCAACTCGGCGGCAATTGTGACTTTCGTTCATAGTTGCAATTTCTCACTCAGAAAATCCCGGTCAAATTACAATCATAGGTTATCAACCGACCGCGAAAGGCTAGTGAATGGAGAGCTGAGGCTGCTGAACGATGGGAAAACCCGTTGAACAGCCTTTCGTGCGTACGAACCACAGATGCTGCCCTCGTTTGACTCTAATGACGTAGCGGATAGAGACACGGTGTAACAAAGTTACTCCCGCATACCTGGAAATTTTCCATAGAAAAAGCTCCAACCACTTCATGATCTGGCAGGCTTTGAAGCCCACCATCGCCCACGTATGAAGTTCGCTGTTTTGCTTGAGAGACTACACGGAGTCGAAAAAGTTCAGAAACACTAGTAGAATGTTGAGAAAACACAAGTTGGCGAACAAGCTTGTTTTCATGATTCCGTACTCATGCCATTACAAGTCAAGCTAATTACATTCTCTTGACAAAATCATTTTCAACTATACACGGAAGTGATTGGATTATTGTCATAACAAATTATGGTGGGGAATGGATTTGCTTGGTGTTGAATGTTTTGTTGTCTAGGGTTTGTAATTCGGACGGGGGGTGGGCAAGGGAGTTGAAGCGCTTAAAACCACATTTGTTTTTGAGAGCACAGAAGGAGTTGGACAGCTTCCGGAAGTGCTCAAGAGGCCACACTCTGCATTAACCTGATTGTTGAAACTTGATTCCTTATATCATGAGTTCGAAGCTTGCGTATCATCCACGAGTGGGTAGTCGTGTGCGTAGATGCGAAACCACTAGTTACTAAGTGACTTACATTTTCCATTGTCGCCTAACCATGCCGGGTGTGCTCACGTATCGTTTCAGAACAAGTCGGCCTGGTGTGCGGCCGATGTAATTGTCCCACAGGAACTAGTGTGAATGAATAGATGCAAAACGAGGCTGCAGAATCAGGGACTTGCTTCAAACCACGACACTACGGGGCGGATTTGAACGGAAACGAAGCGTTGGCTGCGTAAAAGTCTATTGATAGCGATAGTCAGTCGTCGTCGTGCTATCTGCTAGGGACACTTTTGAAACGGCAGAGATATGTATACTGGCTTTCTCTCCCGAGCCTCTCCTAGGACCTTTCTGTTCTGTCTTCCAACATCTTGTCGATAATACTAATTGGGAAACCATTTCAGTGCATACTCTTGCTGAGCGTCTGCAATCAGCTCAAGAGTATCTTCTTGTGCATATTTTTGTGTATCTTATTAATTGTTTGCAGTTCCAGGCAATCCAGACATCTAATAAGTCTCTTCCACATTAAAGTAGGTACAAAGCTGTGAGGAGTTGATGTGATGCCCCATGGTCCATGTGGCTTTCCTGTGTATTTTGATCGCCGAATTGAGCCGTCGTCCTCGACGACTAGTCGTAAATGCTAAGAAAAGCTATGTTCACTTATCAGCTCCATCTCTGTTGTGTGAATTTTCAGATTTGGGCTGAGCCGAGTCTCGAACACATTCAACAGTTGTTTAGTTATTCGTCGAGGGGTTCCACGTACAACAGAAGATGTCATTCCACATAATGCGTCCTGTATAGGATAGATGCGTTTGTCATTGAGGACTCGAGTTTTGGTCCACTGTTCCAGCTTTGCCATGAAAATGGTCCAGCATAGTCAGCGGACCGAGTGGGCGTTCCCATCGCTGACGCCGCTTTCTGACCGGTAAATTTTGAATTATTGAATTTTAAATATGGATTTCGTTGTAGGTTGACAAAAGAACAATAGTTGTTCACAGTCTGCTATCGAAGGCTCGTCGCTAAGCCATTGCTCTCGATGTAGTCACAGAGGTATTCGATTGTCATGCCGTGATCGGAACGTTGGTAAAAAGGGCGGATGACGTCTAAAGGAAAGCATCCTTCGTTCCTTTCATATTTAGTTCTTTTACGGAATCGATAGCTAATGTGGTCTTTTGAGACTTGGTTGCTACCTCTGTATCTAACGGGTGTTCCAGGTAACCTAGTAACCATTTCCACAGCCAACCATCAAAGATACCCAAGAGCGAATTGCACATGCGTCGAGAATAGGCCTCATAGGTACTCCAAATTTTTGTTTAGGTTAGGTAGGCCTACAATCTCGGAAGAGTAGTAGTTCCCGTAAGGCCGAATTTGTTTCAAATGTCGTTCGAATCTAAGAATCCTTTTGTCTTAGACACCTCAAGATACTAGAAAGCGATTTTTCAATTGATGCTTTTTTATCATTCTCCTTATCCATTTGATGCGATATCTTTGATTTGTTCATTCAGAATTGGCTTCCATTTTCGTTTACAAGTAGTTCAGACGCCTGTTCAGGAGGAATATGCTGAAGCTCCTTATTGGTTTGATACATTCATGTCGGCATTTTGCTTCTGCAGTTCTCTTAACTCGTCCTTTATTTCTCGGTTCAATAACCCCATCTCGTTGTATGTCTATCGCATGATATTTGATAGCAAAAGGTGTTCACCAAAGTTGATTAAATGCCTTGCATTTCATTTGTTGATGGAGGGGATTAGAAGCCGACAATTGAGAGAAAAGATTCTCGAATCCAACTTCTAAGTCCATTTGTGCACTCTGGCTGTTTGGGCAACAAAATTTGGGAATGGTCGAACGGTCAAACAGCTAAAAAAAGAAGTGCACGGGTACCTAAACAATGAAGCCTCACAATTACTATGCATATCTTCTAGAAATCGATTTCAAAACTAACGAAATCATTGTAAACCTGACCCCTCAGGCGACGGAAATTAGCCATGGGCTGCATCGTGCAACAAACAGAGAAGAGTGGGGTCCAAGCAGGGAAGGGATTTTATTGGGCCAGCTAGACCAATTACAGTCGTCCGTTCAAATAAGCCAATGAGAATTAACCACCGAGGTAACGTTAAACAAAGGCATTACAGAACCATAGCAACGTTCTCTGCATTAAACAATAAGTACGTCTTTCCCCTGTACTCTTTAATCCAATTGTCCTGCATTTCATGTAAAAAGGCACATTTGGACAACGCCATACATTAACAGCTGAGTAAAGTTAGCATTTCAAAGTCTGTCGGCATCCCCATTCGTGTTTTTGTAGGTTAACCTTTGCTCCCCCACCCCACTTGAAGACCACGTCCAATCAACCTGTTTATATGGGTTAGATTTGTGTAACACCCCATACGTCTATTTTTGCCTATTTTGAGAACAGAAAATCTCACTGTTGCCGGCAATCTGATTGCCCCGTAAAAAGAGGTAGGTTCTTTGGATTTGCATTGACCCTTTGAAGCACACGTGAAACATATGTTTCCGTTGACTTGGGACAACGCTTCAAGTGCAAGCGGTAATTAAATTTATGTATCTTTATTAGAAGTATTCTAATCGTCATGATATCGCATAACTTCATATCTTCACAAGTTTCTGACTAAATGCAATGCTCAGCTTAAAATAGGAACTATTTTGACCCCATCGGCGTGAGTGACTGGGGCGCAAGTTTTGCACTGAATCGCGTGATAAACCCACTATCCCAACTCAAACGTACGTGAATGTATCCCAGAAGCCGGTCCAGTCAAAAAGGCTTAGCAAATACTCCCATAGATGGTAGAATGAAGTGCCCATGCATTGCCGCGTTTAGGTTTAGATTGGCGCAAATCAACAAATACAGCTAAACAACCGTTTTGCAGATTTGGATGCTTGACAAAAGTCAAACATGTCACAAGAAACTGAACTAGGAAATGAATTAATGAATTCGCAGTCAGCCTGCCGCACTTTCAAAATCTCTCTGAGACTTTAAATCAAGTACAAAAGAGTAGGTTAGACCGTACATGACGTACTATATCTATTTGTGAATTACTTCTATTCAAAGTAAGTGAAAAGTTCTACAGAATGAGTGATCAGCACACGGAGAAACTCAGACCATTCTTTGGGTTACCACAGGCTTATGGCGTAAGTTACACTTTTTACCATCTTTAAATTCATATATGCGTTTAACCACATGCAAACACTCTGCTTCTTACCGATTTAATGACGTAGTTACCCGGTCAAAATGGAATACCTTGTTTGCGCGTCTAATTGAAATATAGTAAAATGCAAACATATTTTTGCATACATTCGTATTTCAACCATTTTAAGCTCGAGTTCACCGATACCTTAGCCCTACAGTTTCAGAAGTGCTCGATGAGTGCTTCCAGGTGAGATAATCTATACTGGACTGAGAGGCCTGAAGTAGTTCAATGATAGACACCAGCGGCACTGGTGAATTCCCGGAAATCGAGGAAAGAGGTAAATACAGTGCAACAAAACCAATACTTAAATCACAATAGATTGAGGGCAGGATTATTTAGGAAAAAGAAGGGCAGTAAAACAAATCCGCGATTACAGCACCTAAGAATAAACCCAGATCGAATGAACGTTTTATGTAAACAAATCTGCATTTCCCATACTACATTATTCTGTTTCCCGAAGAAGTTGGATTCATATTCCCAAAGTAGCAACTCAAGACCAAACTCTTAACAAACGCAATACCTTTTTGCAACCGCATCGGGAACTTAGAGCGGACACATATGACATCCTTTACTGTGTTCGGCAGTTTGACCGTGGAAGAAAAAGAATCGTCTGACGAATACACCGAATCGGTTGTGCACAGGCATAAAAAAACCGTTGGATGAATTTCCATCATACCATGGAATATTTGTGTACAATATATCCACCCTTCTTTTAGGCAGAACACTGTTAGAATTTCTATCTTTGGGACTCAAATTGTCTTGCTAGTAATCAAAGTATTCGGAGGTTGGGCTTGAGAATCTTTATGACCAGCTGTGCAACTTACTTCTGTACCCACAAATGAAGTCGAGGAACCTTTAATCCAGTTTAGTGAACGAGTGCTATCAATAGCATACCGCTAGACGATTATTCAGTGGTTTAGTTGAGGCCAAAAGTCAAATGGAACTACAAAACTGCAAGACTTAATCTCATCAGGACTATACAAGGTTCCGACCGAGCACGGTACAACTTAACAAGTGAGATTAGGTCGGACAATGAAGAGCATTCTATAAATGAAAGGTCCAAGTTTGGAAAACTACCAAAGCAAGAGGATGAAGTCCTCCGAATAGAGGCCTTTAATCCAAACTATTGGAAAAGCTCGAAACAGAAGGAAGTAATGGAGTCGATCACCTGCGAGTAAAATCGATGAACGAGAACCATTATTCATAGAATGCATGGGCTACCGAAAATGCATAAGAATGCAGTCAACTTGATGCCCGCTGATGACACGTGTAGTTTACCTCAGACTGCTGTGGAAACGTGGTTGACTAGGTTGCTGCAACCAGTTGGAGATACACTTGAATATAATGATTATGAGGGATATCTGGACTTAAAAAGATGACAAATATTGTTGTTAGACGTCAGTTCGCTCATTCTCAGTGCCCAAACCCGTAGGATCACCCGGCTAAGGGGCTCGATCCCGATCAATGGTGCCAGCACCGCTGGAAAAACAAAGTCCATGTTTCTGTGCCCTCCTGTTGTGTACATTGATTCGCGTGTTCCTGTGGAATAACCAACATCGCCCCTACGACGGGATGCTTGCTTGGACGCATCCGTGAGCACCACGCTGAGCACTGTAATAGTTGAGCCACTAAACAGCGAAGTGATTTCATTCTCAGCACATACCAATAGTACTGCAAACAGTATAAAAGTTTTCCGTGCCCTGTATAAATGTCGACGTCAACGGTCCAGACTGGATAAGTGCAACAAACCTTTGGCGCAAAAAAATACAGATTTTGGTTGCTCTGCAGTTTTCCTGTTTCACTCTCTATCCCAAAGCTGATATTAGATCGGACAACAATTAGCACAAAACGAGTCCACTCGGTTTGAGTTTACTCATAGATAATGAATGTTGTCATTGCCAATCCTTTTTAGCCCTTCTTTTGAGTAATCCCATCCTCTAAAGTTTATGTAAAGCATTTTGACATAATGACATATTTACAGATCCCTAAAAATGAGATTATTTACCGACGAGTGTTTTCCCAATGTGCTCAGTGAGAACCGTCCGCCTATTAAAGACACGGTATGCTATAGACAGCCGCAAGTATTGCATAATAAAACTAACTCATGAATAATAGTTAGTGGACGTAGAAGAATTCGGGGAAATATTTAAAGATAGATGAAAAATTAGATAAATCTTCGCTTGTAAACGTCCATCTTTTGAGTACTATTCAAGACTTTGTAACTAAAAATCAGTGTCTACGGAGCCATATGTGAAAGCTAGACGTGCACTTCACGAATGGGGGTTGTCAGGTTTGACCGCAACAGCCTGGATTTCTCGTGTGTTGCAGAACTGATTGTAACCATGCACAAGAATATCCAAGGTAGGAACAATCTGCACAACTACACATACCTTAGTAGTGATGGCAAAGTGAAATGAAAACAAGACTGTGAACCAATGTGAAGACTAACTGACAACTAAGCAAACGCAGGACTAACACACAATCCACAACATCCCAGGTAAGTAAAGGATGCAAGCGGGAATCCGAGACACCAAAATAAAAAATAAAGTATTGCCACAACTCAAATTTATCGAAAATGATTGGCAATCATGTACCATTGCTCAGATAATAATTCGTTGACACCATACTGAAGGAGGTATTCAAAAGAACTAAAATCCAAGAGAAGCAATGAGAACAGACTGATATGAAATCCGTATCCCATAAACAGTTTAATAAAACTAACGAAAAACGAGAGGAAACCACCCGGGTGGTTCGAAGGATCATATCGCTGGTAATCATGATTTGATGTTTCAATTTCTCGATTGTTCATTCTCGTCGACCAAATTGAACTTAACAGTAGAATATATTACTTGTCATATTCAACAAATGTGTGTCTTAAAAACTAGACAACTTTTTATGCGTTTCAAAAAAATCAGATCAATTGCCAGGAAAACCATGGCGTAAGAGCAAAACAAAAAAGGAGGAAGATGAAAGGAAAGGAAAAAAAACTCGTCCTGATGTGAGTTTTCCTTCTACATACCGTTGAATGTATATCGCCGTCTACGGTTGATATGAGGCAGTGATACTACGACGTTTCTCGAACAGGGGTAGAGGATTGTCCTGAAGAATGCACTGCAAGACTTTGATCAGAGGACTTGGTCATCAAGGTAGCAAAGCAAACCAAAGGGGTTGCAGATTGATAAGAGCTAATGATCGGTGCTGCAATTTATATCCGTTTCGAATAATTCGTATCGGGAATATCACACTCCCGGGACTGTTAATATAACCGCTGACCGAGAAATTCGGTTTATCCTTACATGCTGCAATGCAGTACCTCAAAAGTGACAATGGGCTTTCGTATTATTCGATAATGGGTCATAGCTACCAGACCAAATTCCAATCAATGAACCTCAGTACTGTCCAACACACCAAACACTAGACAGGTAGGAGAATACCGCTTTATTGAAATTGTACGTTTATGGCCGTTTCTTCATTGATAATGACCTGGTTCTATTGACAGCTGACTACCAATACAGTAGCCGTTCCCTTATAAATAGATTGGGGACGAGCACACACAGAGCCTCAACGCCAGACACAGAGTCAGTACTACTCTGCGGTAGAATCTGTTGGTATCCAGTCCTCGAACTATGCGATGAACGAGCAACAAGGACATATTGTTTTTCACATACTCTTGAAATTGAAGCAAAGAACTATCTCCAGCTATTCATAATGTCTGCATCGAAATATGTTTTACACCGACTTGAGGACAAACACTGTCAATGCAACAACAGAAAAAACAACTACAAAGTGCTGGATAGTTGTAGTCTAACTATTGAAACACTTCAATCCCCCGGCTACTTCCAACTGGTCACCATAATGGATGAATATAAGCACAGCTTCTTGCCAATCGTAAAGAAGTAACTTGCACTTTAAAAGTGGAAAATGTATAAAAAATATGGATACCTCAACTGCTAGACGAGTAAAAATGCGTTGTACTGCGTGCACATTGTTGATCAGACACACAATATCATGGGCGCACTCTAAGTCGAAAACTGTTGCCTGAGAGGTATTCAGTCAGCCACCTGCTAGATCTGACAGAGTTGTGTGGGAGATTTTTTATGGTCAAGCTAAACGACATATAAAGAAATGTAGTACTCAGCTGGAGACGGTGAAGAATGACGAGAGCTTATTATAAACCTTAGCGGCGCAAATGTTTGGTTACCGATATATGGTGCTCAAGCATTCTAAGCCTAAACTTACAATGTCATAATGCTTTTCGATCGACGCAGCCAAGAACTTCACGAATATCTAAGAGGACTCTGATCGTTGACCTTTGGGATGTGCAGCAGAGCTCTAACAACTGTTGGGTGATAAAGATTTGATGAATGCATTCACAATCGGTACAGAGGGCGGTCATATAGTCGTCAGTTTGCTTGTTACGTGTTTTTCACAGTCTGCGAAGAGTGACCGGTGTTAACTATCGGAATTAGGCCGACAGCTTTGTCTATATTTATGCCTTCCACAGATCTAAGGACAGACCATGTGCCGTTGGGACTTTGGCGAAGGACGAAAACGATGAGCACGAAAAAGGAAAGACAAAGTAATAATGCGCGTGTTTCACCACATATGACAGCTTCTGTCTCTTCCATCTCCACGTCATCGGCCATCTATTGAGATCCACGGTTCTTCTGTGGGTTGGATACTATCTGGTTGCCCAAACCGAAGTACAAAACTGGTCTAGGTTCTTTAGGCCGAGATTCTAACCAACGATTTAACCCATCCGACGTTTAGTGACCGACTGGCCAGATCATACGCCTTCCGGCTAGGGCTAAACATCTTGGGTATACAGTACACGCTTTCGCCATAGATGCAGGTGAGCATACAGTCGTATGCTACGTACGCTGCCTATTGTTGGTTCAGTTACCGCGTAAGCTATTCTCAAAGATAAAAAATAATCCATTCCCACCCTGAGGGGAAGACCTATTCAGATTACCAGACAACCAACAAAAAACGTGTTCACTCATACTTTCCATTCCATCTTCGGGGAAAGGCCATGGGAGCCATGCGTTTCGTTATGCCCAAATGCTCAGATTTCCTTGCATAAATCAATCTGAGAAAGTGAATCTATCAAAGTGGAACAAGGAACGGTCGCCAGAGCAACTATCGGAAGGGCAAATGATGGGAGGGTGCAAAACCACATCCTAAATGGCTTTGTCCAACAGACAAATCGTTGCCGCAGATTGCGAACAGAGGAACCGTCAGCTTTTCAGTTCATTATGCTCACACCCGGTAGTATATATACATTGTCTTAGAGAACGTGGAAAGTTTGCGAAAATTTCCAAGAAATGCATGACTTTGCAGTTTTGATGCGCCTTCAAGTCATCAAACCTTACAGTTCCCTCGTAGACTTGGGTTCACGTCTAATTACGAGTAGCGTTTTAGAATCCATACTAGCCTGAACATACGGTCGCCTTTCAAGGGGTAAAGACTAGCAAGAAATGCATATCATGTTACGCCAGATTAAGTTACTATTCTGTTGATAGGTCTGTTGGGAAATGGAGTACCTGAAAAGTGGGTCGGTTCTCAAAGAGTTGTACTCTCATACCTCAGGTCAGCTTTCGCCACCCTTCGTCGTCCCCTGTGGAGTACGGAAGAGATGTCCTATATTCCAATTTCTTCTCAACTATATCATGGAGGATGTTCTACAGAACGCTCTATCTGGTCTTCTAGAAAGTGGAGTTAAACTCATCCCAGAGAACAGAGGTTTGGACTTAGATTATGCCGATGATAT
>LUCM01000701.1:11437-21756 GCA_008360955.1 Fasciolopsis buskii | reverse complement strand
TTTACGGTCGTGAGACCTGGCCTATCCGTGCTGAGGATGCCCGACGACTTTCTGTGTTCGATTATCGGTGTTCTCGGATCACTGCTCAAGCATGGTGGTGGTGAGCAATTACGAGGTGTGTCGTCGTGTATTGGGTGTATGTGATCGTCTCTTGACCAAATCCATCGCTCCAAGTTGCCTTCAGTGGATTGGACACGTATTGTGTATGCATGCCAATCGTTTACCTCTTCGTGGTCTTTTTGAATTCGCTCGGTAAGGTTTGGAGAAGCCACGTGGCGGTCATTCTATGACTTGGCGCAGAGGTAGGAAGAAGTCAGCTTCGGCTGTAGCCTCGGTTGGTGCTTCCTGTCGTTTTGCTTGGGTCCCAAGAGGTGAAGATAGGTGTTAGTTAGAGACGCTGAGAGATATGACTCAGAACCGAAGTCAGTGGCGCGCAAGTTTTATGACCTGTCTGTAGAATTCGTCCTCCTTAGATGAATACCGAAAACAATCAGAAAATCACAAAATGTGTACGGTGAAAGCACGCAAAAATAATTGGTCTGTGGTTCTTTATCATTACCCCCCCCCTTTCTTCAGTTTCTGCATAGTTCCATTTATGTTATTGCGGTGGTGCCATGTTTGTTGTCAAGCCGGTGTAAAATATAGATAATATATACAGCATTTCTAATTAACTAAGTAACAAACTAATGATATCAAACGTAGTTGACTGGAACTCTTCAATTACCCTGTTGCATAAAGTTGATAAACGAGTCAGATCAGACAGCTTGTAACAATCTAGCCCTGCTTCATTGCATACTTGGAGTCTACCTCGAAGCAAATTAACACCTAGCTGGATTCGGATAGTTTCCGTACGACCGGGAGTCTCGTATGTACATCCTCCGGCTATGCTTATTTGTCGTGTAGTGCATTTAGATCTATCGCTGACCTAAAGAAAGCACACTGGCGTTCGAAAATCGAAAGTCCACAGGGGTGAAAAACAAGCAATGAGGTAAACACATCCCAAAACCGTTTCTCGTTTTCTGAACGACAGGAATCGGGACCAAAAGAATCTCTCAGAGGCACATCGTTTGAGGGCAGCCAATTTATCCCGACATTAATTTCTCTAGCTAAAATCTTAATATCAGGTGGGTTCATTTCACCTGGGCGATCGTGTGACTCTTGGCAGAGGATGTCTGGGTCACAATTTCCAGGGGAAAATCCGTAATGGGAAACAAACTGCGTCGATCAGAATGGCAGTTGCTTCTTTTGCACCAAAATTTAAGGTTCATCTAACGCAAGTGACTGTTGGCTGGAATCTAGTCACGTAGTGCGGCCTCAGCCCTTCCTATGGACAGGCAATGCGGAATCATGACAACCATTCTGGATGTACACTGTAAGAAAGTCAGCGCACAGATGACTTTTCAAAGTGTCAAAACCCCAGTGTTAGATACGCATCAAGTTCACCATTGCAATTCCATTGTGGGCTCCTACGCACTTCGATCGCCTGCTCTAGACTAAGCCTTTATTTTCAGTTTGTAATCACATCTTCTGAAGAGCCAAAGGCGACAAAAGTGTTATGTCAGATGAGTCGGTGGCTAGACAAGTGCTTTTATTTTCCTCTTCTGGAAAAGACATTTTGGGTCAGTAAAGAGCACATATTGTAAGGAGATACTGTTCTCGTCTTAGCTACAACAAACCCAAGCCAAGCTTTTCTTGGTTCCTGGGGTTGGAGCAATGGTAGACCTTGCCTTGAATGGTACTAATCGATAAGAAATAATTGATGCAGATTAAATGTGTTAAATCATAAGCGCCTTTCGACAACACAGTCGTCTTGTCCAATTGGCCACCAACTGCCATCTGACGTCGAATCGTAGCTGAAGGGCAAGACTTTAGGGTGGTCATATAGTGTGTCAACCAGTCAACGTGAATGGTCCAATTTTCAAAATGAAGCGAATCACACCATGTCAGTTTGAAAATCGACGAGCAAGAAGGAACAACTATGGGGTACCTCGCAAACCCAATAAATCGTATGGCACTCACGAAGGTGTAGGCATGCAATTGCTAATTTTTACATATGGTGGATCTTCTCTAGTAAGCAGCAATTTGTGATGACTTGACTTGAGTCTTCTCGTTTGAACTAAGGAGAACGGGTGACTGTCGGTTAGTGGCAGATGCAGTGGACGATTGATTGCCCTCTATCCGTACTCCGCAGATGCGCCGGTTGGGCTAGCGCACTTCCTTGCTATGGCTATTTTTCTTCAATGTAGACTATACAAGCTTAGGAACACGTTTATTTCCTTTTTTACTAAACATAAAAGCGACTCTTAAGTGCATGATTTCTACTCTTCCAAACAAAATAGGCAGACATTAACAGAACAGATATACTCAATTTGGTAGGCTGGTTATCAGGAGTATGAAGCGTCGCATATTGGGAAAATCACGCTACTAAATATGACACATTCAATCTACTAACATCTAGTTCAAAACCCGTTTCGCTTAACCAAGCAAGAATAAAACAAGTAGCCTTAGAACAGTCAAAGCACCTCTCTTATTGTTCACACTATACGGTTTTGTGCAAAGCGTGGGCAAACACCGTGAGTAGCTCTTCATTCCGGTTTTTTATTCGTCTAGTCTCCCTTTACTGACCAGTTTTTTTTAAATCTTTCATCTTCTTACTTCATTTGGCACCATTCAATGGAGCCAACAGTCACTGTGACAAGCAAGACACTGTAACACAGTAGATGGGGACAAACCGAAACTCTCGACCAAAGGCTCAACTGAAAGGTAAGGGAGTGCTATGTCCTGATCTGAATTGAACAAAAGGCATACCAACTGGGATATCGCTTAAGGATCTTCCAAGACTAACGAGCGCACATTTACATGCTGCTACATTGCCAATTTGATCTTCTGGCTAACGGATCAATGTGTAGTTTCCTAAGACAACATTCGAATCTTGTCTGGGCAGACGAGGAATTCTTTTCCCAAAGAGGGGTCCCAGATTACGTTGGACAATCGATGAAATATCGGAGGAGGATAAAGAAATCGGCAGGTCCGCAGTGCCTCCCCCCATCAAAACTTGTTTCATCTTCCTCCTGCACAGTTTTAGTCTTAGGTCAAGGTTTGTCTAGAAGTATGTTTCTACACAGACTGTTAAGAGCCATAACAATAAAGGCTGTTCAATTATTTTTGCACGGACACTTCAGTGCACTACCCCACATTGAAGTAAACTGTAGAAACGCTCGTCACGTACTTTGTTCAATGTGTGAACTCGCTTACGCATAGAACACCTTTGGGAAGCAGTGAGTCATGATTAACCAATGGAATTTTCCAGGTCAGCCATCTCAAGTTTCTATAATTTTTCTTTACTTAACAGTTATTGAACAAAGCATACCATTTTCAACAAGCGGATCGCGGTCAACAGTAGGTTATCGAACGGGAAAATGATCCGGTTGTGGGAGAATTAGAATCCGCGCCATTCTCATCAGAAGGTCACGATGTTGACCGTCTGACTAGCTCTGGTTAGTCACAGGATTCGATCATTGCGCAAATGTTGTCTAAAGTCAGTGACAGAAGAGCTCTGTCGTTTGTCGTAGATATTGGGAAACAGTTTGCAGCCTGTTGAACTGGTATGGTGGTAGCGATTTCCTGGTTTACAAGCCCTATCACAAGTCCAGATCTGAAGTGAAATTTGATGGATATTCGTTGATGAATATACCTAAACAAGTATGCAAGAAGAATCCAACCAGGGTTCAGTCGGGTCTAATCTGTGGGTTCAGCATTCATACTGCATGATGCATTATTTCATATCCATTCCAAGTTGCTTTCTAATATGTAGCTCTTCCAAAAATCGTGCAGAAATATCAAAATGGGATTGGTTGTACGACAGGTGATGTTGGTGGATTTCCGATATGATAAACAAATTTGACTTGAGATCACGGCAATCCGTTTTGATAGAACATTGCCTCAATTCGGAAACGAGACCAAAGGCGGTACTTCGCACAACTGAACGAAAACTGTATGATTCACTAGAAATATTAAGTATTGTGCTTACTACCGCATGCATGACGTAATGTAATCTGGAATACAATCAGAATGGAATAGTTTGATTTTGATTTTACACTCGCGTGAAATGCAGGAATGTTTTCATCAGCATTACTTAACATTACCAAACAAAATAATAAAGGGTATTCGTCGATAGATATGATAATAACATTTGGGTTTATCCATTTCATTGTCAACAACTTTAAAATTTCTGAACATGGGTGGTAGCCGATGAAAGATTTTTGAACGTGCATGGACCTCAAAATCAGACAACCAATGGCGAATCACCTTGGTGATGGTTTTCTGACTATCAACAGTCAAACAGGATTATAAAAAACCTCTAAAACATGAAGCTAGAGTAAATAAAGTGTCGTCTATCGCCAATACTCCTGTCGACGGGCTTGGCGAGAAACTAGTATCCTTGTTTTAGCGACAAATCGAAGGAATGCACATCACATGGCTTTCCTGCAACGAATAGATTCCGGTGCGACTTACTTGAATTCGCCGACAGCTCACTTTTGTATCGTAGAAGTATTGAATGCACATGGGCATGAAAAGAGTGAGTGAGAGAAAAAGTGAGTTCAGGTAGTTGAGTAGTGCGTACAATTTGTGACTGCGCAACGCGTCCGGATCACCGGGTCCGTGATGAAAAAGTACAATGGCTAACATCATGGCCATGATTGTCACCTTGACCTGATACACTAATTGCGTGTACTGGAACGCTTGACACAGACGAATGAACAAAAACAGGCGCGTTTCTTTGCTAGGAAACGGGAAGGTGGATAAATAGTGTGAATGAAACCATGAGCTCATCGCATGCATGCAACTTTCATAGGGTAAGCGACTGTGGTTTTCAACTCGACATCCAGGATAATTTTGCTTTCTGATTTTAATGAACAAAAAACTGAAGTGTTTTTGAAACAAAGTCATCAAGAAATACGGGCTGACCGGGCGCAAGAGATAAACCGGAGAACTTAAGAGTTAATAATGAATTCGTAGGCTCTATTCACATTTAGTTCGACAGTGTTTTATTCTAGGCACGAATTTCGAAGCCATATTTCACACCCAATAACATTTTGACAAATGCACCGTGATTAGTTTCTAACATGTGGGTGTTCATAATTCATGCATTTTATTTAATTCACGGGTTATTTTTTGTCGGGAGGTGAAATCCCATTTGGAATCCATATATTCGGGTCGAAATATCACCGAAAATCAAACTGAAGTGCGAAGAAAGTCTCTGATATCCGAACGCATGACCGAATCGAAACGTCGTAAGATTACATCCTACAGTAGGTGATCTTCAACAACCTGGCATAGCATCGGAGTATAAGTAATACAACCGGCACATCCTAATCAATTTTATCCCGTTTTCACTTAAGCAAGTTCGAGTTCCGCTGAAAACGTACACGTTCTGGAACTTCGAGAAACTGGTGGCCATAGTTTTCCTAAGGTTTCCATTCGGAGTGAAATCACGAATGCATGCTCTTCATCAAATGAACGTGGGCCCAAAGAGTAACAATTTGAATACCCAGGAGTCAGTGGATGTATTTTTCCTGTTGCAATATGATATCCGATGTAAGGATTTGAAACAACGAAGGATGAGGTCACAGTGTATAGATGAACTTAATCTCGCTTGGGATACCATTTAGTACTGTGAGTTATAATTCAAAGAAGAATCGATTTAAGTTGAACATGAACCGTTTGTTTCCGAGGTATAGAGAAAACTCCACAAGCTTGACCGGCAGCGATTGGTGGATCAGTTATTTTCGGTCTTTTTAAAACTCATCGTCATCATCATCATCGCGACTGCTAATGGAATCTCAGTCCTGATCGCACGCGGACTGAGCAAGTTCTCGTGGACTGATGATAGTCTAAACGGAAAAATGCATGCAACGACGAACAGACTCGAACGATCTGAACACTAAGCTCATTTGCCGGAAACTCCTGAGAACCAACGGACTTGAGATACCATCGACACAAATATTAGAAAACTTTTGGATTAGATACTTCGTCATGAAGAGAGATGCGCATCAATAAAGAAAACTTAAGCAATCAGACTGAGCATCATTCTGCATGCTTGCTTACCGAGATACTTCAACTGCGCGAAGACAAGGATTGAGTTCATGGAAGCAAACGATTCCATAACGTGAGATTCGTGAATGGTAAGGTAATTTTCGATTACAGCCTGGTTCGCGCGGCGGACTGTTTTAACAACGCCAATCCCCGTTTTCCACCATAGTATTATGAGTTATCCACAATGGCTTATTAGATAAAGTACGTGTGACTTTTTTTACAACGAACCTTGTTGGCATCTAAAGTGCTTTCTCGCTGAAAACGTAATTTATACAGAAAATTCCTTTCTTTGCGCAATAAAATGTGTGCTTACTTTTGTATGAGTTCCAAAGGGGTTACTCTAGGAATACATTTATTAAGTAATTTGTCAATCTGAGGAATAAAAGACACGAGTTGGCCAGTTGCATCTGCGAGCGATTCTGGCCAAGAAAACGACGTGTCTAGAGGCTCGGGGATCAAAACTTTACCGGCTTCCAGCTGACCGGTTTCTGTTTTAGGATATGTGGTAACAGTGACGTAAGAAATACCGGTATGGTTTGCACGGTAAACTCTACTAATGTAATCACATTCCACGCTTCACGTCTACGGGTTACGAGATGATGGAGGGGTGCGAATGCTAAAAACGCTAGACCAAAGACAACAACGTCATTTGGAGACGCGTGGAAATTGGTGACAAGTGAGCAATACCACATTTCACTTACCGACGTATCTCACTGACTAGTTTAGAAAACAAATTTTCCAGGGCGTGCAGTTTTATAATTTTCACTCCGTTTATTATATCCGACAGCATTCGAATGCGCGCGTCTGTCACCGTGCTGGTTCGAAATCTGCATAGAAGTAGGAGAACGTAGAGCGTAGTTCAAATTCGTCAGGTGAGAGATTTTAAAAGTGAAAATTTGACAGAACACCATGGAAAGTATCTTCGCCGAAATTGCATGTGGTCGTTGTGCTTGTGAGGTATTAAAATTCATGAATCGTAGTTTTCCATTTTGTTTGTTGCAAAAATGACTTGTCAGACAGAGACGCTTATTTCCAACTAAAGTTGGTGAGTTTCGTCATGTTTTACGAAGTCGCACCATTCCTAACTATGCGTGTGCATGTGTTCCATTTCAGTCTCACCTGAATAATCGAATTTCCAGCCACACAAGTTACAAATTATCAAAAGAGACAGTCCTCATAATTCCCACAATTTTCTACTTTGTACAAGCTACGCTAACCTTGACGCGGGCAACACTGGATTTTATCGTCCATCTTTTTTGATGTTTTCCATAAACGTAAATTGAACTGCCATAAGTTCTGCGGTGTGTGGACAAAACACGAGGACCTCGTGATGATCGTCGACCGTCCTTGACCAATTATTTCAACCGCGCACAGCAATAATGATCCATTTATATTCGACCTTGTTTCCATGATAAGGCCCAAAGTGCGCTATCATTGAATCAATGAATGAAACAAATGTGGCCCTGTTTATGGATGACGTGAGAGACCCACTAGTGTTGCTGTTCGCTGGACTAGAATATATGCACCTCAGGCGGTATTTGCGGATAACATTTTGGAAGTGACACAAAAATTTTGATTTCACTGTATTGTGTTGTCTATTGATTGCCAATTTTTCCATGCCGATTCGCCAGTGAGCCTCGTAATAGGCAACCCATTTTACTGAAGTACCGTCTAACATGTATATATATATATATATATATATATATATATATATATATAGTTTATCCGGATACGTCAGACTGTAGTGAAAACGATAATGTTAATTCAAATTGAATTGAAGCAACCTCAAAACTGCAGAATGTACGAAGTACAAGAAATGGTGGCCACATTATGAAAATCATTATTGTTGCCGTTACACATAAGCAACTATCGCCTAGGAGTCAACTATTTTAGATTTTTGTCTGATAACAGACCGTGAAAGTTAGAAAAGTACGAATTTCACACAAGCTTTTGGCTTTTCCTAAAGAGCAAAACAAAATATTTTACTGAAGGGTTTTTCCAGCTCACGATAAGGTAATTTTGTGCAATCCGCCGTGAGTTTTGCCAGAGTCAGCAGTCGGGGAAATCCTTCCATTTTTTCATATCCATTAGTTTCACCAAATGTAACGCAAGATATCGTTGCCCTTCAGATTTACTTCATGATGATTTTGGCGGTTTTTACATCATGAGGCTGATGAGATTCACTTAATTAGACGCACGCTATCTATCAGAAGACAAGCCCTTCGTGAATTAGCTCAAAACAAGTAGGGAAAACGCAGCACCTCAAAAAGTTAACATTCATTAACATTCATTAACAAAATCAGAATCCTTTGTTAGCGTCTGTTCGATATATCCTTATCCTTCTCGACACGCACTTCATGGTATGACGAAATCCACTATGACGCACCTGTATTCGGGAAACTACTGAAAGTAGCCTTAATTGCGCCAATGTTTGCAAATCAGTTGCTTTAGATACCATTCGTTCGAGACAAATCGAGTAAACTTGGCAGATTTCGATGTTTTTAGCCAGGAAAATCAGTGTGTTCTAACCCAAGCATCAGATTGCTATCCATGAGTGGGCAACATTCATTTTTATCCGTCAGTAAAGCAAATTTCAATTCACTCATCATTTCATTTGAAGCTTTACCCGTTATTGTCAAAATCATAGTTCTAGGTCAGTCCCGGTCATATATATATATTTATATATATATATATATAAATATATATATATATATATAATGTGATCGGGATTTACCCAGAGCTATGATTTTGATACAGTGTCCCACGTTACCTTAATAAGAATGCATCCACACTGCGAACAATTAAACCTATTTATTGGTCATCGGTATTTATAGTGATTCAAAATCAAATGACCTAAGCTCCCGAAGGTGAATATTCAATAGCCACATAATACTTGCATACAACTTATTATTTTGTTGGAATATTTACGAACCGGTTCAAAATATTTCCAATTCTTAATCTACAGCTCTGGGGTTGATAAGACGGGCACAGTTGGGCATTTGCATGCCCTCCCACGTGAAATTAAATACTCAGACCACGAACGTGTGGGTGATGTACTTAAACATTTAATGAGGTCGGTGGAAAAGAGGGTGCAATTGGTCTGCCAGAACCTACGCGGTGTGGTTTTAGAATGTTATATGTTGCGTTCATGTCTTTCGGGGGTAAACTACTAGCTCGTGAAACGTTTATTGGGCGCACAATGAATGAAGATTACGAGAGGAGACTTCAAGGATCGAGACTAGACAAGAACAAACAAAACGAAGAACGAGGTGCAGTGGGTTTGAGAGGTAATGGAATCGTAGAAGGCAAAGGGTGAACTGTCTCAATTCAAAAACACTGAGGCTATAATCACACCAATAGAGATCCCGAGTGAGAATGACACCAGGACATTTAATTGATGGTTCGTTGTCAATGCGCTGCTTATCCCAAAAGGGGTGAAAGGAGAGTTGAAGTGTTAGGGATACCCAAATTGTTATGAAGATAAGATAAAATAAAACACCAAAATATCCCTGGAGATTCATCCTTTGGTTGATTACAAGACACTATAAAATGAAATCAGTGAATAGCCTGATGTAGGACGATTCCATAATAGCATCACCATACTTGATGAGCACTCAGTTAACATGAGCAAGGATGGAATATATATATTTATGTTTTATTGAAGAGTGAAAATATTTGCAGCTCAGGTTGCATATTTTTAGAGTTGAGAAGGCGTACACTGAGTTAATACGTTTATCGTGACGTTTCGATCCAAACTGCTTCTTGAAGCCCTCCACTCAAATAACTCGTTCAATCGGCATGTGGAGATTGACAAACATTACGTCATCTTAACAAGACCCGGATGCAGAATAGAGAGACAAACAGACGAACAGTGCACAAGACCGAACGGAACTAGCGATCCCATTCAATCACTCATTCACGTTTGACAACGAGTCCTAGTTTGGATCGAAACGTCACGATAAACGTATTAACTCAGTGTACGCCTTCTCAACTCTAAAAATATGCAACCTGAGCTGCAAATATTTTCACTCTTCAATAAAACATAAATATATATATTCCATCCTTGCTCATGTTAACTGAGTGCTCATCAAGTATGGTGATGCTATTATGGAATCGTCCTACATCAGGCTATTCACTGATTTCATTTTATAGTGTCTTGTAATCAACCAAAGGATGAATCTCCAGGGATATTTTGGTGTTTTATTTTATCTTATCTTCATAAC
>LUCM01000701.1:0-11042 GCA_008360955.1 Fasciolopsis buskii | reverse complement strand
CGACTTATTTCAAATGGATAGCACACTCCACTCCATCGTCAAATAAACCAGACATGTTATGTAAACATCCTCTACGGCAAAATTGAAAAACGAAATATGAGGAGACTCTCTGTGCTCCACTGGAGATGATAAACTAGGATGAAAGCTGACCGTAGGCCCTAAATAGACCTGGGTTATGACAATACAGCACTGTGAGGGCCGACACACATCTATCGGGTACTCCATTCCTCAGCAAACGGTGCCATGGTGCGGACTGAATTTGAGGACTCCATGAAAGTCTAACACACAAAGACTGTTGGCCTGTAGAACTGAGAACGGTGTTCCAAAAATTGTTGGAGCTTGTGGATTTGATCGATACATCCATGACCGGTGTAAAATCCAGATTGCTGCTCGCGAGCTTGTCGTTTGGGCATGTTGTATCATCTCCAAAGAACGACAGATACCAAAAGCTTCGGAAAAGGTTAATACTCCTGTGTTTAGCGTAGTCACTGTGTGAACACCTTATAAACATTGAAGCCTTAGTCGATCCCTTCCACCCTCACAGAGGCCCTACCAGCTCCATGTCTCTTATTTTAAATGGAGTTAATTAGAGACCTAGAAGCCGACGCTTTATGACGCCCTAGGGTCCGGATTTCCTTGCAGATCTTCACCTCAGAAGGTGGATCTGTCGAATAAAACCACCGGGAGTTTGCTGAAAATGCTGTGAAAAGTTCGAAGCTCAAAGCCACCGCCATTGAGCCACAAAGGGCTCGGCCAGGCATATAAAACGTCCCTGCTTATTGTGAATGGACGAGCCCCCAGCTTCACAGGTGGCTTCCTCTACACTCAATGAAATTTCACCGATAACTTGAAGGAACTGAAAGAGATTGAAGGGATTTCTCATGTTGGCTGCAGGTTCCATCTGTAGTGTGTGACGAGACCGTCAAATCTCACAATCCATAGTTCTCTTTCCTCGTCTCGCAGAGGGCACTAGAAAATGTCTTTCTATAAATGCATGCATAAAAAATTTTACCTTGTAGATAGGTCTTTTTCAATGCGAACATTTTAAATGTGTGACTTGACTTTTTTAATGACACAGGGTATTCCAGCTTGTTTCCTGTTGACCGCCATATTGTTTTGTCTGAGTAAGTGTTGCCTGACCTTGAAGTTTTTGTTTCTGTACTTTCCAGGTCAATCTAGAAAGCCATTGGAAGATCGTTGTCCCAGTGCATGCTGCTGTTTCTCCAAGGTCACCAGCTATAACTATCATCTTAGCATTGTGGTGAAATGTGAATCCACATTTTAAATCTCATGCAAAGCGTTTGTTTTTTACATGTGATTTCATTAAAACCCTGCATACCGCCACGTGACAGTGCAATTATGGGGGAGATTTCGGAAGGGAGAAAGAAAAACAACGCCACCACGTCGTTACATTGCAATAGATAAAATAAAAGATATATAATGAGTTAAGAGGAGTGTGACAAAACCAGATCTGAAGTGAAGAAAGAGACAAAGTGGAGTTTGCCATTGTCAATTTAGTGTGATTTCCAGAGAAAAGTTGCCTAGATGAATAGAACAATAAACAAAATTCAAAAAAAAGATAAAATTCATGTGTGTATACACTTGAAATCAAGTTGTTTTCGACCAGCAATCGGTTAGGATACTTTGTCGAGGAGTGGATGATAGCGTAACAGACAAAAACCACAAGCCTTTCAACTAGGTTTGAGGTCTTATATTATTTCAAACAATCAAAGGGACCATTATTGTGATCTGAGTTATGCAGACGCAACCGGGTTGCAGCAGCATGCTAAAGTTGTAGCACCTGAGAACTCTCCCAGTCACTTTTACTTACGTATGATAATAAAACTACAATAATGTTGAGTAAGTTACTTTGATACAATGGGGCCAAACACTCATATTTTCACGAGTCTCTCTTCTCTCATTGTAAAACTCAACTCATAAAACTCCTTGAGTATACCAGTTACTTTGCACTGCAGAACTTCACAGACGTTCCAAACCGGGAACACCAATGTTTGGTATCGTGAGTATTTGGGGTAATTTACTCCTCAATTATAGATGCAATTGTTTGTGAGAGAGCAAAATTGTGGTGGCAGTCGAAAGATGAGCACGTAAATAAACTTGGCACTTAACAATAACATGCAAGAGCAACAAATGCTAAGCACAAGGCAGTTAAAAGTCTAACAGTGGTGACTCACTTCAATCGAGCGTATGCTCTATTCATGATTGTTTGCATAGGAATGAAAAAGATCATGACTGCTGCCGCACACAAAGTAGGATACAAATCAATTTCGCTCATCAACCAGAAAACGGCAATTCCTTGAAGTGGTCCAATCCATCCGTAGTGAATGAACATGAAACTCTGATGTGAAAATTACCGGAAACGTTTCAGTGACAAAACGGAATTTCGTAACTTTGGGCAAACAAATAAAGCAAGAAAAGGACGGCTCATTACTGTTCAGCCATAGGCCATCTACAGTTGTCGTTGTTGTAATACACGGTTAGTGATCATACTGCCGGTAATACCATTGGACAACATCGCGTTACCACGTATGAGTGGTTTGAATTAGTACATAGGCGAGAAATACAATAGATAAGATTCCTAATCCGGCGTTCCATAGACATCAATGATTACTGTGCCTAGCTTCCAAACAGTCTATTATTCCGTGATCTCTACATAACACTGGATTAAAGTCCCTTGGATAAACAAAATCCAGGGGAACTTCATCTGATTAAACTTTCCCACACTCAAAACTTGTGGCTGTTGCAAGCAAGTTTGCAAATTTTATTTCCAATATCAAACTATCACAAGAAGAAATGACGTCAAGCCTAGATCCACCCGTAAGTCGGTCCTCGTCTGAGTACCAGCAACTTGACAAAAACATTTGTTCATCATAAAAAGGTGATTAAAACACATTTTAAAAGTATAAAAAACCAAATTTTTTCAATATCCTACCACCTTCAAAAATTGACAGACATGGGTTCCCAGACCTTTTCTATTTGAGGAATTGGCGGAAATACAATTAAAAGCAATCCAACTTACCAATTCAAACCGTTGTACGTCTGTAGACAGCAGATTAATCACCTGTCCCGCTGCCGTTTTACTTAGAGCTTTCTGATTTAACCGTAAGATCTGCAATGTTTATTGGAGATTCCACCTCATAAACCAACCTTTTTGTAAATGAGGCCTGATGTGGCCACTCGAAGACGCATTCCCATCAGATATGCCATCCAAAATGAAGCATTCCGCAAAAACAACGTTGCAAGAGTGATACAAATAAGTAGAAGGCAAAATAATGTTGCCTCAACTTTGTTTCTTGTAACGGTCATATCGGAAAACCCCAGGAGAATATGTTCCACTACGAACGGACGAAAACTATAGCAAGCCATCTACGAAGGTCAGTGACAGTAAAGGTATTCATAAAACATTCCGTCAAATATTTCGGGTTTCATACCTCCAAACTTATTGTCAGTGCACTCAGCAGAAGCAGAAAAATGTGCGCTTTAAATAAAGCCCAAAGAAGGCTAGGTGTTTTTTTGTTTTTCTCACGATTCCACTCCCTGAAACAGGTTTTATTACATGATCAAAAACCGAGATTACTTACTTCTCCAGTTTTTTTGTCACACGATTTGACATTTCGACTGATGGACATCCAAAAACATCGCTCATAGTTAGGGGCTTTTTACGTGAAGCCTTGAAGATAGGATTCATCCATGTATAAAACGTATTTGCAATGCATCCTGTGGATTCCAGTGGGCTTTGTGTCTCCATTACTAGTCTTGATTTTATGATTAGGTATGCTAAAAATCGTATATATAAACTGAGGCCGTAGGATTACATTCATCTGGAGCACATTCTTTCGCCAAATGTATCGCAAAAAAATTACAGTGATAAAACATTACACTACCACTTTCCACTGAAAAACATCAATTCGTGGGAAAGAACATATCAAACATCTATCGGATAACCTGTTAAAAAGCATGATTTGCAAAATGCAAACTGAGTTTCCAATGGGGATTTCGCATAATAAGAACATCAAAATAAAAAATATCCTGAGCTCCATCAAAGATGCAGCGGATGTGATTTTCATTAAAAGGTAGACTTTAGTTTGATTTCATCACATGATGCATGCACATAGATTTTGCAAAGGACAACTGACACTTTAGATCTTTATTTTACATTTTGTTTGTTTATCGATTCCCAATTCTGCATTTATTTGCTAATGTTTTTAATGAGTGCTTTAAAATTCCGCGGTTGCATCTTAAGTAATTAAAAATAACCTGCCTGTAAAACTGTTGATAAAAGTTACCCATGTTAATCAAACCGTTTGCCAACTACATCCTCAGCCATCTGTGCTGCACTGCTGATTTCTGACAAAATCAAATGCAATTTGTCACGTATCGCATCGTATTCCGGCAAATTCACAACTCCTTTTGGCTCAAATTCTCTTGAATTTATGCCTACAAGTCGACAAGCAAAATGTGCAATACATTTTTAATATGATATGGACAAAACGAGATGTAAAACTGCGTGTGATAGGTTGCAACATGTTGGTAGAAAGGAGTTGAGCCTGTCGGGAATTACATTTGCAAAATGTAGAAAAGACCTTGAACCCAGACATGTGCTTTCCCAAAACAGAACATGAAAGTCAATATTTTTACCAGTAAATGTTTTGAAAATGCACAAAAAACACTAAAAAATGTCACAAAAAATACATTGACGGGAAAATGTCCAGATAGATCATTTGATACAAATAACCGAAATTCCCAGAGGTGAAAATAAAATATTGGCCGAAGCAAGAACGACAACATGAAAAACACCATTGGGTTGACTAAGGCTAAACTGTGAGCTCTTATCCTTTAAGCTCTTAACTACTGAAGCCATAAGATACACCGCTTCTGAAAATGAGGTTGCGGCCAACAGAGAGTTGCCAGATAGAACAATGAACCGGCAGAAGTGAACTCGCAATCTCCTGGTTCAGTGTTGAGATGTTTATCATCAAAACATTACTGGTGATCTACATTGCTTGATGCGCATGCACATGGATTTTCATAACCCCAAAATAAGTTGCAGTCCTTTATTCTCGAAAGTCGTCGAACTTTCGGAGAAAATCGATTGTTTTCGGGTATCCTTTTCTAGGAGATCAGCTTTGATGCTTGATGTCAACTTCAAGAAATTTATTCAACTGTGTCTGTTTCATCGCGCACATGATCTGCAAATTTTCGCTCCTACTGTACTTTTCCAGATTCCACGCTTTTGGTTTGCTCCAACCACCCGGAATTTGTCTGCCTTGGTTTGCCTGCGGTGATTTGTCGTATAGATCCTAATTCGGCACCACAATATATACAATACGTTGCCTGCACCTGGGTTTTGGCTCGAGTCTTCTTTACTTTGTCAACTGTATAGACTATGTCATCTGAAGCTTCAGAATACAAAAAGAAACACGTCTTGGGCTGCATTTTGGATTTATTCAAAAAAATGTTTGCGTTGTTTTCACGTAAATTCACGGTTGTGAACGTAATGACTATTGCAGGCAATGGGTTTTGCAAACTGTAAGTCCTAGTTCGATTATCGGTATTCTTTATAAGTTGGGTTATTGGCTACACATGTCAAGGAGCTATTCTCTTATCCGCTTAAAAAATCCTGGAGACCTCCTTAGCGGTTCATTAACCTATCCTGTACTCCCCCTCTTTTCAGTTGGTAGGAGAACATCAACGTATTACAATAAGTTCCAGCTGCTATCATTATAAATGGTTATAATAGACGAAGGCTTTATTTGGAAAACGCAAGAAAGATCTCCAGAATATCTAAGTTAACTAAAAAACGCATTCTGATGCGAGTGTTGATTATTTGTCCACGTTAACGCAGTAGAGAAGTCGAAAAATGTCATAATCAGCAAGCATTTGTAGAATAACCACCTGTAATTGTGGTTTAATTCAGTTACGATAGAGACGGAATTTTTTAAGTGTTTCACATATGGATAGATGGAGGGCTGCTTGCGTTTTCCTTAGTAATTTGGGTCGTAAATGGTTATGTTCGTTTCAGTTTTAGTTTTGTTTCAGTGCTTGATGGGTGAGCGTAGATCCCCTTGGATCTTACTGTGCTTCGACCTTTGGAAGCCAAACGGCTTAATCAGGTCACCACAATCGGAGGTCCAGTTACCCTTAGTCTTTCTTGTGATCAAAGATTTAATTAGATTGAGGTCTCACATGCTTCTCGATTAATCCATCACACCAGCGGCTGGAGGAGTAAAGTGGGATGGTGGGAAACGAAAAAGCATTTGTGAATCGAAAGATTAATCACATCTAGCTTGTGTCCCACCATGTACCCTACACTACATCTTATCTGATCTATTGTTAAAACCATCTACCGAGTTTGCGTTTACCATTTTGCTTGCGATAAGTATTCGCAATTCAGACCAAAGCTCTCGTCAGTTAGCATATATTTGCTGAAGTTATATAACTCTGATCGCTAAAAAAAATATATACATATATATAGTCAGGTTCTTCACCAACTAGTTGAAACCACCATAAAACACACCGCGGGAACATATGAAAAATTGTAACTACTGAACGAGTGTAAGGAACCTCTGAGTGTTCATTGTTGCTTGTTCCGAAGCCGGAACACAGAAGACGTTAGGCAGAATGCAAACTACAACCCTTCTCGTCTAACAGAAACATGCAGCGCTTGGGGCCACGGACACCGTCTGTCAAAACCGTCGTTAAGGTTCCGAAAGCCACAGAGGTTCAAAGCCAACTTTTGTCTTGCTCTCACCCAAATTAATTGACTTGAAAACCAGATTGTCTTCGAGCGCTTGCAGCAAATCTGCAAACTGCCGAACTTGTTCCCAGAGAACCACGTCAATTGTTGCGACGCATCACATTGTGATCACCGTAATAGCTCGTGCTTTCACAAAAGCCCGACAAAATTATATATAAAAATAATGGAATACCAAACATCCGACCCCTTCTACTGTATGATTGTAAGGGAAATAGTAGCTCAGCCCGATTAAAAACATCATGGAGTATTCCATAAAAACTTTGGACATTCTCCAAAGCATATATAAAAAGACTTTGAGTCGTTTACGTGAATCACAAAAAACTAAGGGATAATACAGTTTCCTACGTTATTCTCAAATAATATTTGCAATAACTTCGAGGTAGAAACCATTTCAACGGAGACTCCCGGAAATGCAAATTACGTTTTGAATACGAAATATAGAAATACAAGGCTTATAACAACAATACTTGCATAACTTGAATCATTCAAGCACATAGCACGAAAACAACCGAAAATAATAACGGACGCGAGCGAACCCGCTACAACCTTGAAGTAGTTCAGTTCAGTTCGCAAAAGTTCAGGTGTCCTTGATACAACCAATGAAATTCAGTTCAGCAAAATTCGTCGTCTTTGCCTATCACCTTTACTTCCTTTGTTAGGGAAATAGAAATATACATCAATGTCAAGAAGGAGGAGGGCAAACAGTTGGCAGTCCAGTGAAAAATATGACCAGCAGTGGGAGGATTCGAACGCGCGACCTTCATGAGAAATCAATACGGACCAATGCCATCAGCCGCCGTAGGATAGGACTGACCCAGGAGACGGGTGAGGGCCCATAATCCTTGAGGTGGTATGCGTAATAAGTGTCACCCAAAACTAATATAGCTATGGTCCCCAGTTACCCTATTTTCGTTACAAGAATACAGGGTCAAAGCACTCCTCTCACGCAAGAGTTACTTACTAAGTGAAAATGCTCTTATGCGCTCAACGGATACTTACCAATTGCGCTGAACATCAGCGTAGAACTCTATCTATCTCATAATCATAGGAAGACAACCTGGAAGAAACAACCATTAGCGCTGAGGGGGTTTTCGACAGCGCACTGGCAAACCATTCCTAGAGTCCGGATGTCACAGAAAATCGATGATTTTCGCCGCACTTAAGAAAATTAACAGTTTCATAATAAACAATCCTATTTCTTCCGATGGAAGTAGTCCCGCTGTTGCTAAACACAAAATCGGCTACTTCTTAGTGCATGATTCATTACCTCCGGCCCCCTTTGTCGCTAGGTGCAACCCATTTCTCATTTTTGTTAGCAAACATCGTTATCTTGTTTAGTGAGTGTCACGTCTTTCCGTCTTAGTTTAAAACTTCTGTGTTTATTCCCGTTCACAATGACACACTGTGTCCGTGCCAATCACCGCTTAAAATACCACACCCCTCTAGTGTCCAGGATTATGGAACATCTGATTAAGAGTAGTCTTGTCACCTATCTTCTGGAAGATGAACTTATTAACACTGGAAAACATGGCTTTCTTCGTGAGAAATCCTGTACTACTTCCGTGACTGGCTCCGTGAACATGATCATTAAGGCCCCTAGGACCGTAAGGTCAGTGATAGTAATTATTTTAGGCAAGAAGAAAGCCATCAGTGGAGTCTTACCTTAAGCTGCTGGATAAAATTGAATCACATGGTATCGCTTATACAACCCCGTCTTAGCTTATCATCATACGTCATCTAGAAACCAGGTAGTTCAATTAAATGTCTTCATATGTCTCCCTGGATTACAGACCAGCGGTGTAATCTCCTGCAGCCATTTTGACCCCCTGCGCTCCCTGTTGCACTCCAACCATGTGTTCGATGTTATTCGAGAAAGCGTTCTTTTACTCTTCGCCGACGACATCGAAATTGTCTAAACCTTGTAACTCGAAGACTTGGATTCCACCATATGTAAAATATCGCAAGATTTAGCGTAGTTCAGCTCCTGGATGGGGCTGCACAACATAATAGAAGGAACTAGTCTGGATTGGGTGCCAGTTTGAGGTTATGATAGATAATGAACCGCAGGCAGAGGTAGAGAGAAATTAAGAACTCATTCGACCTAAGGTTGGCTATATGAATAAGAAAATTAAAGAGGTTGGTTGCAAATATTGCTCTAGGCTCGGGCCCGGGGATGATGACTAATTTTGGAATTTTGAAATGGCCGCCATAAAAAAGAACATGCAAAGTAAAATGTCTATATTAAAGTCGGAAAGTGTGAATCTAAGTTGAATTGGCCTGCGTTGAAGCCCTAACTCAAATATTAGGGTGTTTGCTGGCGATAATTGGAATGGGTTCTCCGGAAAGCGATTGAAAGACTAAGGTAGTAAGGTAACCAGGATCAGTATGGGCTCAGCAAAGATGTCGTTGCCGTTGTCCTTAATAAGACAAAGTAATTAGGTTGCAAAAATTTAATAACTATTCCGAATTTACTGGTGGTTCTTCGGTTCAGCCACTTTAAAGGTTGAAAGTTGTCAGTCTGCACTGCGCTAACCCACCAGAGGAAATGGGACATGAGGTGGAAGTTCCTTGAGGCTGATGTGATGAGAATCAGAGAAGAAGCCGGAATGCAGCATGAGGTAATCCATTTTACTATTGGCTCGTTATGTTTTTTGATGTGGCTGCAGCTCGCAAAGTATGGTGGCTTGGTCGCTGGAACTAGAAGTCATGGGAATTCAACTGCCAAATAGAAAATCGCGGTAGAGTGATGACTTAATAGCTGGATTACGCAAAAGTTGGTAACTGAACCTGAATTTTAGGTGTAACTTTTGAATCAGCTGAATGTCTATTGTCCAGCGCTGCAGAGCCAATAGAGAGGAATAGCAAACATGAGAGGATGAAGAGGCTAATTATGAACAAAAACGGATAGTAAAGTAAATGAGCGCCGGACCAAATTGCGAGTGGTCAGTCACCTCTTACAAGGAAATTGAGGTTACATGCCCTAAAAGAAGGAGAAGTCAGGGAATGGATTGGCATAAAGATGCAATAAGGCTGGATAAAATAATGTGAAGCTACGTTTTCAAAATCACAGACGGTGAACGCAGTTAACACTTCGTTAAAAACAAGGAGTCTACCCCATGTCACTGAGCTTCCTTTATTTAAACATTAGCTCACGCCAGGTTAACTGAGAGGTGAAAACCCAACGCTTTCCTAGCTGGGTTTAAACCGGGAAACATTTGGGCATAACCGCAGCGAACTAGGAGATTTGTTCTAAATTTACAATTAAATATTCGTCGTCATGGAACGAACTTCCCCAAGATTTGTGCATTTTATCACCATCATCTGTCGCATTTAAAATTAAAGTAGGTGGAGTAGTTACTCCACACTCTAATTATTCTATATCACCCATACTCACATGAATATTCAGTATGTGAGGCTGGGTTGGTTTTCTGAAAAAGACTTTGATGTCACGGTTTCGTTCTTCGTGGAAAAGAAAATAAATCTCTTTTCTCATTTCATCACAGGAAAAAACAAATCTGATTTGACATCTTGAATTTTTCCTCTTTGATTCCACACGGACAATTCCCAGTCCATTGTAGATACCCGCTGCTCTAATCTACTCCCCCACCATAGTCCTACGTGCACTTTCTTAGGTTTTCGCAACGCGATTATTCCATTTTATCTTGCTTTACTTAATTTTTATTAAAAAATCACCAAAAATTCCTTTTGTTTCTCCCGCTCCCAATACCAAACCGAGCTTCAAAACTGACGTGCGTCACTTACACACATGCGATTCCACGTCGGATGCACCTCCTCTTTCTTTAATCTTCGCAAACAGTTCCCCTCGCTTAATAATCTGGCTTCGGATCCATGAACCTCAAGGTTATAACTGCTTTTAGGGGGACTCACCTGCACCTCTCCCCACCAACTACTCACCCAATTCTAACACCTTCGCCAAAACGTTGTGGCATTCATACTGGGCCACCATATTCAAATATCCACCTCCACCGCCGTCTTCATTTCTTGCTTTTCTTCATCGTCTTTCCTTAAGCAAATGGCATTCGCTCGTTGGCATCACCTTTGTTTCTGACATATCCAAACGACCTTCCTCAGACGAACCCAGGTTGATATCTTGAGTTCTCTCTGTCCACCCCCTCATCGATATCAAGCCGTCCATTTTAGACACTTCGAAACTCCTACCTCCTCCGGGAACAAAGAATGCCAAGTAATCTCCTTCTTATCTTGGTGACATTTTCCGCTTGCCATACCTGCTGGTCTCGACCAA
>LUCM01000700.1:12016-53292 GCA_008360955.1 Fasciolopsis buskii | reverse complement strand
TCTTCCTTCCATAAACTTCCAAATTTTGAAGTTTATTAAGGTTGTTGATGGCAGAATTCCCGATGACGCAGAAGGTGGTCAAAGTACCTTTCAGGGTGCGCGCAACGCACTTTACCGATCATTACAGTGCGAAATCCCTCGCTTCATTAAATTTTTTCTTGGATTTCAGAGTTGAGATTACACAAGAGTGAACTCATTTTGTTTGGACTCAGACGATCGCCACTGTTTTGGAGTGATTCGGTCTAGACAATTCTCCAATACGGCCCATGGCCCGTGGGCTACTATCCGGGAATTGCCCGTAAAAGCAAGCCGCCCCAATTTTAGGCACAAACCAGGTTAATTCGTGTTTTGCACCGCGCTTTAAATGAAATGCCTGCTTGGGAGTGTTTGTTTTTCGAGGATATCAGTGACTGGGAAATATCAGCAGACTGATGAGTGGTCACATTCAAGAAAATTGTTCCCGACCATGATTGTTACTCTGATTAATTGCAAAGAGAAAACCAAGTCGAGAGTGATACTACTCTCGTGTGACGCCGACTCCATCCTATCAGACGCATCGCATTCGGAAAAGGCGAGAGACGACGGTTAGCTGACTATGATGACTACCAACTTAGGGGGCACTTGGACTCTCAGATATCAGTCATGTGGATGCAGGGGTGTCACTAGGCAGGTTAAGTGCTTTGATTATGGGGAAGAAGCTATCAGAGTTTAGACAGGGAGGACGATAAGTGCAATCCGATATCAACCCCTGCTGTTGAAACTCAGTGTTAGGTCATAGAGTCATCGATAGGGTCGAGAGTAGGGTGAAGGTAGCGGATGGTCTTGAAATTTTCCTTGAAGCACACTGGGCGGCCCCTTAGTTGTCGGCCAATTGTTTCTGAATAACTGATAGGAACCGATTATGACGATGTCGTCCACACAGAAGGAGTCCACAGGACAGGTTTCAGTTATTAGAATGGATTTGTAATTCTATGTTGGGGTAGATGAGCGTATTGAACGCAGTTCATCCATGGCAAATAGAGCATTTGTGAGCAAGCCTTGAAGGGTGGATAGACCCGTGTCTCCCAGTGTGAACTATGAAAGAGCCAACTGGTCGATTTTAGACCCCATCATATCAATGAATACTATATGCGGTGTGCGGGTAGCATACAGCGAAGATTAATAACCGCTTTTTCTCTTTCGCTTTCCTTTTAACGAAATAACACTTCGTCGTTTTTTAGGAAGAGGATCTCAGCCAGCAGAGGACTGCCAGACAAGGAAGTTGTTCCGTGATGACAGGATTTGAACCCGCAGCATTCATGCTAAAACGCCAGGAACTTGTCCACCAGGCCACTGTCGGTGGCGTGTGAACTAGTGTAATCAGAAAATGGTTAAATTGCGCCTTGATTAAGGGTAATGAATTAGAAGTTAAAGGGTCACGAGGTATTCCTGAGGACCAGTACATTCTCGGACAACATTTCGTCAGAGGTCCACAAGGAAACTACATGCATTTTGGCCCAAAAAGAGGAAGTCGGTGGAAGGGGTAAAAGTGGTTGGAAGATAGCTGACTAGACTGAAGAGATGGACGGAAAGGAGCCTTTCCTGGAGTGGATAGTACATCGGTATAAGAGTTGCGGTTTCTCACACTCGGCTATCAATTTTTCCCTGTAAGATGACCACAAGCAACATCTGGAGTCCCCACATTCGAGCACATAGCCGTATTTCTTACGTGCTGTCTTTTTTCACCAGAGATGAGGATGACTGGAGTTTTGACGCTTTTTGGTTCCCACTATCACTTGCGCATTTGGCAGACCGACATTGGTGTTGGGAGTAAGTTAGGGTGGCAACTGCGTGTTTTGTGTCGGACGTGCGTTTGGCGAATCGTGACCGGAGGTGTGCTGGTTCTAGGTGAGGGTCTTGTCAGACAGTCCAGTGGGTTTCTGGTTGGACCGTGCCAGGTCTTGTACCTCAGGGGGATTATTTATCGTGCAACCTGGGGCAACATTGATGAGAACCCGCCATGAAACCCCTAGGGGGTTTCAAGGTGAGCCGGCGTTCCTCCAGGGCTTAGAGTGGAGAAGACGAAACCCAGTGACCCAATTCAGCCATTAGGATTTTTTTTTGGAAAGCTGGGCGTTCAACTGAGACACAAGACTGTTGCAAATGGCTGAAGGAGAACTCCGGATCGCACCATCTTTATGAACTGATGTGTAATTGGAAGATCTTGATGATTCACGCTGCGGCTGCATCTTATCGGTCTGGGCTCTCATGGACTTGAACTGTTTGTAACCAGCTGCGTTTCTTGTCTAGTAATAGATTCCCTTGCGATATTTTGTCAGGGTACCAAAACGGGAGTGGACAAAAGTATTCCTGAGATCGTTTCCTAAGCCTGATGCAGTGGCACGAACAGTGCAAAGGGACCGCTGCTCGAGGCATTTTAAGTTCGACCGACAGCAGATCCTTACCATCAGGAGCATTGAATGCAACTGCAGTGGTTGCGCAGTTAATCCGCCTCTGCCCCTCTGTGGTCTTGGAGTCGAGGAAATTGCTTGTTGCTTTCAGATTGTACGGACTTGCAAGCAGGGAGGAATCCATGAATCGGATCAGAATGCTCAGCATGAAGATTATGCTCTCCATTGTTGTCATCTAACCAGTGAAATTTATTTCCAGTGCCGATTGCTCTTTTGGCTGCCTCCATCAAGGCTGCTGCACGCAGTGGCTTCCCGAGCACCGTCCACATAGACGTCTTTAATATAATGTTTTGGGTCCCTGACGATTGAGTTCGCTTATTAGTCCCCCCTGCCGTCATGTGCTAGGTAATCTCTATGCGACGGGGAACTTCTTTCTGATTCTGCCTGTTCTGGAACGGCTGTGTGCAGCCAGATGTTCTATGGGAAGTGTAGCGATGGATGGTTTAGGACGTGCTGTTTTTGTCAGCGTTTTACTTATTGGAATAAAATTGAACGGGAAATAGTTCAAAAAAAGTATGCCAATCTTTCATATTGCTTCTTTTATCGTTTTGGTTTTTAATAACAGGCTACAACAGCATAACATCAAAAATGAAGTAAAAACATTGTAAACGGATAATGCAATTTGGTAAATGTTCAACCACTGGTCAAGCCATGAATTTTCTGTTAGAAGCTAGACCATCAACTGCCTATGCTCAGCATTGCATAAGGAATTCATACTGCGGTGAGTATGTGCCACTGGATTCGGCTTATTTTGTAGTTAATTTTGAGTGAATTTTGGATGCTTTCAGCTAGATACGAAGGATAGAAGCTGAACGGAACGCAGAAATTGCCTATCACTTTTCATTATTTGGATGAAGCATACAACCAATTATTAGGAGCTAATACTCCCAAGTGGGTTGTGAAAGCAATTATCGACCACTGAAGATTGACGGTAGCGATTTCTTTGTATTTAGAACGAATAACTCAGCTAAACTGTATAAAATATCCACCGCATTTGCTTTGTACTCAGTACCAACCAAGAAAATTGCTAAAACAGGGCAGCTTGAATCAGTGGACTGGTGCATCGCAGCCCATGGCTGCATGCCTTCATTAGCCTACAGAGGCCGAGATGTTGACAGTTTCTTGCCACGGCGGCCTGATGTAACGAGAAATGTTTGGATAATAATAATAATAATAAGAAATTCCAGATTTGCGGGAGGCATGCGCAAGCCAAGATCGAACTTGTGTAGGGATGAGGCAGAGGAAACGCAAATAACAAAAATCGGAAGGGATAAGATGGTTAGTGCGACTTTGGATTACTGTAGAAATATACTGGAAACTAGGATCAGACTATGCAAAGTAGTAGACAATGCACAAGTATACCAGTCAAAAATGAAAACAGAAAAAACGTATAAAATGATTATACGGAGTCTCCAGGGGCTGTTCGTGAGAGGCGTCCTACAAGTCATTTCGTATTTAAGTGCAATAAATGTGCCTACTGCTGGCTCAAAACCTGATCGGAGCTCATTGGAGGATGTGGAAATATGGCCGGAGTGCCAGGCGAAAAGCGCTTTAGGTGATGAACGAAGAAGTTAATCTGAGGAAATGAGGAGCAGTAGGAATACGGTAATTGGATAGAAGTTACCAAAACCAAGCGCAACGTCATGCAAAATGGATAAGATGGTTGGATGTAACAACAATGATGGGCTGATAAAGTGTTGCGAAAGGCAAAGAAATACTGTTAGGACTATTCCAGGCTATTCGGAGGATGAGATTTTAGGAAGCCTTTTGCACAGAAAAAAAGACTGCTGATTGCATCCATATGCTGCGAACCTCCAGCAAGCTGGACTGAGAGCTGAAATGGAGAAAAAATTTGTCTAAGAAGCAAAAACAATTCTCGAATAAACCAGCCAGACTATCCTCCTTCCTGTCAGTTTGTTACACAGTCTTTGATCTCAGATGGCAGTATGGGTTGGGAATTTGAAAGGATGCGCAAGCCATTCCAGCGGCCGCAGTAACCGTGGTCTTGCCCAATCAAGATCCATCTAAGTAGCAGTATCCAAGGCAATCAGCCGCGTGCCTTGGGTTGAACGGCTCAGTACCCATGCGCCACATCTGGCCATCTGCATTCTAGCCGGAGTGAGAAGCTTATAGACTTGTGATTGCCCTTACGAGGGCGAAAATGATAATAGCGCCTATAGTCCGAATGCGGAATATGAAACATAAACGAAAGAAACGGCCTAGCCTGGTCGCAAGTTTGGGATCAGGGAGATTATTGAACCGGAGACCAATAGATGTATCTACCCACCTAAGATTGGCTGTGCAAGTGAAAAGCTAGGGAGGCAGGTCGAAAACACTGCTCTCAATGTCGGTCTAGTGGTGTTGCTCAATCTCAGAATTTGGAACAGGCCGCCACGAAATGAAAAAGGAAGTGTAAGAGGTCACGACTTATGAAAGAGGACAAGGAGTAAAGGCAACTTGTCTTTATGCCAACTTTTGGAGGGTTTGTCGGTATTACAATAAACGAGTGCTTTTGTTAGCAGTGGGGGAGTTCATGTGGTAGGGTGACTGGGATCGTTCCGGGACTAGAGGGAATATCGTTGCGATTGTCAATATGACGCAAAGTAACTCAGCTGCAAACAAGTTGGTAACTATTCCGGAATTTTGTGTTGTTGTTTTCTGACGGTTGTCGTGGTCGACCTGCTCTGCACTGCTGACCAAAGAAGGGAAATGGGACTGTAAATGGGGATTATGCACTGAGAATAAAGGAGAAAAGTTGGACCTAAACAATACCTAATCCATTTTTTTTGGTTCATTCCATTTTTGGGGAGCTTCAGTACAGACGTTGTAATGGCTAAATTGTTGGTATGAACAGTTTTCACGATTCATCTGTTAACAGAAAATTGCAGTGGACCTGCAACAATTCTTCTACTGCGTAAACGTCTGTAGCAGTTTTAGGGCCAATTGTGATTTTCGGCTACCAAAAGCGGCCTGTGCAGCGCTGCTGGGCCAGTGAAAGGGATATCATGACATTAGAAGAATGGAGTATATAAATCAAAGGTGTTTAAAAACCACATAATTTATTGAGAACATTGATGCATCCAGTCGTGCGTTGAAATTATGGTAAGCCCACGTTGGGAAGGGCTCAATGGTTATCCACCTATGTCAGTGATAACGCCGGTAAATCGACTAAAGAGAGGAGAGGAGATCAAAGAATGTATTAGCGGGAAGGTGATAGAAAGTGGGGTAACAAAAGGTGAAGCTGAATTCCGAGGATCCCAAGTGGTGAGCACAGTGAGGACTAGGTCACATACTGGAGTTCTTACCAATTTACTTAGGCCTCATTTAGTCCAATGTTAGCTTGTTTCAGTCCCTCTTCCTCTCCCCTCCGTAACCACCACCACCACCTCTCTTTTCCAACCCAAACCCACTCCCTTTCTGCCTTCTCCACACTGGTCCAGTTATTCGAATTACCCCCGTGCTAGCATAATGAAGAACGCTATGTGCCCTCGCTCTTCCTCACTTCCACCTCCTCCTGTCGTATCTCATTCAAAGCCCACCAAAATATAACTAATTTCGCCTGCTTACCCAACTATTCCCATAACAATTAACCCTTCACGCACCGTCTCCCTATCTTTGCAACCCCACCAGTCACCCCGCCTCGACGGCCACATACCCTTCTCCTTCGCGCTAATTAACTGTCGTTCAATCCTAAATAAATTCACTCACTTGAAAACTTCGCTGCGTTTTCCAACCCGGATATAATCTTCATCACTGAGTCTTGGCTTACCAAGGGTACATCTAACAGTGCGACTTCTCTTGCGGGATACCAATCCCTTAGAGGTACTAGAAACGACCGCCGTGGGGGCGGTTGCCTTATTTATGTAAGGCAGGGCCCATAAGTCTCCGTTCTGACGCATCCTACACTCAAACTGTTTCAAGAATCGGTATGGCTTACTATCACGTTGTCGTTCTGTGTTATCCATACTGTCTGTATCTATCGCCCTCCAGCTCATACTGGAATTGAGCTCCCCCTCATAGCAGACGCATCTGACTACCTTACATCCCTCCCATCAACATCGGACATTATTGCCAGAGACTTCAATCCCCCTGGTTTAACCTGGTCCACGATTACGGCTCCACCAAGCCTAACATCATTCGTCCCCCATCTACATCATGGGGGTTGGGTACAGCAAGTAGAGTCACCCAACAGAAATAATGATATATTATATCTCATCTTTACACATACTGATCACCACATCTTGATTCATGTCGGAAATAAATTTCCAGGGAGCGGCGACAGGGTAGTTTACGGTAGAAACCATGTCCATGCCCCCTCCCTAACCATCCTATTGACACAACTCTTCCACCCCATCTTAACTGGCAGCACTTTCCCCCTCAAGTACGCCAACTTGATTGGGGGAAGCTTTTTCCTAGCGACTGACCCACAGACGGCTGCAGATGATTTTTATCACAACATGGCCAGCAGCATCTTGAAATTGACCATTATGGAACGAAAGAACTTGCCTCCCCGGAATTCAGATATGTTAAGTTGCAATGGCACTTTTCCTTGACACATGACTTTTCCAAGTTTATTCTTTGGCACAATCTGTCTGACACTATTTCTCACTTAAGTGAATCCTTCGGAAAGAAGTTGGGGCACCAGAGCATAAAAGACACCCCATAATACTTTCAAAACTATATAAATTAGGGTCCCGTGATCGCAAACCATCAATGAACTTCCTGGTTTTGCCTAATGGTGAGTCTGCGACAACCCCAAAAGACATAGCTGAGGTGTTCAATCCAAATTTTGCCTCCTCCACGGCCCCCAGCTGCAGTCAGCGACCTCCCGAACTACAGAGTAGGAATAACTCCACCATATCTGCTGTGTCCTTTGATGTTAAGACTATTGAACGACATTTAGCCAATTTCAAACCAAGGTTCTACCAAGGCAGCGATGGCATCCCTCCATCAGCTGTTCTTAGTTGTGGCCCTGACCTAACTTTGCTGCTGCTGAACCTCTTCACGCTTTCAATTAAACCTCGTGTAATTCCGGTCAACTGGAAGCACTCTGTAATAACCCATATCCATGAGAAGGGGTCTCTGCATGATATGTCCAATTACCGTTTCATCAACCACACGCCTGTTATCTCCAGGGTTATGGATAAGGTGGTAAAACGATCCATCGTGGACCACCCTTTAGCCTCCAAACTCCTTAGCCCCAAACAGCACGGGTTTTTCCAATCCCGTTCTTGCTCCACCCATCAATTTGACTTCCTGATCCTTCTAACCAACCCATCAAACCGGGGTATGGCCTATGCAGTCATCTACCTCTATGTGTCTAAGGCATTTGGCCGTATCCATCACCCGCACCTTTCATGAAAAGTAAGCGCCTTTGGCATTAACGATCCTCTTCTATCCTGGCACTCGTATTACCAAACCCAAAGAACACAAGTGGTCTCCAATGACGGCAATGCCTCCAATCTCAGACCTGTTACTAGTGGCGTCATACAAGGCAGCGTACTTGGTTCCCTGCTCTTCCTTATTTACATTAACGATGCACTAAATTCTCTATCTCAGGGCGTCCCTTTCCTGTTTGCCCTCTTAAGTCAAATGAAGTTAGTAGTGCGACTAAAGACATTTGTGCCGAATTGTCTGCCTTAGACGACTGGTGTACCTCCTGGATGATGAGCTTCTCCGCCGATAACAGCGAAATACTCACATAAAGGTGTACACTACCCAAAGAATAAATTTTGCTACGTGGATCTCCTATTGTATGTAAACCCACAATCCGTGGCCTTGGTCTCAACTAGTCAGTCTCTCTAAATTTCTCAGAGCATGTAGGTATTCAGCCGGCTAAGGCTGGAAGAAATGCAAGTCTGATTTTTTGCACAGTGAAACTATCCGACGGCATCCTCAGCATTTATAAAACACACGTTCGACCACTCCTTGAGTATGGCACTTTGATATATTCCAGCATGGCAAAATCAGATAGGATCTCCATTGAAAGTATTTAAAGGCGCCTCACTAAGCAAGTGATAGGTTGGTCGACGACTCTGAATTACGAGGAACTCTGTTTATCCCTCAAAATCGGCCACTTTGGCTATGATGACTGAAACCTAACCTGGCTTTTCTGCATAACCTGGTGAATAGGCGCTCCTCTTCCACCGACCCATCTATGTTCTCCTGTGCCAGCTTCTACCCTCTCCGTTACGGATCTCTAACCATCCATACAGAAATCGCCAAATCCTCTTTAAGGTCGCATTTCTTTCTTGTTGTTTATGCCAAACTTTGGAACAAACTTCCCATTAGCATTCGGTGCACACAGAACCACTCCAGCTTTAAGACTGCCTTAAATACTTACCTAAGTGTCACCCAGGTCCTTCAGATGACCGACACCCCTATCTCGGAAGAGCGTGCCTTCGAGTCAGCCATCGATTTCCAAATACACATCCCACACCTCCGCTTTCCATAACACTCAATCTGAAGGCGCAAGAGAACCTAGTATACTAGCCTTATACGGCCAACACAGAAGACTAACCCTCGATGATAGCTGGGCAAATGTAATGGTCGTAACCATTTTAAGGGGGACCTACCTCTGGCCCACCACTAGGCCCAACTCTTCCCAAATGGCAGACGTGCAAACACCACGGATATGTCTTCCCCGCTTTCCCATTCATTCTCATACTTCTCGGTACTACCCCGGTCACCCTGCCGCATAAGTTCTTTATTATTAGTCAACCCTAGGTCGGACCTTTTTATTGTGAAATATTGTTCTTTGTGGAATTTATTACCCCTCGGTCTAACATCGCCTTCAAAAACGAAGTCCGGAACCTACTGACTGTTCAGACCATTATTCGCGTATTCGACCTTTATCTCTCAAAGACTCGGGCCTACGAAGTTTGGTTAGAATTTTAACAGTTGCTACAGTAAAATCTCCAAAGCCTGGATCTCGACCAATAACACTAAATAACATTAGGGTCCATGATAGCAGAAGGATGCTGGATTCTATGACAGCTGTAACCCCGATTGACCCTCGTCATATCGGTCTTTTTACCCCTAATGCCCTTCCCCATAGATTTCTCTGCCCCTGATTTACTCTGCCAACATGAAGGATCGTGTCTTTATGCTGGGTATTGCCGGAACTAGTTTCTCTCTTGGTAGACATTTCATCAGAGAACACATTCGAGGTTCCTCTTCCTCTTCCTACCTACTCATGTTGCTCACCAGTAACCTGCTAACGCGAACCAGGTAGACTCCTTTCCCTTAAGTACGCAACCTAGTTTCATTTATAAAAAAAGGAAAATCTGTCCACGACACACGGACGACGTAATTCGCTCATGCAGCACACAAGTCCACATTAGTAAGTTTCGAGCAGCGTTCGTTAGTGAAAGCAAGGCAAGGCGTTGATGATGACCGAGCCCTACGTACAGGTCTGTGTTTTACGGCATAAACCACTATCCTCCGTGTGCTTGCTTGTCCTCACTTTTGTTTCTTTAGTCCGTGCAAAAACCCAAACGATTGCGACAGGTTTGCTGTAGCATCTCCGAACGTGGGGAAAAAGACCACCCCCCGGGCAGTTGCGAAAAAACAGCGCGGAAAATTAAGGTCAGGCGGAGGAACTATTGGAAGTATCTATATGGGCTCAACCATCCCTCTGTTAGACAAAGAAAAAGTCTCTGCTGGATCAGGTTGACACCAGCAACCAAAGCACACTCAGATGACGAAGGAATGGACCACCTTTTACAATGGATACGTACGCCATCAGACTAGACCTAACCCTGCAAAAGGGGCAGCCCAACACCGCCCTCCTTTGGTAAGTAAGCTTTTGGCTACTTAATTGGACGGTCTGGGGAAGCAGCTCATCGGACTATCCACTTATGCTTCACCAGCCAGCCTCTATTTTTTAACATGCCCCTGTTTCCCCAACCGCACACCTGATACGCATGCTGACGTCCATAACAACTGCCGTCGTTCTTATTTATTAATTATTTATGCAAGCTTACTGAAACTACTATGTGGTACAAGCTTCTGTCGCCCTGTTCAAACACCAATTACTGCTCCCAGTATTCTCATGCTTCTCTCTTCTCTTCTTTCTATGACTTCTCGTGACAAATCCTGTCCTAGCATCCAGCCCACACTGCCATTCGCGACCCATTCGGTTATGCTCTTTCTTGGCAATTGGATGTAGTGGACATCGGCGGTAGATTACATGATCAGTTGCAATTGACTTCCTGCAGCATGCACACCGGGCAGGTAGATCAGAAGAGTTCCACAGACAGAACAAATAGTGACTTTATTCCCTAACTATTGGGCTGGCCGTCCTATCAGACCACCGTAATCTGCATCTGCGAAGATGTCGGAAGATGAATAGAAAAGTGCCTCAAATAGGGACCATGCACAGGACTGACTGAGCCATATGGTCTATAGGGAGAAAGCAACCGGTGTTTGTCGCACACGTCCCATCAACGGGAAATACCCCGTGCGTGTTTCATGACAGTTGTCTGGTCCCTGTAATATTCGTAAGAAAATGATTGTTATCACTGTTCCCATTTTTTGTTTACTCGCCTTAACACCAGACTGCTCCCTCTCCATCTGGCTCTTCTCCAGGCTCGCCAATGACCACAGATGCAACGTAAACTATCGCCGAAAGCTCCACTCCATTCTTTGCGCTTGTTGTCTATCCCCGTTAGGAAGCTGCTATTCTGATCTGACGCTCCAGTACCTGGCCGCGCGACCCTGAGACAAGGCAAGCCACGCTTATGACCGCCCCGGCTGCCTCATCTCAGAAGAACCATCACGATTGTCCAAGCAGTTACTAACACTACTGAAATGCCGCGCAAACCCCAACCTCCAGGCCCGTGCCGCCAAAGAACACCATAATCTTCAATATTAAATAAGGACAACACAGGTCATTCATGGGAAGTGTATTTAAGGATTAATTGTAAATTTCATACGTATTGGTTTTCCTCCCGCCACTCGTTACAATCCGCTCCCAGCCGCATAAGTCCAGTGACCATTTTTGTAAGTTCCATTGTCTCTCTGTCCACGATTTTTCATGTATTTTCGTCCCGTAAAATGTTTGATGCAACCTTGAAGGTTTCCTGCTGTTTTATCTTAAGCATTATTTCGACTATTGAATGTTGGTAATAACCATTCTCTCTCCACCTCATATGATATCCAGTGTGATTTCGACTCTTCTCCATCCCGTTACTACATCCGTTTTGATGTTCATCTTTACCATATTACCCTCCTGATTTTTGATGAACCCGGCCATACCCACCATTTATTCCCAGCCAAATTATGCGCCGGCGACGCGCACCTTTGATGCATCTAAACATGGACTGACTCGCAGTGCGCGACTCATAATCAGCCCCAGAAAGTTTTGGCGATGGATTTTCTGCTCTGATTTAAAGCTCAAAACTCGTGATTAGCCCATCTTATTTCACGTTATGTTCATGCGACCACAGGCAATGAATCATCATGACTAAATTTTTGTTTTACGATTTCCACTGCGCCCTCATTGCGCAAATTTGATCTTGCCTTGCGCATGACTCTCGAATTTTGAGAAATATACCCATTATTATTATTAATTATTTAAGAGCGGGACATCTGGTAGCTTTGCCGGTTGGGCTTTAACTTGGGCTCAATTTGGGCGTAGCTTCGGGGACTGAGGAGTTTGTTCCATAGGATACAGAATGCAGCTGCGAAGAATTTCGCTGTGGCTGATAGCCTCGTCGTGAGTATTTTGACGAGTAGTGTCTGCTACGGAATAGATACTGGGAACAAACAGCGTCTTGCATGACTTTTTGGCAGAATGATCATCAAAACGGTAAAAATGAGAGAAAGATGCGGGGTTTAAGTTGATTCGGAGAATCCGTAGTGGTTCAAGATCAAGAATGTCGCATCTGGCCCTGTAGGTTAAGGTAGACGAGGGAGAAAATGGGTTTACAAAAATCTCTAACTGCGCAGCCTCGATTGCGAGTTGATCAGAATTATGCACGTGCATGAAGATAACTGGGCAATATGTGAGATGGGGCCTAGCGTGGGACTTGAAGGTGATTAGCCTGTAATCTTGAATACGGACTGCAGTTTCTCCAGCTGCGGCGGTTTGGTAGCAGGCTTGCTCAAGAGAGTTAAAAGAGCAGGAATGCTGCAACCCCAAATACTTAACCGTGTTTGATACAGAAATGTGCATGCCATTTGTGAAGGGAAGCCCAGGACAGCATGGCATTCATATGGCATTGGAGAACTGTTGTCAACGTAGTATTTCGTATGCCACTTGAAATTCCAGCTGTCAGGAGACTTTAGTTTTCCCTTAACAAATGCAGAGTTGGAGTTTAATGAACCAACTTTGAAAGAGTAGACTACTTTAATGTCACCGGCAAGCACAAATGGTGTGCCATGACGAATAAGCTTAAAGATGTCAATAATATTTACCAAGACCAGAAGAGGACCAAGGAGGCTATCATGAAAATCTCCAATGGTAGTAGCGCAGAGCTGGGAAAAACGACTGTTAATATTGACTACCTGAAAGCAGTCAGAAAGGTAGGACGTTAATCCTGATTAGAGTGGATTTATTCTTCCATATGTCCCAATTTTGTCCCGAATTCGGGAGTAGGAGTGATCGGAAGCTTTTAACATATCTAAAACGATTGTGAGCACCGACCGATGAGAATGTGCGTTCTGATTAACTAGGTTCGAAATCTCAGGCTGACAAGTGTGACAAGATCAACCCCCCAGGAGGCCGTGTTGGGAACGGTTAGTGAGACTGTTAGCAGTAAGGAAGTTTACCAGTTGTTATCTGACAACTGTTTCCATGAGCCCGGATAGAATTGGGGTGTGGTTAACGGGGCGAAATTTTTCATGTTCATGCAAAGAACCCTCTTTTTGATGTATAATAACAATGGAGGCCCTCCAGTGGTGCGGTAAATTGGCATGAGACATGGAAAGCGAGAATGGATTTAGAAGGGTCAGAGGGAGATCTGGACCAGCGGTGCGAAATAAGACTAGTGGAACATCATTGGGCCCCTTCCTGTGTAACGGCCTTGCACATTTCGTCACTGTAATAATGCCATCAACGAGGATTGAAAAGGATTTCAGAATATAGTTAATGACAGTTGAAGAGACATATGCAGCTAATGCTTCCGCGATGTCTAAAGGGAACTCTATGCCTAAGGTGTTTAATACGACGAAGTTCTGAATCGCCGACCAGTTGGGTTCCGAACGTGATTAAAAAATGCGGAAAGTCTTCCGGATTGAGTCAGGCGATGCAGAAGTTGGCATTTCCTGTCTTGCGAACGTTAGTTCAGATCCAGTACGAAATTCTTGTTGCAAGCGATTAGGTTAAACTAAAAGTCTCGAGTCTCCCGTTTTATTGAATGTTTTGTGAGTCTTCAAAAGTTTAATCTGATGCTGACAAAGTTTAATAAGCTTCTTTGATTCACGTTTAGTATTTGGAATGAAGGGACGATTAATGGTGATAAAACGTTTTGCTTATGGGTCGTCCGCTGCATTCATGAGATCAGGCCATAAAATGAAGCTGGACCAATTAGAATTTCTCATAAAGCCATCAAGTCGACATACAGGAAGATACGGTATAGTCGGTAGGTGAGGACGGCCTGTAATGAAGAAGGAAGTTACACGGAACCATATTTGGTCACTCCCAGGGAATGATGTGAATCACGAAACCTTAAAATTAGGAGTGCTTTGAGCAAAAACTAGACCTAATAAAACTCTTTTAAATTGTCATAATATAATTCTCGGTCTATTAGGTTTTGCCGCAGGGGTACCGATAGGTTTCTTTTAGCCATTTTCGCGGATATCAAAGACACAAGTTCCGAATTTTCTATGCCTGGCGGCCAGAATATGGTGTGGTTCGTGTCTGTTCAATCGACTGAGAAGCTCGGGAGCCAAAATCAGTCACGTTTGGGTGGAGTGCTGTTCTAAAAGCACTCTGCTGGTGTCTTGTCACAGAGAGGTAGAACGAAGAAGACTCGAAAGTTTCTTGGCCAGTGGAGCATCAAAAACCCGTCAGTATTCCGATAATGACCATACAGGAGAGCGAAATTGATAGAATTCACAGGCAAGAAATTGCAGAATGGTCATGGAAAATTGTGATTCTTTCGACCCTCTGTTTGAGATGCCCGAGATGTTCAGGTCCTGGTAAACAATCAGAAAAAGAGGTTTCAACTTAACTATAAGTGTAAAGTCAAAGTTATGGAATGCCCGTGGCCATTGCCCAAAAATTACCGTACTTTGAAATGTGTTACTCGTGGCTACGGCTTCCGAAGTCCACATCAGTTGTGGTACTGCCAACTGCATGAGTCTTAGCCCGGGTTAACCCGGTCAGATATTCACAGCTCGATTCGTCAAATACCTAGAGGTCATGGAACTTTTTGGATGGAGTAGACATGCCACTGTCGTATAGTCGTTTAGGGAGGGGAACTCAAGTGCTAGATGACACCTTTTACGTATGGCGGAAATTGCGGTTTATGGCTCCTTTGCAAAAGGGAGGGGAAATAGGACGTGCAAACGTTGAAGGGCCTGTACAATAGCTGATAATATGTACCTCAGGTCATATGCTTGGTAAGCGCAAAAACAGTGACAAATTCCACGCAAGGTAATTAAGTCCATAGAGGACTTCTTGTCCGTATCACTCGATGTCACTGTGGCACGTCTCGTAGACCGCCATATACGTGCAGCAGGTCGAAACGGACCTGCAACGTCACCGGGAAGTTCCTTAAGGTGGGTCTTTTTCTGTAAGTCGGGAATAAACACGAATTGGATTTGGCAGAATTGATACCACGCGATAAGAAAAAATGCAATAAATCGGGAAAAAGAAAATTTGGTGGCAGTTTAGCGCGGAATGTATAGTCTGGTGAGCAGTATACTGAACGGACACTAGCAGTGTAAAACCCAAAAATTCGGAAGCACAGTCCGTTGGGCAAGGAAGACGGAAGCTGAGACGGGAAAGGAACTGTGTAATCGTACGATTAATCAAAGATATTTTTTTTGGAAATTTTGGCTTCATTAATCTCAGATGGATGAGTCCGTTTTGTATGGTTTGGGCAAAGAATTTTGGGAAAGAGCAAGAGGAAGTCAGGACGAAATGGTGCACTAGAACACAGGGACTGGAGGGCTGTTTACCACAACATAACTGGTGGGTGGCGCTGACAGAGCGCAGGACATCCAACCTAAAAAACACCGTTGGGGAGTGAAAACAGAAATTGATATGGCAATCTAGCTGAACCCGCCCACCGCTGCATTCAGGCTGCTCGCCGAAAGTGTGCCAGCCGAAGCAATGGATATGACCGCGCCCCGCAATGCCGTGGTAACGCCGGTGTTCTTGAGAGTTGGAGGAATAAATGCGAATATGTTGCAGGTAGGAGAAGCAAGGCATCATTTTTCCAGGAGTGGATAATCCCAGGCTATCCAAACCGTGGTATCCAGAGGATGAAGTAAGTGTTTTGGTCCAAGCGGAGCTGTAAGACCTGGAAGAGAGAAAAAAGACGGCGGTCTGGCCTAGCTGCCAGCTGCGGATTAACAGGCGATCAATCCCATGAGCGGCTCAGAAACGGATGTGACTAAGACGTACGGTGCAATCCAAAATTTACCTAATTTTCCGCAATGGACGAAACAGTGACAGCAGTGCGTTTCTCAGAAGCCTAATCCAGTTTCATACACCCAATTCTTAGATGAGCATAGGTGGCGTAGATGAATGAGAAATGGCACAGTAACCATTCTACGTAGTTCATTTTTAAATCCAATAGATGGTGGTGATAAATTACGCAAATGTGGCAGTTTGTTCCATAATTGCCTAAGTAATGTGTGTGCTTTTTCAAATCGTGTGAAAGCATGCTCCGAAAAGTTTAAGGGGCAAGAATAATTTAGGCTCAGGTGGCAAACTTGAAAGTTAACGGGAATAAACTGTCTTCCAAGCTTGAGTTCTCTTGAGGGCATAACGCACCTTTACCTCATGATGCTGCTTTCTTCAGCGAAGTTCATCATGCAGTCATTCGCCCGGGAATTGAGTGATGCTAATTCTTGCGATATGTTACTTATCATGGGCTCTAAAGCTTCAGAGCGAAAGGTGTAAACAACTTTGATATCATTTGCGAGGAGAAATGGGGTGCCTTTTCGGATAAAATCGAAAACATTGTTAACGTACAACAGGAAGAGCAGGGGGCCCAGGACACTGCCTTGGATAGCACCGCTGAAAACTAATATAGGTTCAGAAATGAAGCCATTTACGTTAATCGCCTGTTTTCTAAATGACAGATAAGATGAAGACCACGAAAAAAGTGGAATCAAAATACCGTAGGATGCCATTTTATTCAGCAACCTAGGGTTGGACACTCTATTGCAGGCTTTCGTCATGTCTAAAAAGATTACCATGACTAACCTTCCGGTGCTCAGGCCCCTAGTGATAACGTTCAGGTGGTCAGTCATGCAAGTAGCGCAGGATTTCTTACAAAGGAAGCCATGCTGTCCATTGTTAATAAGTTCATGTTCTTGAAGGTGGGCTATGAGACGATTCTTAATCAGGCGCCCCATGAAGGAGTTTGTCAACAAAATTGGTATATCGCTCCCACCTATTGCAAAGACAGCCAGAGGTAATGAATCAGGTTAAGAGTGGTAACCAATTTCGGTTTTTGCCAACAGCTAGGCTGCGTCATTCGGAAGAACTACGATTTTTCAGAACGATTCTGTATTCAGGCAAGGTCAGCTGGGTTAGAGGGATTGTTGTCGTTTACCGGAGCAGGTGCACAGGAGTCCTCGAAAGATTTTGCAATCTCATGTGGATTGTTTGCATGGAGATTGTTTTGAATGGTACGCCGAACTTGAATGGTCGGGGACCCGGAAGGGGTGGTTTTGTGTACGGGCGGCTTTGCCAGTGTTGCGTTCGGGTTCCGCTGGTTTAGAGCTCGCAGCTCTTGCTGTTTGCTTCTGCAGCCTAGTACTGTTTCTAGAGATTTAGGCAGTCGATTTGCTTGCAGAAACAACGAAAAATCTTTGTTCTTGTTAAAGGCCCGCTGGAGTTTAGGCAGCTTACAGTTTATTCGGTCACAACGAGTTCTTTTGGGTGACAGGCTTGGAGTGTGGGACGGAGTAATGACACCAAGGCACTTGTGTAGGTTGCAGTAGAACTGGTCGGCGGCCGCTTGCACGTGTCGTCTAGGAAAAATGAATCCCGATTGGAACTACAAACTAGAATAGGAAGATGATTCCAGTCAGCTCTGAAATATATGGCCTTGGTTCTGGTGGGGGTGTCCGTTCATAAGGGGCAATAAAAATGCACAGCTAACAGGCAGATGATCACATTCAGGTAAACTAGCTTCAGCGAATGTTTGAACATGTGTTAGGCCTATCGTGAATTCCAAGTCAAAAAAATTGCGGTTCCTTGTTGGGTCAGTTACGTTTTGGTTTCGGCCGCCATGATGAATGTTTTCCAGGAAAAGGAGCAAGAAATGCGGGCGAAAAGCGTGGACCAACATATACCAGCAAGCAGCTTTGGACTTGGTAGGTCAGGAGCACCATTCATTAGTTGTGTTGTCACCATAAACATCTTGGAAAGAATCAGAGGGCAGTAGACTCATCCAGCAACTAGGCTTTCATTGTTCATCCCAGCTCTAACCCAAACGGCATTTTGCCTACTGTTTAGCATGGTATCCGCGCATAACGCAGCTGGTATAAATCCTTTGGCGCAGTCAATGCAGACACCTCCACGCTGCGCTTCGTGGCTTTTCCTGAAAGTTTTGTCAAGAATGTGATTTTTGAGCCAGGTCTCCGTTGTAAGTATGAACTCGAAATTCGATGGGTGTGAGAAGACGGGAACATTGGATTTTTCTTAGCATCGCGCATGCATTTAATAACAGTAGTGAAAATCCTCCGGAACAGCCCTTTCCACTGTTTGGTATCAGGGTGGATGAGGCTCGGTTTCGCGTTTGTTGAGATTCTTGGGGAGACTCATCATTCTTAATTTAAACCATGGTTTTTCCATTAGGGGCCTCCTTTATTTGAGGGAGCGTTACATCACTTGAGCAAGGATTCGTCGGCCCATGGCAGCATGACCAGGACTAGTTGGTAGACGACCTGTCAAGCAAATTAAGCGTGACGTGGTTTAAATATGTGCCGGGCTAATGTAATCCCTCCGTAATAAATTCATTCTCAGGGAAAAGTTCCTCCATGGTCATGTTCACCAACCCACATTCGGTTTCACAGGGAGAGTAGGGCGGGACATATACAGCGTAGGTAGGGCAGGAGTGGGGTAGTTCAGGGGTAAAAAGGTTTGTCAAAGATTGCCCAGAGTTGTGGAATGGAAAACATTTTCGAGTATATGGGAGATATCGATAATCGAAGGGGGCCAGTAAACTTGGTTAATAATTCAGATGGTTTTCAGGTCGGAAATAAATATTATTCCGTTGTATTCTGGGGGCACCCATTGCGTTTGCGGTGGATATATGTGCAGCGTGTGGAGAAGTGCCTGATTGTATCGCTAGAAGATGAAGGGCAAAAACGATTTAGGCCGAATAGTTGTCTATATACAGGAAACCAGGTAGCTGTGGTGGGGTGTGAAAGGTGAAAACCCGTTAACTTGGAGAGTCGAGTCTACCTTCGATATCTCAGTAGGTCTTAGGTTCTGGGGTTCGTCGATTTGTTCAGTAAAGTGGTGATGGACTTTGTGCAAGCTTTTTTAGTTTTATGAAGCGAGGTGCGTATTGTGGCCCCTTGGGCGTAGGCAAAACCGGTAGTGTCCACTTTGATGGAAAATTCGGGGTGTACTGAGTGGGATGGGATCTAGGGGTGAGGGAGTACTGGGACCGGTTCTGGGGTTAGTGGACAGCGCGGGCATGCTGGATGCCTCAACCATACCAACGGCGCCATTTGCGGATTTCTGCAGGGATTTTGAAGGAGGGGCTGTAGAGGACTGCACTGAGGGTTTGTATTTTGCCATGGATGGTTCAAGGTGCAATTATTTTCGTGGACGTTGAAGGTAGGGTGAGTTGAGCCAACTGCAACTTTAAATGTGAGTTTCGAGGGTTTGTGTTTGTGAGTATAGATTTGTGATGTAGCAGTATAGCAGGGAGACTTAATGATCTGTAAGTTTGGTTGGGGGCTGTGGTGTTTCTTTTTTGGAGACCTAGTACCTCACGTTGAGTCGGTGTTTTGTCCTCTGCAATCCTTATGGTTTGATAAACGGTATTTACAGCAACGGTATTTTTTTCCTGATGAATTCACGGGCAGTTTTCGTCCTGGAGCTGTATCGGGAGCAGGCCGGCTTTTTGTTGGATCTTTTTTCTTAGTCAACTGCGTGCCATCTCACTGCTCAGCTAACAGCGTTGTTTCGTTTCTGGCACTGGCATATGTAAGAAAATCGGCTTTACTCACAAGTATTTATATGAGTGAATACTTGGGCTTATCTCCGGAAGCCTTACGGTTAATGTTGTGTTATGATGGATTATGAATCTGGACCCCATTCATTTAAGGGTGACGCATAACGAGTGCTCTAAGCAACCTTCTTCCCTGTTCATTGTTAAATTTGTTTCATCGTTTATATGCGCGTTTTAGCCTGAATCCAGACCAATCATTTTCGGTATAAGACACTTGTTTCGGCCGGTACAATGCAATTTGTTGGTTCGCTGCTAAAGTTGAAACGCTTGGCTTTTCTCTGTGGGTTCCCGTGGTTTACGGACTTACCGAGATGGATCGCTGTCATGGGGCGTTATTTTTCAGATCTTTCCTTTAAGTTTTGGTATCCTAGATAATGTATTTAAGAAAGCAAAAGAAAGTGAAGTTGTGATTCGGGGAACAGAATTACCGAGCCCATCAAATCGGATCCTATTCTTGTGTTTATGTACCTCCAGTTTAGGAAACCGTAACACCCATTTCTTGTGGAACAGAGCCATAAGTGCGAGCTTAAATGTTTGCGTTTCATTTACGGAAAACACCGAGCATCCATGCCTTCTGTTGGCTATTATACCTTACTGCTTAGTTGCTGTTTGATATCTTAAGGAACTCAGTTGATTGATTGGAAACTAAATCTTGGAACATTCACCCCAGTGACTGCAGGGAACGAGGATAAAACGGGTGACTACCTCGACTTGTGTGGCCGGTGTAGCTTACCGGTGAAGTGGTGCGTTGTAGAAACCCGAACCGCACTTAAATTACAGGCTCCAACGGAAAATTACCGATAGACTGTACGGCATAAGCCCTGTGCAAAAATTTACGCCATTCACATAATCATGGAAACCTTTAATAGAACTGCGTCAGCATTGCCTCATTGTCTATTTTCTGGCTCTAGATTCTAAGCCCAGAGCCCCAATCTCCGGGTCTGAAATCCTTTTCTCCAAATACTTCTCTTGCCAAACGTCAGTGTCAAACTCAACAGCCTGATTATCTTTAGCTCGAAAATAGCTGAGTCTTTTAGCGAAACTGAAAACATTTTTTCTGTAGTTTCTCCGTCATGCTCCTGAACTTTGGACTCGGGATCTCTCCGAGAACGAGGCACATGAACTTCTACTCATTCTGTTGCTGCTGTCCCATGTTTCACAAAAATCGCGGAAAAACACCTTCTTAGAACGTCCATCAGCTTGAATAGTCGCACAACCTCTGCACGAAACAAGAACACCTGGACTTCTCCGTCAAAACTCAAATGCACAATACGTAGGCTCAGAGCCTTTGGACTGACAGAGCCTTGGTTAAGCGGGATAGTAACTTTCAGGAAAATTTTCCCGGGCTAGCTTCAAAATTTCCACGTCGCAAAAACTTCCTGAAAGTGACCCGTCTTTCCATGTAAATGCATTATTGCAAAAAGGATCCGGAATTTGAAGTGCGGATGGAGAAGGCAAAAACAGATGTAACGACTCGGCGGCCTCTTCTTTCCTTCCGGCAAATGGAATTTAATTCTGCTTGTATGCATATTTTGATCGAGGGAATGCGCCTTCAAAATCAAACAATGAATTGCTCATTTTTAGGTTAATTGATGCCGCCCGATTATTCCTCCGTCGCCTGAGTTTCAGAAACATTTGGATCCTGCCCTAACAGGGGCTTCTTCTGAGAATTTGTGTCGTCTAAAATAGGAGCACTGTTGTGAAAGTGAACCACATGTTATTCTCCAGATCTACACGTGGACAGTTGGAAATGACTTCCTTTAGTTTTCCAAATGGAACGAACGCAGGAGACCGCGGGAATGCCAAGATCTTCAAGAAAAACAGTCAGAAATAATAAAGAGGGACCAACTTTGGTACTTTTTTTACACCCTTGCGATTACTTCACCACACAATGAGCGTTCATTCAGACCTAGGCAGGCCAGGAGGCAGGTTTAACATTTTGATGACTGTTAGCTCCACTGCGTGAGTCCATTCGTATTGTGTGCCCAAATTCCAATTTTAAGTCCAATCACTCACGTCAACGCTCAGATGTAAAACATTTGCACAAACTAGAATGACTCACACGCGAGCTCCATGGCTGAACACAGTGAGATGCTTCCAGTTACTGGAAGCCTCATTCACTATAGGGCTTATTTGCTAACCGTGTATGGGAAATGTTGACTGACTGAATGCGCTCCTTTCGGTAGGTTTCGAGTGGTCCCAGAACTTTAATGTCGCTTCTGACCGCGGTAATCTTTGGCCAGTTATCCGCCTAGGTTATAGCGAAAATGTGCCTGAGCCCCATGGATTGCACGCTGGAGTGCTCACCAAGAGACATTACCCAATTTAGTTAACTAGCGGTTTCATATTTTTACGCCCTTAACACTGGTAACTGGAAAACTCCACTTCCGTCTACCTTAACTCACCGTCTGATGGTTCACTTTTAAGGGTTAAAGTGGCAGCAGCTTCCTTGAATCGTTGTTTTGCATTTTGCCCCAAGAATAGCTTCCACTCGATTGGATGAAGTTTACGAAGTGTTTACGCCACTGTTTCCGAGATGGACGCTATCATCCTTTTTCCTTGCAGCTCGCAAAATTGCAGCGTCAGTGAAGGTAGTGTTGAAAACTGGTGGGTAGTTTTGGTGACGGAATGTCCGAGGCTCAGTACAGACATCGTTGACCTGTTTTGCATTTGACTGTTTCTTAATGGTGGTTTTTTCTACTATTCATGCCACACACGGAAATGTGGCATACATCCTTTTGTGCACCCCGGTTCTGAGGACCTGACCACCTAGCATTGCTTTTCAAATTGTTTCCGAGTGATTAAGCTCAGGGCACGCGCTTTGATAGAGAATCTTTAAGCAATATAAAGACTGTTTAACCAGGGGGTGAAGAGTCTTAATCTATAATTCCAAACCCATCCTTTGACGAATCGGCACAAGTAATGGTATGGCGAAAATGGCAAGATATTATTTTGGTGAACAAGATGAGTGAACTAAGCTTGTTTATCTTTCAACGCCAAATATTCCTATTGGGAAGCGCTAATGGGGACGTCAGTAACCATATTGGGTTTTACCAATGATGATCACTGAAATTTGCACAGTACAGACGCGCGATTTTTGGTTGATCAAAAGCGGATCAGTTTGATAAGCAGCTCGGGAAAGAGAAAACGAATGTTGGAAATGCCTGGACAAAGTGGCTTTTAGGACGGTTAGGACGGAAAAGAGTGAAAAGAAGACAAACCAATGAAAAACTGCGAAAGGTTTGATTGTCAGTTCCCGTCTAGTCGGGAGAAAAGCTGCCAGAATATCCCGGGAAATGGCCTGAAGGTTAACTGTTTCCGATAGGCCAACCCGGAGTCTATTTGGACAAATATAGAAGCTGGACTTCAGGGTCTTCTGCACTGAACTGTGCTGCGGATGTCACAAGCCATCGGCTGGTGACCTTACTTCACTTGATGTATATTGGTCCTTTCCTGCCTCCCTCAACTACGCATTAGCATTTCTTCCTAGCTTAAAGGTGGGATGCCAGACCCACCACGTCAAGCCACCAAAAAAGTTAAAACTAAACCTCATCTTTAGGAAAGACCAGATCAGGGTGCGCAGGTCGTAGATGAGTTGGCAAGATATGACCACTAGCAGGCTTGCTGCCCTATTCTGCTCCCACCTTACACCGTTTCCCAACCAGCTCAGGAAAAACCACATCAAAATTCCCTTTGGAACCGCCTCCCAGCCGTCATCCATTGTAAAAATGAGGAAGATTTTTCCAATTTTATCTCTTTTACTTTTTAACTTTTACCTCCCTCAATAATGAAATAGCACTGTACATCATCGTGCTTCAGGATGGGGACTGCGGTCAACAAATGGCCGCCGAGTGATGAAGCTAAATGGCGGAAGGAGGATTCGAAACAGCGATTAGCTTGACCACCGCCGGAAGACACCCCGGTGGCCGCCGATCATTAATATGACAACATGGGTTAGTAGCTGGCTGTAATCACTGCTGTCCAGACCGATAGAATAGAAAATCTATGCCGCAGATCAGGTGTCAAAAGCGCAGGATTGTGCCTAGGTATTCCAGGCAAACTCTCTTTCTGACACGGTAAAACCGCTATCGGCATCTGCCGGAAGAAACAAAGAACTCGAAGCGGTGGGCCCTAACAAAAGAGGTGGAGATTTATCCACAATAATGGAGGCTAATCCCTCTAAAAATAGTTCGCTTATCTAGTTTAATACTGCAAGGGTGCGTCCTTGAATATCCCCAAAAGGATATCCAGGGCATTCCGTGCACATTTCCCCTTGTTGATGGCAAAAACTTGCCTTCTTATACTGCTTTGATCTAGTGTCTTTAGGACACTCCTCATGCATCCCCTTTCACCCAATGGAAAATTTACATGATTCCACAATGGACTAGATCACCCTTTCTTTGGTAGTTTGGATGTTCTCATATGTTTACCTAACTTATTCAAATTCCGTTGTTGGCAGTAGTTCTCCTCCCCGGCAAAAGATCACTGTCGTCGTCCCCACTGTCAAAAGAAGTCGGTGTCAGGATCTATCCCGTTACAAGCCCAGTGCCCTTACTCCGGTTATCTCAAGCATTATGTAAAGAATAATTGAGAGGGAAATGATGCCGTTTCTATTAAGCCACAGTCATGTCAATGCTAGTCAACGCAGTGCTCTTCAAAGATAGCCGTGTAACACTTCCACGACTGACATCCCCTGGACCATTTTCCTCTGTTTTCAAATATATAACTACCGCAGCAATTCTTCAGGTGCTTCCACCTGTCTCTTCTGCTAATTTATTTCGGGGAACAAGACAATGATCAAGCGTATAGTAGACAGCATTGTCCCAAAGTTTAAGTTCGTCAAGCGACGAGGCAGCGGACCTAGGTTAAAATGTCATCTGAGGAGACGCGGAATTAGACCTGCTGTGAATGCCGACCAACAGAATTAATTCCCAGAGGGACACCATGCAAATGGCCTTCCAAATTCATTTTGCGGATTCATTTGTCGAGAAGCTAGCCGATCTACCTTAAAGCCCAAGTGCATAAAAACGACAACCTTCTCGGCAGCAAGTTTTTCACATCGGCCCCCATCTCCTTTGGTCAAAACTGCATTTTCTTTTACATTTGAATTAAATCATTTGCTGTAGAGCTCGGCGAGATTCGCCGTTTTGGCCGGTGCACAAAGGGAGGACAGCTCGGCGGCAGCTACATGCGCGTTCAGCTGAGGTGGCAGATCGTACCCCTAGCTTTCACCACTTGAAGGTAGTTTTCAGGTTGGGCATCGATGTCTCAGCCAGCTCTATCTAATAACATCGTGGTGGCCGTCAAATTACCGGTCTTGCTGTTCACGTGCACGCAAAAGTGCTTCTCTCATTCTTCACCACACTCCACTTGCCATTCCTTAAACCAGAACACAACGAAGCACAATTTCGTTCCGGTGTTGCTCATAACAAAATGGACCCTTCACATATCTCACCAGGACTTCTTCACTCTTAGGTTCCTATCCATCAGCTCTCCAAAGTGTGGCCACTTACTTACCAATTCTCCTCTTTGGATGGCTTTACAATGGCCTGTTCTCTCCGTTTGGCGACCATCACATTGTGTTTTGAATTCCTCGTCTTTTGGGTTGAAGATTCCAGAATTATATCCAGTTGCACCATCCATGCAAACCAGCTATACTGAGGGAAACCACTGCCGTACTCTTACTTTCTACTATTCAACTGTTCTCCAGAAGTTCCATCAATTACACGTATACTATCTCTTCTGTTTGCAACTCATTTTTCAATTCTCATGAAACTTACCCTTAAATAGACTTCGTCCCTTGTGTGCAACATTCCATATATTCGATTATGATGCTTCCCAATCTGGTTTATTCCAGCTATATCCTCTATCTCCACCCCGGTTCAGTTCGGCTGCCTGGACGCAAGCATAGGATATGGCGGCCTACATAGTGCGCCACAAACCTCAGTCGACATGGACTCGAATTTCACGTCCTTGCCCATGCACTCGTTAATTTAACTCTACAGCTGTTGCGGTTTCATTTTGCGTTTGCGTGTATCCTGCTAACATTTTGTTTCTTTGCACACGTGTCTTTTTTATTTGCATAAATGTACATCATGCACATGCGTGTTGCTTGTCTAAGCTATCTTTGGGAAATAAACCATTACTATCTGGGTGGTCACCGCGAAAAGGTATTTAGGATCTTTCTGGGGGCTTTCATCTGACGAAACGTCTCCAGCTTCGGTCAAGTAGTACTAACAAAAGAGGAATATTTTCAAATTTGTTTCTGGACTCTCACAACGGTCGGAAATCTGTCTGTTCTTCATAACCCGAAAATACTCACTGACAAGACTTGTCGCGTCCGTGAAAATTTTCATTCCACCATTCAAGTTCACATAATTAGCCCATAAAAAGAAAATATAAACGTTAAACAAAATTTATGTTGTTATTGCAAAATTGTAGTGCTAGACCTCTTTCAAGTACAGGTGACTACCTTTTATAATGATTACTTATGCAGCAAAGAAACTAGGGGCCCTTTCGTTTTACCGCCCTAAATGATTGGAACCGCCCCCATACATGGTCTCTGCTTTCGAAACCTTTCATCGTACCCCGTGGCATTCCATCCAGTACCTAGCAGAAAATCAATAAACCAAACGCAATTTTGCCGATGACCGCGCCCTAAGCTTCGAGCCACAGAAAAGTCTAACGGGTTCAAAAGAGGTCCTTGGCTAACCCAAAAAATAAACCCAATGGTTGGGCAACGTCTTAGAGCGGCCATCAGATTTGAACTAACTATTTCATCATTTCCAAGTTATTAACCTGCCGGTAAAGTAATTAAATAGTCTTGCGATTAAGAGTTAGAGAACCACAAATGTTCCCTTCATTTTGCATGGAGAAGTGGCTAGCGGGTTACCAAAGGCAAGTCTTGGCCAAGTTCCGTGTCCTAATCTGAAGTCGACATTCACCACTGCAACAGAATCAAGCCTTGGTTATAGTGTGGCGTGGACCGGCGTTCTGGATTGGCTGCACAGGAACTGAGTACTTAGCACCTAAGTTGGCCAAACGGGAAAATGTTTCCAGTGAAGCTCACTCGAGCTAACACGCAGTCTCATTTTTCGTGACTGACGGAACCCAGGAGCATTCACGAACACCTAACATGGGTTTCAGGAAGGGATGAGTTCATTACAGTGAACAAAATAGTAGTGTCTAGTGAAAAGCGCTGGCATAACCGATAAATCTTCTCCGTGAGGAAAATATTTCAGGGAAGTTTCTTTTAAAAGAATACGGTATACGATCCCGATAAGTGATCTCAAAGTGGGCGGAGTTTGTGACTAGTAGCCGTTCATAACCTACTGGTGGAGATACTTAACAAGAGTATTGGATAAGGCACATGAAATACCTTGTACATTTGAGCACATGCAGAGGGGCAGGGAAGACGAATGGTCGATGGGAGTCCATAGCGTTTCTGTCTTCTAAATGGGTTGGTTCATATTGTTTCCACTGCCATATTCAAAACACGACCTAATTTTCATCTGACTGTTCCACCTTCACGATCTTTGTCAAGTCAAAGTAAAAACACTTTAAGGAACAGAATTAGTGGGAATGGATTACAACATGGGGAACAATGAATCTCTCCCAACACCAAAACGAACCCACTCCTCAAAGCTGAAGGGCACCCTTCCCGCAAAATTATGTCATGCACGGCGAGATCACCCAAAGCAAGTGCCAGTGTTTGGCTAAATGTGGCTTTAGATATGGTTGCTTTTTGAGATTTGAGGTAATCCACGGTCGGTGGAACTACTGTGGCTTCCCAGCCTATGCGGCAGCAACCATCGACCATTCAAGATCACTTGACTTGAACGCCCCTGGTTTTGCCTGGCAACCGCAGAACGGCTTCTTTTAACCCGCTTTGTTTGCACCCATTGTCGTGCTAATATGTAAGCTTGTTCTCATCCTGACTCAAACCGTCGCACATGCTGAGGTGCGCAAAAAATGTCACGGAGGCTGGTTAGTAAGCACAGTCTCGATGATCATCACAGTTTGCCGCCAGTCAGTATAAAATTTTGAGCTTAGCCAGTGGCAGGATAAAATGCTTTTTGATGGACCAAGAGGGAAGGCTGGTGGGCAGGGTACGTTGATCTACCGCTTCGTAGGTCACAAGAAACTCACCAGATCTTTGTGCAATTGATGCGTTTGAACAAATTGATGCTGCAAGGGGCAGGTTAGCACGAGTCTTCTTGGCGTTAGGACGTGTACAATGTCAAATATGGGATCTTGATCCGAATTTAACTTATTCCTCATTATCCACCTGGCACATCGCGGTAATATTTCTTTGACCACAATAGACATGTGCAGCACCGAAGTTCAGCATCACTTTGTGCAATGATCTACAATCACCCGAAGCAAATCAACCAGCGCCCTTTGCCAACAGCAGTAGTCCGATTGGATCGACGACGACTATTTTGGTAGGAAACAAGGCGGTAAGGTTATTGAATGGAGCTTCTGTTGCGTTGACTTCGGAATGGAGTTGATAGTGACATTTGCAAGATGCGTAAAACAGCCCTGTATAGCGTCTAATGCTCGTCCACCGAAATTGCAGAGGGGTGGAGCGTTTGAGCCATTTTTGTCCCGCTTCCTCAGTTTTCGCTGTAAGTGCGTTAGAACCACGTCAACCATAGGTGGGAGAAACCACGATGGAAAACCAACCCAAACCATCTTTGTGGTAGAACCTCCGTCGATCACAGTTAGTTAAGGCCATAGCCTCGGCAAACATCGCATGAAGAGGCCCGTTCCCTTCGACTCCCGGTCAAATTAAGGGTAATGACATAAGATTTTACACCCGATGCAACCAACAGGCCAATCAAAAATTCCACACATGGGAAAGTCTACCCTACTTCATATTAATCGATTGCCAGAACTGCTCCCAGTAACCACAACTTTTGGCCTTCGCCCATGTTCCGCCGAATTGATACTTTTTCCTCTTTCACGGTGTCTTTGTATTTGCACAACCTTATGGACATTTGATGTTGCCTTGGATCGCCGTGACCCAGCGCGGCTTGTTTTGTCGCGAGCAAAACCAGATTTATTGCCCGCGTTGGTGAATCGTAAACAGTCAGTGTATTTACGTTGGTTTTTATCTGCCGGGCACAAGAAAACGTTTGTGGGGCCTGATCAAGAGTGCAGGAGCTTTTGCAATTAATTGCAACACAGAATAGGTGCACTCTATTTAGCGATTTCGGTCAGCAGCTTGTTTTGCAGAATTTTGCCCTAGGATTTGACTATCGATTGACCAAAAAGCGATCAAGGTTCACTGGCAAAGTTATGGTAACTGTGTACATATTTTCTGGTGAGTATCACCATGGCGCTTGCAGAGACTTCTTACTTCCTGCATCATAGGGAGCCGGTCACTGCTTCAACGTTCTGGAAGGCTCTCCAAAATGTACTGTTTGTTACTGGATGAAAAGGGCTGTGAATCGTTGATCAAATTCACTCAAACCAGAAATCATGCATTTTTTAATTTAAGTTATGCGGTGTGCCGGTTACATGGAGCAGAAGACCCCAAACGTCGACACGGAAGAAGGTGCTCGAGGACCCACAGGATGTGCTATGGGTAATTGGAAAGCACTCAGTGATCTTCTACTGTTAGTTTATTCGGGCTTAATGGTCCCAGTTGGCATAACGCCAGGACCATGACCAGCGCTTCTTTGATGGAGCCAAAAGAGCGTTGTTTTACGGGCGTCCAATGCAAGACACGACAGCCTTGGAAGGACTTCGGAGGATTGGGTTATTAGTTGGCATTTAACAGCCTGAGACAATTACCATGTCTCAAATTTTAGAGAATGGATTGTCCGCTGGCTGAATGGAGGGTGCAAAAGTGATAAAAAATTTTCATTGTGGTAAGTTATGGTTTCACTGGAATGATAGATGGATGAAATGTCGCAAACCACCTGGACGGAATATGATGAAATTTTATCAGCGAAGAAATGTGTTTATAGTTTTGGATGCCCTTAGAACCTAAACGAGACTAAACTGGCTTTAAGTTGTGCTCTTAGATTTCGGCTTGCAAAGAAACATCTACGGCAACTGTAAGAAAAGTATTCCACACAATTTCCATTCTGTTACCGGGGAAGTGCGCCTTAGCTGCCAACTAGAAGCGATGCTTCATCAGTTTCTCCCCATTTTCCCTGGTTCCGCAATAGAGGCCTTCGTGAAAAGGGTCTCGGGAGAAATTCTTCTTGGACGTGTGAATATATTGAAAGTCTCGGCCACGTCCCTACATGCACTTTGACATACCAATGAAAACAAGCCCAGGTCAGTCAATCTCTGTTCACAGGTCTTTTGTCTTTGACCTTCAATCGTGCTTATGAGAAGCTGCTCCACTTTCTTCAAACATCTATCATCTCTGAAAGAATAAGACCCAAGCCTAAATGCAGTATTCCAGGCGACGTCCAAAGGGTGTCTTGAACACAGAAATGGAAGTCTTTGCATTTCGGCACGACAGCAGTGAATTCAGTCTTAAATACTCCTCCTTGGCTTTCTTTGCAGCCGCAGCACACTGCTCAGCCCACTTAAAAGCCGGCGAAACTTGGATCCCAAGTTCCTTTGCCTTGCTCACTGCATTTCTTGTAACAAGACTGTCCTCGTGTGCTGTTGTAATGTCCTCCGAGCTCCCTGAAAGCATGTGACTTTGTACTGCTTTAAGTGGCAAATCCCGTGTTTTCCCTAGTTAAAGACTGAAATCAGCGAAATAACCTTGAAAAAGCCATAAAACACCATAAATACTATCTGTGGACGAATAAACGCATCAGGAGAGATAAAAACAACAGGGACGATGTGGGAACGCTTTATTCTTCCTTGGAAGGACATGCGGGCTATTCCCAATTTAATCTAAACAATTTTCTGTCGGGAAGGTTTGTGGATGATTTGGTAAACGATATAATGCGTGGGACGGAGACTATATTGCTTGTCTCAACGACCCTTCAATTAAATGTCAGAATCCCAAACAGACGTTAGGGCAAACCTACATTAGCTAAAGCGCGGTAACCATGCAACCTTGCGTGAACCCTCATATTTCCTATGGAATGCGTCAGTTCCTAACTTTCTTGTCGCACGACTAGTGGGGCCTGCAAAACATGCCGAACGCTTGGACGGCCCATAAGGCGCGTAATATATAACGGATGCAGCAGTTTATAAAACAACTTCAGTGCCTCTAAAATTTGAACCTGGTTCTTAGGACCACCCGGAACTTCGACCAGTTATAAGTTCACAAGCAATTGCCACTCCTCTGACCAAGGCTGATGAAATTCGGGACTTCCAGTGACCCGATATTTTGTGTTAAGTTGGTTTTATTATGATCTCGGTTCATCTTCAATCACTTACGACAGAAAGGTAGTTTTAAATTGCGGTGACTAGTTACTGTATTTAGCTGAAGAATTCTTTGGTCTGTCTAAGAAGTTAGCTGCACAATCATTACAAAAGAAAACTTTTCCGAAAAAGCCGTTAGAAAGTCGATAGCTGGGATGAAGAACAAAGAATAAAAATGGCAGATGACAGGGCAAGCAATTAGAAAGTGGTCCACTAAAAGTGGAAGATTCGGGTTGTTAATCCACTATCGGAAATTCTGATTCACGGTTTGCCGCAGATATTACCAATAAGGGGTATTGATTTAAAGACATTAATTGTTAATTTCCAGGTCCACGACACCAGCAACACTAGAATGGTCCTATACCAAATTGTATTTTTTGTTTTCTTCTATTTGATTGGCAGTTTCCAAGTTGTTTCCATTGTCCCAGTGAAACGCGGGTTCAAAACGAGTGAAGTACTGAACCAGGAGATACTGAGAGACAGTATAGTCGGGAAGGCCAAGTGCTCACATGAACTGCCTTCTCTAACGTATTTTTGACGGGCAGGCACCTGGCAAAATGGGGGATGTGATCCCAGTCAGCGCAGGGGGACACTCTGGAATCTCCTTGAAGTCCGAACGGCGGGCACTTGATATGTCCTTAATAAAGATTATTATTATCCACAGCTAACTATAAATTATAGCAACTGGGGATAGAGTTGCACTTGACATTGGCTTCTGGCGCTTTCTGGAAACAAATTAGTCTTTAGATGTACAAGAGTTATTTATCCACTTTACTGGACCGCTGAAATTTGGATATTCTTTGAAACTCCGTGGCACGAAATGACTTAACATTTACAACCTATAGGGGACATCCTGGCTTCAGGTAGCGAAGTGAATATACCAATTTATTGAAGTGGCACACGGCCGTTTCGGGGTTTTTGGTCAGCGTAAGGGGTCACGCACCAAAAAACGCCAAAACGCCGTCTCGGTTCCCCTGTAGCCGTTTAGCCATTTTTCGATAGCTTTTATAATTTGTCACATATTTCAGCTGACACCTATTAAGTGGAGATTCAAAAATGTTATATCAACAAATTTGGCAGACTGTTTCATTTATAAAGAATAACGGCTTGTTAGGTGACCACCAAGTGATGACCCAATATAAATTTCCCGAAGCTATTTTATATTCTCATTACTGAGTTAATTCTTGTCTGCAGGTGATTGTTTTGGAATTGATTTTGTGCATTTCCGCGAGGTTGGAGCGACGTACTTCCGACAGATTTCGTGTTTTTGCTATTGCTGTGTAAAACGTTTTCAACGGCTACAAGGTTCTGCTAGCGACCCACTCATTCAGTATGCCATATAACGAGAGTAAGATGCGCAGGTGCCACATATAGACGCACCGGCAATCATCCGTTATACAATGAGAATTCTGCTTTTGTCCCGATAGTAAAAGAGCCAACAAAGACAAGTAGCATTGCGAAACGGATTGCGGTAAGTGCATGCATGAGCATGCGTGAAGTTACGGTTCTATTGAGCGGTTCGTGCATTTTGGACTTGGATGACAATACTGAATCCCTTCAACTTCTGGGAAGAGGTCGCTTCTCTCGAGTGAAGTCGATCACCTGCGAGAAGTCTGCTTTCTTCATTATTAAAGAGGGGATCCAGGGGGTATTCAAAGAAGCGGCCAATGTTTTCGGAGCCAGGCCCCAAATGTGTTTGACTTTTATGAATTCCGTCAGAAACTGGCAGCAAATTAAAAAACGCACCAGCGAGCCAAATGATGCCCGTTAACTAAAGGCTCGTTTAGCTTAATGGGAAGGCTGAAAAATGCACAAAACCCTAGACTGATCGCGATCTTTATGACTGGCGTCATTAGAAGTTGACCCAGTGGACATCCTCTAGACGTCAGGATATTTAGTGTTGCTACGGGATCTCCAGCCAAGCACTTCTAAAGCAAGTTGAACAACACAGTTAACACGAAGCTGATTCCATCGCACGCACGTAGGTCAGCAAAAAACCACAGACCTATTTTCTCCAAAATAAACGTCAACCGAGAACAGATAACGACTTTTAGTCGCTAGGACAATCGGATCATAATATGCGGAGTTCTCTGTTTAAGGCCTTGAGCACAGACGTGATCAAAATCTTCTTCACGGAGTACATGCACGCAGAAAGCTCGGTTGAATAGGAAGCTGATTTAGTTGTTGAAAGACGCTGGGCGAAACAGGGCAATCCTGGTTGGATGAAAAACTTAAGGATGTTAATCGACAGAGTTTTCACCGTGGCTGATAACTCTGTGATTTCTAGAGCATCGGCCACCAATTTGTCGACATTAAAAACTTAAAGGTAGCCGAATTTTGTCAGCTTTTACCGTACATCAGACCAGTCGTTCTACGGGGGATACTCCAAACGTATCTTTAAATCATTTTTTGGAATTCTCGGTATTCGCATACTTATCGGGCAGCAAGAAATTGTAAAACGACCATCTAGATTTTGTCAGATGAAATGCCTGGACAGTTGTATAGAAGTTCATCTCACTTTATGGTGAACAGGAAGCGGTATTCAGTGTACACAGTTGCATGCACCTTTCTGCTGATGCACTTGAACCCGTTCCCGTTAAGTCGTTCTGGGCATCTCTACTTCAGTCGTTTATGCCGGTGATCTGGATTAACATAACCTTGAATAAAGCAGTCTCAAAACAAGTGTTTCACGGAAGGCCTGAGAGGCCATCGGGACCGAAATCGTTATCGACGATCACTTTGCTGGATTATACTCCGTCCGATCTCATACGGCGAGCTCCACGTGCAGGGTCATCAGTTGTCGTCGAGGAAGCCACTTGCACAGATTGCTGCCCTTCACTGATGCGGTCAACCTTCTGCTGAAAATTGTGCCTTCGTTTTAATATGTAAGAAACTGCCAAACTGCACAAAATTATCACCTATTTTGAAGGACCAGTGCATGGTTTTATTTCCGTACAGCGGCAATCGGATGTATTATCCACCAAATTGCAAGTGCCGGGCAAACTACTATTTGCACTTCAGAGTCTTCTCCGTTTACCGATGTAAATATGCTTACATCTACATGCTCACCAACCTGCCTGCGACCAGATAAAAGCGCATGAGGGTTCCGTTTATGTTATTGGGTAGTAATCTAAGTTTCTTCCCACTGCAGACGTTTGCCTTCGTGGAGTTTGCCGTCGACCATACGCTAGCTGCGTTATACCAGAATTGGCTAAAACAATAAATAGGTGAGCTGCGCCACCACGCCGTCGCCAAGATTGACAAAAATCGTAGAAATCGAACTGCCACTACCGCCAATAAAGAGTATTTATGATTCCAGACTTCAAAAGATTCGTGAGTGTTTTGTTCCTCTTCCGGAGTTGTGCTGATTCTCAGTCCGACGCCTGTATGTATGAACAAAAACTACGGAGGATATTGAGTCTTTAATCGTCCGACGCAACAGTTGAACCTCTCAAATCTAGGAAAACTTGATTTCCAACCAATTACGTGCTTATTTTCCATTTCGGAATACCAGCTTCTCCGTCATCAGATTCCAGCTCCAATGAAAATCGGCCAGGTACAGCAGCCCAGCAAAATATTGATAAATACATTATCTTATCAACCGATCCATAAAGGTCGCCCTCGCAATCAAAACCGCGGGAGTGGAGAGCGCCAGTAAGTACTGGATACGTCTGGGTGAGTCACCCTACCTATTCAACTTACAGATCTGTGGCATGCCGCATCACGATGGCTTCAGAACTTTGGCAAAGCTCCACTCCGAGTGCCAGGTGCCACCTTGGCATTTTAATCAGATTACGTTTTGGCAAAAATTACACAACTATTGCTGTTGACGGGAATAAAAATGTAAGAAGTGAAAATGAAAGCAATGCGCCGGATTAAGCGATCGCGGCCGAAAAACGAACACAGCAGTACAGGGTCTGAACTCTTGCTCGACAAATATGATCCATTTGGAAGGCGAAACAAATGTTAACGGAAACACTAAAGGTGAACACATCGATTTTCCGAATCTAAAAGAGTAATTTGTCTTTCTGCTCTGTGGATTGACTCGCAGTGCGCGATTCGTAGTCGGCCCCAGAAAGTTTTTCGAAGGATTATCAAGCTTTGATTTAAAAGCTCGAAAACTGTTGTTTAGCCTTTGACGTTGCAGGTTATGTTCATGTGAGCACATATACTCTGCGTCTTCACGACTGAATTATTGTTTCCCGTGTGCCCACTGCGCCATCTTTGTTGTAAATTTGATCTTGCCTTGCGCATGCCCCTTGGATGTCCAGAAATATACACATTATTATTGTGCACATTAATATTAATTCCAGAGTTGAACAACAAAACCCGTGGACCTGGGACAACAGGATAGAACTGAGCTGGAAAGAAGAATGATCTTTAAACTGTCAAACATGTTGGGTTTCTTTGCTCAAATAAAACAGTTAAGGGCGCCAGCAGCATGCTTTGGGACATATTTGCTCCAAATTTTAGGCTACGTTTAGGTTGACATAATGCAGCGGGTTTTCGTAGTCAGTTTGCAGACTGTGTGGCTCGGAAATGTAACCTTTCGCGGGATTCGTCCCTAGTCATGATGCGTTTTGAGGTGGACGGCATGGCATGGGCATTAAAAGTGCATATAGATTTGAAGTAGATGAAGACGTGGTTCAGCTATTAAATAATTAAATACAAGTCAGACTAATTGTGGAGTATTGCTCACTAGTCTGTTCCAAGATGAGGCAGTGCGACAGAGTAGAAATCAAAACGTCAGGCGTGCCCTTGCCAAACGGTTGAATGGCTTCTCCTCGAACTTGAATTACATGAAACGGTACCAGTCGGTGCATTTAGATCCTTTGTGGCTCCGAAGCACGAGAGCAGCTGCGGTGCTCTTCATCAATACCATATCCAGCGTGCGTAGACGGTATATACGCTAGGTCGGTCTGTCCACCTATTTATACACGCCCAAATAACCGGATTTGCTGGCAGGACCAGCCATCAACTAGGTGCTTTAGGACTGCAGTATGGATACTCGGGGTTTTCTTCTGTAAGGTGCTCGCACGATTGATCGCTTCTTAATCAGAAACTAGCAGCAAGAGCAGACAGCCAATGGTTCCTTCTTTACGGACCGCTCAATTGTGCTTGTAGTTAAACATTTATTTGGTACTCCGTCTACCGTAGTTTTGACTCACATGGCTTTAAGCACTCCTGGAAACCTGATGTCTCGCTTCTCCGACCTACAGCACGTACGCATTTCATTCTTCACCTTCCGTGTACGCCGAGTTATCACAAAAGTAAGGGTGCAGTCAGATCCACCGCCTTGGCCGGCGCACATTGGGTGGGCAGCTCGATTGCAGTGGTGTTCGGCTGCAGCCAGGTTAGCGGATCACACCTCCGCGTTCACTGCTCAGCGAATTTTCAGGTTGGGCAGCCAGCACTTGTCCAGCTCCACCCACTAGCAATTTTGTGATAAGCAGCCCTCTAGTCCCTATGTTCACATGCACTCTTCTGTGCTGGCTTCTACTTGCTCCCTTCCATGGCTTCAATTATCGGAACTTTCCAAAATGAACTCAGGTGTAAAACTTTTACTGGCATCTGATGTGCTCTGCTATTCCGTATACACCTCACCATTCTTCTCCTTAGTGGCTGAGGTTCATCTTTCGTCGCAAAACTATATTGCGACCCGCATATTCAGCCTGCTGCTATCTCCATCAATCAGGAATCTAGCCACGCAAAGAGACCTACTTGTGGCGTCGAAGGCACATTCTGTCTATTGCATGCCTACGACGGCCAGCTTGGTCAGAAGCGAGTACTTCAAGCATTTGGCTCTGCTGTTTGTGTGCGCTATGCTTGTTACATTTTGAATAAATCTTAGAGCGTGACCTTCATAACTATTTAAGAATCAGTTTAAATGACTCGGTATGTAGCTTGCTGATACAGCATAATACCTCAGTTTTTGAGGTCACACCAACTAGGGACATCTTATAACTTGTATTTCTCTTGGACACAGAGATTGTCCGTTTGACAGAACCGTGTCCATTATCCTTCTCCGTCAGGCTGCACTTTCCATTTCAGTATGACTGGTGAGTATTTTAAGCCGAGTGGTGGGCTATTTGATTTTCATAGGCACAGTAGGGATCAACTCCGAAAATCGCGGAGACCCGGATCCTGAAATGGATAAATGAGTGAGCAAGCACCAACAAAGGCGCCTGAAAGGCTTGGTTGATCCAGTAAGTTAGGCGGAAAAAGGAAGCACATTGTATGAAACCGTTTCTTATAAACGAAGATGGCGCAAGACAATTTGCGCAATTTGAGGTAGAAGTGATTAAAGTTAAGTGGGTGCGTGGGGTCCAGTTTTTGAATAAGGGTAGTAGTGGCTAATTTCTGTTCAAGTTGGCTTTCAACTGACCTAGGCAGACTTTTCCCTGTTCTGGTGATTTTCCACCAGAAAATATCTGCCTTAATATCTTCGCTTGCCGTGGATTTCCCCAGCTTAAGGACATGCCTCCTTAGTCAATCTGAATCAGTCAGCCTCAGCGATGCTCAATCCCCACTTTGTGAACCGCAGTCTCTGACTGTACCGAACACCATTCCCTTCGGCCCATCTTCCATGCCAAATCTTCCATGTAATCCACTTACGGTAGAGAGAAATTTCGAGCTCCATAACAGTAAGATTTTACCTCTATCTTTCATACATGATTTTCTGTGAATACCCAAACGACATTTCACGTTCTCCGTCCTTCGCTTACACTTGTCTTCAGTTCATTTCCTACCACTTACATATTCAACCGTGCCTGCCGATAGCAACCGGGACGTATACCTGTTACTTACTGCTTAAAACAAACTAAAGTTTGTTTGCGCACCTGGTGCACTTTTGGAACTTGAATGTTTGAACAAGTGTCATCCGGACTCGCCGGTGTTTGAGGGCTGGTAGACCGAAGGCCCATAACCAGAGAAGAAATTTGTGACCCTCTACTAGACTTTATCCAGCGATAATAAACAATTTGCTAGGTTTCGCGAACATGCCTCCACCGTATATTCCAAATGCGGCCATACGATTTTCCTGTATGGCAGTATGAAAGCACTTAAGTTTTTGGGATCAACGATCCTGCGCTGCTGGCAAGCTGTTATATTTGCTTTGATGGCGACAGACATGAACTGGCCCGAGTATCTGAAAGATTTGCGGAATGCTCTTTCTAGGTCTGGTAAATCCTTCGTTCTTTTTAGCTCTTGGAGGTTTATCTGAGCTGGTTGCTGGGACCCCGATTCGCCCTAGGAAAGCGGTCGCTTAACTTTGATGGGATCAACAGTTGGTTCTTTCCTGAGCGTTCACCTGCGGACGTTGTCTACATCCAATTGGGCATCATTAGAGGCAGGGCCACCTATTTTCTTGGAATCTTCAGCGGACAAGACGCACGGCAATTTTAACCCCATCGCGAAACGGTTTGTCAATACCGCGAATAATAGTGGTCCTAATACCGATCACTACGAACCTCACTTAGTGCCTTTGTTTCCAAGGATCTTGCGCCGTCTACTCGTACTTAGATTCTTCCATCGGCGAAGTAGTCAAGTATCCAGTTTACGCCACTACCACCGACTTTCATCGCTGTGAACTTCATCAGGATCAACTGTGGGTGACCGAGTCGAAAGCCTTCTAGAATTCAAGGTAACAAACTTCCACTCAGCTGCCCTGATCAAGTCATGCATCCTCTTTGTTGAAGAACAGCAGAATATAGGCAAAGAAGCACTGCACCTTCACAAGCCCCGCAGTATTGATCTGATAACTTTGTGCCGGAGTGGGTATTTCGCTGTGTGGTCTTTGATGCGCCTTTCCACTTAATTCAGTAAGATGGCAGTCTGTTGTTTTCAGTCTTGTCCCACCATTCATTAAAGTGAACTAGTACAACCACTGGCAATCACTAGTTGTTTGGTATTTGGTCCCTTTGTACCGATAGACTGGAGAGACTTGCCATAGTTGAAGCATCCACATTCACCAAAGGCTTTATTGTGTTCGGGTGTATTCCATCAAATCACCTCGGCCTCGTGTTCAGTTAACCCTCAGGGCATTCCTTATGAGCTTTCGGAATTCGCCGTTAAGCCTCACGCTCCGGGTGGTCGGGGGTGGAAACGAAGGCGGCTGAATAACCTGTTCTTTATGCAGATAGAACTAAAATTCCCCAGTGGGTGCTGGGCCTTCTGGGCCATGGATGCGAGATGCTCAAATCCCAAAACTGGATACCCAGGGCTACTTGGTGCACACTGGATGCTTCTTTGACGTGGTTTTTCAGCCTTTGCTCCTGGCCATGCATGAACTTCGTCCACGATCAGCCTGCTTTCTAGTTGTGAAAATGCAGTTAAGGATTGTGGATATAGATGTCTTAAAGCAGCTCAATGCCCGGTGCTTCCTCGTCCGAGCATTCATGGCCGCGCTCATCCACCAGGTAGAACCAGGCTGTTATATGCTTTTGGGAGGTAAGAATGCCCCGATTAGAATGGTCGGATTATGAACAAAACGCGTTTCTGACCGGTCACCATTGGCCGTTGGAAGGTAACAACGAAGGTTTGAGATTCGAGGCACAATACCACCCATGTCAATTTTCTCGAAAAGCTTTCGTCCTCTGTCTCGAGGTTTGCAAAACCCAGGCGCATGAGCAAACCGCAGTACTCTACGATCAGTGCACCAAAGGATGAGGACGTGGAAAGAGACAAAACCTAGTTTGGGAAATTGAACATTAATGCCACCAGGAAGGATGATCGGTGTTCAGTCAGCAGGCGGGTGAATATTCTGGATAACATACAGAACTCGAGGGATTTCTATTAGTAACCGTCCAGGGAATCAGGGCACGCAGGCACGCTCAGAGTTCAGGCCACCCACCAAAAAGCAGATTTTGCCCGGTCCAACTATCTGTCCAATGCAGGTTCTAAAACAGCGAGGAACCAAAATTGAAAAAAACACTTACCTTAGAAGGACATAAGAGGATGGATTTCTTGGGTTTATCGCCCCTTAATAATCCGCCTTATGCAATGTAGCGTTTATATGTTGCGCTGGCACTGCGGTTGTTCTGAAGCCTGTGCATAATACAATGAAAGAGGGCTACAAAAGAACAACCGATCTTCGATTTCGATACTCGCAGAGTGACCTTGCTCTGGATTTCCTCAGCATCATCTCTAAAGCGAACCTTTCTGGTTTCTCGTGTTCCGTTGCACAGATCAGGCAATAGGACACAAAGTATTAGAGCTCAATGAAGTTAACTATCGGCATCATTATCAAGAGGAATTTTTCAGTGGTTCTGAGCTTCCTAACGCGGTGCAAGAATTTAACGGTTGATAATTACTTGGTTTGCTGGGAGAAGTCAACAGTTCCGCACTAGCAACATACGGTGCCCCTCCAAAGCTCAGGCCACAGGTCGCCGGATGCGCCGCAGCTTTTGGACCTCTCAACGTTAAACGTAAAAGACTGGGTTAAAATTCTATAGCTGTTTGCTGATATGTCTATTTAGAAGTGAGTTGCACTCGTTCACAAGAGACTCCTTCCTACAAACCCAGTTCTCTTTTGGCAGCAATATAGGCTAGATCAATGAATAAAGCTAGATCAGTAATTTCAAACAATATAGAGTCGCCAATTACACGATAATAAAATACACACTTAACCACTGTGAAAACTTAAATATGAGATCAAACCCAAAACAATGGAGGGGGTCGCTGTACAGAAGTATATGCATGGACCATAGAAGAATTACACAAAGATTCAAAGCCGCGCAGCGACCGTTGAAAAGCAAAAATTGGACAGCAAGGAAATGAATGGGAACGCGTTTCCAATAAGGGCCGTGCACAGGACTGACTGAGCCATATGGTCTATAGGGAGAAAGCAACCGGTGTTTGTCGCACACGTCCCATCAACGGGAAATACCCCGTGCGTGTTTCATGACAGTTGTCTGGTCCCTGTAATATTCGTAAGAAAATGATTGTTATCACTGTTCCCATTTTTTGTTTACTCGCCTTAACACCAGACTGCTCCCTCTCCATCTGGCTCTTCTCCAGGCTCGCCAATGACCACAGATGCAACGTAAACTATCGCCGAAAGCTCCACTCCATTCTTTGCGCTTGTTGTCTATCCCCGTTAGGAAGCTGCTAT
>LUCM01000700.1:0-11510 GCA_008360955.1 Fasciolopsis buskii | reverse complement strand
GTTACTACATCCGTTTTGATGTTCATCTTTACCATATTACCCTCCTGATTTTTGATGAACCCGGCCATACCCACCATTTATTCCCAGCCAAATATGCGCCGGCGACGCGCACCTTTGATGCATCTAAACATGGACTGACTCGCAGTGCGCGACTCATAATCAGCCCCAGAAAGTTTTGGCGATGGATTTTCTGCTCTGATTTAAAGCCCAAAACTCGTGATTAGTCCATCTTATTTCACGTTATGTTCATGCGACCACAGGCAATGAATCATCATGACTAAATTTTTGTTTTACGATTTCCACTGCGCCCTCATTGCGCAAATTTGATCTTGCCTTGCGCATGACTCTCAAATTTTGGGAAATATATCCATTGTTATTATTATCTGTTGGAAAAATGGAGATCACATTTTAGGGCAGTTTCAACAATTCCCTAAAAATGAGCGGTTTTTCTGAAAACATTTCAGATGAGACAGGCCAAGAAACCTAATGATTTAAAAAGAGAGCTTTCGGTCATGTGTTTTTCGACACATCAGGGAACGTATAACGTGCTCTGGAATACGCCTGTCGGAGACCCGCAAAAAATCAGCAAACAGTGTCTTGCCGTTCAATGAATCTGGGGTGGTAGCAATAAAATCTGCAAAAAACCTCGGCTTAAAGTCTAGGCGGTGGTACTTAGGGTCAAGATTGAAAAGATTGTAAAGTACGCTTTATCCAGTGCTTTTCTACGAGTGTGGTAGTGAACGGACTCAGCCATTGTTTTCTACAACATAGCTAAAAGTTCGTTCATCCCACTAGTTAGCATTTGCCGCTGCTCCCAACAAAGCAAAATTTGAAAAGCTATATTCCGCAGTTGACCTTTTCCCAAGTTCTGCGGGAACTTTTCGGCAATATTCGGACTAGTCAGGATAGCAGAGAGTTGCAGCGTGGCTGATCAGATTCCTCTGTGCAATGCACCAGAAACGGTGAGATACTGAAGATGGGTAACTCGTTGCTTGAAGAAACAAACCATCTGAGGCTCAGGGTGGTCGGGGTGGCGCTAAAGGTGTTTGGTGACATAATACAGGTAAGAAACTGGGGCAAACAACATCCATTGCGGAAGTCATGTCCAGTGACCATTGCCGACCCAATGTGCGTTGGGATTGACCAGTGCATACGAGTTACCCAGGTGGTTTTAAGTATCAAGTAATCATGCCCACTGGTCACTCAGCAACACCTGACAATTGCTCATTACCCCATTAAGAAAGGTAACATGGGCGCATCGCACGTTCTAGCAGCTATTGGAGAGCTTTACTGGATCGTGAATGGGAGCAATGCTGTGAAAAGAGTAACAGGACGATGTGCAGTATGCTGCAGAGTGACCGCCTCCGTCAGCCTGCAGCTGATGGCTCCGCTGCCCTTGTGTCGGACTGAAGAGCGATGGAGTCGGTGTAGATTGTTTTGGCCCTAAGTCGGTTCGTAGCTGCCGAAAGTGGGGTAAGACGTAGGGTTGTTTTTTCCCGGTCCAGAAACCAGAGCTGTTTGCCCGGAGGTCGGATTTAAAGTGAATACTTCCCCCCTTATGAAGGCCTTGATAAGGCTTGCGGGTGGATGAGGGACAACGGGAGATATTAACTTAGTCAAGCGCCACCCACAGCCGACAGACAGAATACTTCGCCTGGATCAAGAGAAAAATGGAGAGTGCTTTCCAGCAGGGGAAATCCGGTATTCTTCCAATCCTCCCTGCCATAGTCAGTGATTGGGTGTCTGGGAGCACAAACGCCGATCAGTTCGAAGGCTGCTATTAGTAATAACGAGGGACCAGGTGTTCAAGGATGACATTTTGGGCCCACATCTTGTAGAAGTCGAACGCAGCTTGAATAAAGAACCGCTAGTACCAGTGTCCTCCTGCGTAAAGAACCGGCCAACACTGATGCCGAACAACATATTTCTGCGTATCGGTACCGAAGGCAAGTATTCACGCTGTTGAAAGCAGTCCAACCATCTAGCAAACACATTCTGGCGGTCAAAAGAAAACCTACCGACTATAGCCAAGATCGAAATGGTTTATTAAGGGCCTAATTTTGGAAGGAGTGACGGGGTACTGGCAGCCACAGAAATACGTAACCGAGGGCAGTGGCTCCTTGCGATGATCGCATATTGTCAGGTTTACGCCGGCGATTCGGTTGGAAAAGTATAGCTAATGGCACCCTGCTCACTGGAAGCGTCCGACTAGTAACGGAGGTCCTAAGCTAGTGGTAGGCAGGGGTAATGAAATAAGTATGCCCCAAAAAGAGGGGGTAGCAGGTGTATTGCTGTGAGCTCTGAGAACTTCGGTGTCTCGGGAGCCTGAGCTGATCGATACCCTAAGCCACGGGCGGCAGAGAGTATTTGGCGGCCGATGTAACACCAAGAATGACTGAGGATTCCTTCACCCCATCCTGCTGGTTCCTGTCCCGATGCCAGAGAGTTCCTGCCTAACATGCCGTTAATAGGGCAGGTTTTGATGGTCTTCCATTTTCGGCCCAATTTATTCGACACTGATTGGTCTGTCCCTGTTCTCGTTGTCAGATATTATTTTGTGGACATATGGTGCCGTAACGGGTCCCTTGACTAGTAGCAGCATGTTTCGTAGTAGTCAGATAGATAGATGGGTAGATAGATAGTGTTTATTTCTCGACAGCCAAGAGGTATGCACAAGGCAAGATCAAATTTGTACAACAGTGGCTGAGTGCAGACACGGGAAACTAAAACCAGTTGTAAAGGGGCAATATGTCTATGGTGTCATGATCAGAACCTGCAATGGGTCAGACTGGGCTCGAGTTTTCCAGTTTTCCAGTCAGAGCTAAATAATACTTCTCCAAGACTTTCTCATGCTGGTTATCATTCGCGCAGTGCGAGTCAGTCCATGTTCAAATGTATCAAGAGGGCGCACCGCGGGCGCAAAATTTAGCAGGGAAATAATGGCTGACAATGCAATATGGCCGAGTTCTTGGAAAATCAGGAGGGTTATACGGTGAAGATGACGGTCAAGATGAATGTCCTAACGGGACGAAGATGAGTCAAAATCACACTGGATGTCATATGAGGTGGATGGAAAACGGTAATTAACAACATTTTGGAGCCAATATAATGCTGAAAATGAAGCAGCGCGAAACATTCAAGGTTGCATCAAAGTACTCAACGGAAGAAACCATATGAAGAATTGTGGTCGGGGACAATGGGACTTACAAGAATAATGATAATATTTATTTCCTGGACAGTGCCGGGGCATCCAATGAGGATGATTATGACGTGCAGTGGTAGTCATGTAGAAAAATGAAGAAGATATACAACAGCGAATGGTGCGTACCCCAGGCAGTATATGCAGATTGAGAGCACAATCGGTAGCGAATTTACACGCGGGGAATTTTAGATCCATGGGTACTTCGCCACCTTAAAACTTTGCGTTTATTGTGCATGTATCAGGCCGCCATATGCACGCAGCACTCCGAGGTGGGTCGAAGACTCCACCGGTAGGTCTTTCATTGTGATGAGTTTCCAGAATGACGGAAATAGACGCGAAACTGAGCATGGTGTAGTGGACAGCGTGTGGGGAAAAAGGAAACATCCGATAACAGGGAACGGAGGATCTGGAGGCAACTTCAGGCGGAATTCATAGTCTTAAATATTGGAACCATCGTTCACTTAGGCAGCTGGAGAGGATGGGATGAGACAGACATTTTGTGGTCGCATGTCTGGTTTACGAGGTTTGCTTGTGGTTAATTCTGCTTTCTTGATTTTGCGCTGGGTCCAATGTTGGAGATGGAGTTGGGAAAGAGATGGGCACGTGGCTCAAATACGGCGATGTCCGGTAAACTCTTGTAAAATGTGATATCCCGAAGCCGCAGTTTGTTTCCAAATTTGGCAGGCTGGGATGAAGGTTCATGGAAAATGATGGTCTCCAACCGTTTTAATAAAGAGTGTTCAGGTGCATGCAACATGTCAACGCTCATCAAGTGCCAATAAAAACTTTCCCACGTGAGTTCTATTTGCTACTAACGTTTGGGTCAGAAAAGCTTTGGCAGGGAGCAAAATGAAGCCAGAACTAAAGGGTGCAGGTGAGGCATTAGGATTTGGGGGCTGCTACCACAACACTGCCAGTGGGTGGGGCGGACCGAGTGCAGGTCACCCAACCTGAAAATCATTGTTAAGGAGTGAAACCAGGGGGTATAATCCGCCAACCCAGTTGCACCCTCACATCCCTGCGGCCGAGCTGCCCGCCGAAAGTGCGCCGGCCAAAGCGTTGGATTTGACCAAGCCCTGCACTGTGACAACGCCGGCGTTCTCGGGAGTTGAATGAATGGAGGCGAATATAGTGTGGTTAGAACGAGCCCTATACCAGGTTTCACAGAGTGGATAATCCAAGGTGGGCGGAAGCCGCGGTAATGAGAGTGAGAGGCCATTTTTCTAATGAAGCAGATCTTGACGGCCTGGAGCGAAAAAAAGGAATGAACAGAGGCCTGAAATTGCTTCCAGCTGCTAATTAAGAAGCAATCTATCCTGCGAGCGGCTCAAAATGGGAAAAGCAAAGAGGCGCATAATCCAATCCAAAAATGATAGTTAATGCTCTCCGCAGTCCGGTTTAACAAGTGTCGACAGGCGTTTGGGCTGATCCAGAATGTGGACCGTCTACACAAAAGTAGAGGAAAGCTAATCGGTATTCTGGAGGGTTTTGGACAAGAAGAAATACAATAAATATGAATTACAGAATGAGCTATAAGAAGCAGAGTAGCACTAGGAACGCACTAGAATCACGGTGTATGACTCATGAATTATAGATTAGTCTAGGAGTTCACGCCGTTTAAACCCAAGAATTGGTCGGGACGAGAAGGCGTGATGAATGTAGATTTTCATACGGATGAACAAAAGCCTCTCAGGACTCTCTGTTCGCGGGAGAGAAGAAAGGAGGTCCGAAGTATCCAAGATGGAAAGGAGGGTATTGGCGAAGAGTGGATGCTCCGTTTCTTCCATCGAATTTTGGCTGTCGCGCTCAGGTAAGTGTTTGTTTTACCTGATCAAGCGTGTATAATCTCCGGTATTTGCCTGAAATGAGGAACAACTAAGCTCTATTTGTTTCCGTCGAGCGTGCTTTCATTTCGCGCATATCTTGGTCCCATTTTTCACTAGCTTTTGGCTGGATAGTGACTGAGGCTTACTGTCAAAGATATGCTTGCTGTGCTTATAATTTCTAACACACGAAAGGCAATGTAGAACTTGCGGAGCAATTTGCTCTTATCTGGATTTCGCACTCACTTAGGCTCCGCGTCGCTTTGGGGGTTCGAGTTGCTCTCCAAAACGTAGGGATCTACTTTGTAACAAACTGCGCAGTAAACCGTTGACCAACTTCAACCGGCCCATGTTCCTATGCTTATTTGTTGCTGCTACGTTTTACGGTGCAGGACCTTCAAATACAGGAGCTTCTTTTGAGTGCGCATCGGGATTTCGCATTCCTTTAGGAAGGAAAATCTGAAATCCCCGTGGTATTTCGGCAGCTGCAGGCATGTATCTTGTCCGAAGTATTTTGTGAAAAACCACGTTTTCTTGGAGGAGGTTGCAGCGGCCTTAAAATTTGACCTGTATTTTACTAAAAGATGTTTACTTATTGTCCAGTTTTTGCTTTCTAACGGTCGCTGCGCGGCTTTGAATCTTTGTGTAATTCTTCTATGGTCCATGCATATACTTCTGTACAGCGACCCCCTCCATTGTTTTGGGTTTGATCTCATATTTAAGTTTTCACAGTGGTTAAGTGTGTATTTTATTATCGTGTAATTGGCGACTCTATATTGTTTGAAATTACTGATCTAGCTTTATTCATTGATCTAGCCTATATTGCTGCCAAAAGAGAACTGGGTTTGTAGGAAGGAGTCTCTTGTGAACGAGTGCAACTCACTTCTAAATAGACATATCAGCAAACAGCTATAGAATTTTAACCCAGTCTTTTACGTTTAACGTTGAGAGGTCCAAAAGCTGCGGCGCATCCGGCGACCTGTGGCCTGAGCTTTGGAGGGGCACCGTATGTTGCTAGTGCGGAACTGTTGACTTCTCCCAGCAAACCAAGTAATTATCAACCGTTAAATTCTTGCACCGCGTTAGGAAGCTCAGAACCACTGAAAAATTCCTCTTGATAATGATGCCGATAGTTAACTTCATTGAGCTCTAATACTTTGTGTCCTATTGCCTGATCTGTGCAACGGAACACGAGAAACCAGAAAGGTTCGCTTTAGAGATGATGCTGAGGAAATCCAGAGCAAGGTCACTCTGCGAGTATCGAAATCGAAGATCGGTTGTTCTTTTGTAGCCCTCTTTCATTGTATTATGCACAGGCTTCAGAACAACCGCAGTGCCAGCGCAACATATAAACGCTACATTGCATAAGGCGGATTATTAAGGGGCGATAAACCCAAGAAATCCATCCTCTTATGTCCTTCTAAGGTAAGTGTTTTTTTCAATTTTGGTTCCTCGCTGTTTTAGAACCTGCATTGGACAGATAGTTGGACCGGGCAAAATCTGCTTTCTTGGGCGATCCTCAGAGCAAAGGGCAGCTCGATTTAATTGGAAATCCAAAAAGGAGCAATGTTGTTCCGCAAATTCTACAATGCTTTTCGTGTTTCAGAAATTATGTGCATGGCAGCTAGATTTAAGCAGCCAAAACCTGGTCAAAAATGGGACTTAAATATGCGCGAAATGAAAGCACGCTCGACGGAAACAAATAGAGTTTAGTTGTTCCTCATTTCAGGCAAATACCGGAGATTATACACGCTTGATCAGGTAAAACAAACACTTACCTGAGCGTGACAGCTTAAATTCGATGAAAGAAACGTAGCATCTATAATCCAACAATGTGGGCAATAGAACGAAAGCGGACTGTTAAAATATATGCCACATTCAATCGAGGGACCCGTGACTGCATCAAGTATCCACGAGACATTATCAAGCACCGAGAACAGGGACAGATCAACGAAGGCCAAATAAGTCGAGCCGAAAATAGGAAACCAATAAAACCAGCGGGTTGGACAGGAACTGTTTGTTATCGGGTGATGACCGGGCACAAGCGGAGATGTATTCTTCTACTCATCCTAATGCTGCAGCTGCCGTATTTTACCGGTAAGGCAAAAGCTTAAGTGCGATAGAATTTTCTGTTGCCGTCTTCTATCCGACTTACCGTTGCTCCGTGTATGGAGATTTAGAGGCGTAATTTAAATGTTTATTCTCCAATTCATTTCTGCTTTGCTCTTCATGTCATCGGGCAAGGTGCTTGTTGACTTTAGAATTGCTTCTGTACCAGTTTCTCTGGAAATTTGCATATGGTGGTTGTGAGACCTTGGGATCAGCATTTTGCATCAGTAAATCTCATTTACCGCTGTTAATAACCACCTTCACCGTCATTTTTCAGTAAAAGGCAGACAAACTGTGGTTGGTTGTGACAGTATGCTGCTTGCGAATACCTATATACGGTACCCTTACCAAGTGGTTGACGGTGGCAAGATCCATGTCATCTGGTCCTTATGACGCGTTTGTGTCTGGTCTTTTCAATGAATTCGCTAAGGGACTTTTGTTTTTTATGAACCTGAATACCGGTGCTTCTTTCGCGGTATTGTCAATCTCTGCCAATTATCTTTTCAATCCTATGTATACTGACGAAGAAAACTCCAAACCTTCTGTCTAACTGCTATCATCTGGAGCATCATTCGCGCTGCAGCCACGTGATTTGGGATCGGTACTTTAGAGAAATGAATCAGAGTATCAGATTGCCTGTCAAAAAACCCATGCCAAGCGTCAACACAATCAGGATAGTCATAATTTATATCCATTTGTTTGAACCTTTTGTTTTTCTCATTTTACTCCTCTATTTTCATTCTGCCTTTACACGCGGTTCACAACGTGAATTTTCATACCGGTTCTGCATGTTACCTGTAAAAACTCAATTTTCTTTGTGCATGGCTTTGGCGAAATGAGGAACATACGCATTATTTTCACTACGACAGTTATCATTTTCGAAGTTGGCCACCGGCTAAACTGACAGTTGCCACCCTCCCTGTTTGCAACATGTAGCCTTGGTGGTCTTATCGTAAACAGGCCTTTGGCATTATGAACTTCGGTATCCCATGAAAAGTCGGTTGACGATTAATATTGCGCTTCTGTTGTGATCTTTTCACCCCTTCTGCGGCTGTAATTTGTTGTAGTTTTGCAACTGTCCCAGCAAACTGTCGCAAATAATCTGAACAAACTTAGACATCGGAGAGTGGCGCCAGGACAATCACATCTTTTGGTTAGAGGACGCATGTTACAGAAGGCTTGAGTGATCGCAGCTGACTGCTTCAAAATACGAGTGATCCAAACCTTCGGCAAACTAGTTACCGGGTTTCGGTGTAGCTTCCAATCCAATACCAGTTTACCTATCGTCCGCAGAACTATTCGTTTACTTGCTTAATGTCGACGTCTTATTCTGAGGATGGATGCAGTATCCCAATATGCTCTAGTTTTATCTGCTGCTTTCTTATTGCTTAAGACAATGGGAACCCAGAACGCAACTTCGCGGAGCCATACTGGAGATGACGTTCGAAGAAGCACTCTCCAACAACATGTCCATGTGGAAGAAACGGGTGTTGAACTGCGGTAAGAATTGCGAGTGTTACGTGGAATGCCTGTCAGTTGGGGCTGCAAAGCAAACGAAGCAAACACTGGCTGTGGGTGTGTCCACGATGCATCCAGTACCGTAATACGAGGGCACCCGGCTAGAAATATCGGCAACCTAAGGTTGAGGTGCAGTTTTAACGCCAGCAACAGACCCAAACATTCGTCAACACTACTTGTGGACCAGAGGTTTAATGCCCCTAACATTAACACAGGGGACAACCCGGGATAGGCTTCCCACGGATCCAAGTAGGGATTGTCACGGGATAGGTCATGCAGTTACTGGTGAAAGCAAACCACAGTAATCTGAGGAATTACGATTAACTGATGTTACTGACACCAAATCACGCTATAAGTCCCAAATCCAAAGGTGATCAGACACTGGACAGTCCCTCTAAAACTCAATGACCCGCTCAGAGCGAAACGATGAAATAACTCTTGGTCGCCAAGATAACAAGGTGAAAACGAGGATAGGCTAGCCTCTACTAAGAAAGACACGAAGTGCGTCAGTGGGTGCACCGCCACCCGTGCCTATGGGGCGAGTGCTGCGTTTTGACAGTAGGGACCAAAGTTGGCAGGAAGATTCTTCTGAGCTTGTGCCGGTGGGATTTGGTAAGAATCAACATGGGGGTCTTTACTTGGCAGAATCCAAAAAATCCCTAGGGTCGTGAAAACCAAAATCGGGGTAGAACGGGACAAGATGGCACAGGGTCTGCAAAGCGCTAAGACATTCATATCCCTGCGTACAAAGCCAGAAAAGAGGCGCATGCAGTTCCATCGTGAACGTATGCAAGCGCGCAGTTCCGCATTCCCCTGGCCGTAACAAGCATCAAAGAGCACTTAGCCTTCCTAATGGGGATGTAGGAAGGAGGTTACAGGATGAAGCCTACGGAATACGACCGCGTAGCTTACTTATCAGTGGATGATGTCAGACAAGAGGGGCAGCACTCGAGCGCAGTGCCTGAGCTCAAGAGATGCAAGGGCTTTATGACAAAGTGGATACGGGGGCCAAAGGTCTCTTACAGCACCGCTTACGAAAAGAATAAATAAGCGGCGAAAAATGCGACAGGAAGTCGGGAACTTAGACTGCCTAATTGGCGTTGAAAATGGAACAAACAGTCAAGTTTCGAGTGACTCTATAATCATACGGGAGTGTCACCTATCATCGGGGTAGAACGGATAATGAAACAGTGTGGTGCTACGACTGAACGTTCAGCAGCATCAACTAGGTCCAGGCATGTTGTAGCTCCTTCATGCATGACTGTAGTGTTGGTCACCATACTGCAAGGCTGCAAAAAGAATATATTCCCGTGCGAAAACCGTAGGCGTTGGTCAACGCTTGTCGCAAACGGACAGATTAAGAGATAAACTGGACAGATCGTTGGACCGAGCAAAATCTGCTTTTCGGAGGGCGACCTGAATTCTGAGTGTGCAAGCGAGTCCTGATTTTTGAACGGATACTAACAGAAATTTCTCGAGAACTGGGTGGTAATCAGAATGTTCACTAGCCTGCCCACTGAATACCAACCATTCTTCCTGATGGAAGTAATAATCAAGTCCTGAAGCTAGGTTTTGTCTCTTTCCATGTCCTCGTCCTTTGGATGCTTCCAGCAGGGGCAAAACATTTCATTACTCGTTAGTGTGGTACTAATGCCAGGAAACAGCCAAGACTTTGGGGTGCTGACCTGCCATTGGTTTACCTAGGGCGCCCATTCAGGGGTTGTTTTTGGCGCAAACATTGGTCTTCACCGACAGCAAAAGGGCCCATGCCTCCCAATACTCACAATCCATTGTAATTTTATGATCAGTTACGTGGCCACATAAGCCGTTTAAACCAACGGCAGCCCACCTGTGATCAAAGAATGTTATTGGCCATGGTGACGTACACAGAACATCATTCGTGTTATAATCATGAAGCCAATGACTGTGTTAGTAAACCCCTCACTCCATAATATGATGACCCTTTTGACGCAAACATATGCAGGGAGAAAACTTTGTCTTACGAAGAAGCTTCAGGACTAACACTGTTTCTTCTAGTTGGTTAAAAGTCGTTTATTTTGGCTCATCTCGAATACCTAGTGCCTCAGTACTGACGAAGACATCAATCGCTGACACCACAACACTCACTGACTGCACTCCGGAGACCGCACACGGAACGTCTGCGAAACACTTCGCTCATCAGGCGTGCATCAATCACTATCTTGGGCATCCTATCGTCCAGGCAGACAGCTTCGTAAATGTAGCCGCCTAATGGGCAGCATGACCGTTCGTTGAGGGCAAGATAGTAGTTTTTAACGGTTTTCCGCATTCGTCAGTTGTTATCTAGTTGAACAAGTATTTGAACGCCTGGGGTACTCCAAGAAATTGAATGTGAACGAGTGTTTACTTAACGATAACGGTATTTACTTGTTGGACTGCGCCAGGACAAATTCAGTGTGCATGATAATAACGTGCAACTTGGTGACAAAATACATGCTCACATGCAAACGCTGGAATAACTATAAAATAACAATTAATGCTCCTGTTGGGTCAAACGTGGATGATAAAAGCAACGAGGAAAAATATTAGTCAGTTGGGCGGTTTGGGTCTGCCGAAGACTTCGCGTTGGTAACGTGTTGCTGACTTTGTCGCGCGCTAAGCAGACCGTCGCAGGCACGTGGTAGACAGAATGTGCCTTCGACGCCACAAGTAGGTCTCTTTGCGTGGCTAGATTCCTGATTGATGGAGATAGCAGCAGGCTGAATATGCGGGTCGCAATATAGTTTTGCGACGAAAGATGAACCTCAGCCACTAAGGAGAAGAATGGTGAGGTGTATACGGAATAGCAGAGCACATCAGATGCCAGTAAAAGTTTTACA
>LUCM01000699.1:0-67140 GCA_008360955.1 Fasciolopsis buskii | reverse complement strand
GGTGTCTCGCTTCTTCGTGGTTGAGGTACGAAACACCCGTCAACTAGCTGGCTGGATACGCCGAAGAATATGGCAGTGAAACGTGAACAGTGGCTAACGTGTTGTCATTTTCAATCGAATTAGAATGATTGAAAGAGTGTGTTTGTACAGTCAGACTGTGTTCCGTGTGTTGGCTGTAGGGATATCTTATCTTTTCCCACCTGTGTAGGTCCACTCCCAGTTCCCGTTGGATATTCACTGTTTTTATAGAAACGTGTAACCCTGGGGAAAAGGCAGCAGTCAGTGAGGCTTGCCTTGGTGTTGAAAACTATACGGTATTGATGACGCCAGAAAAGTTAGAAGTTGATCCCACGATTGTTTTTGCAGCGATATTCACTGGGCTTGGCTTGGTGGGCCTTGGGGCATGCACAGACAGGAGTGACGGGCATCGTTTTGTTTCTGAGCCGGCAGCCATCTTCCGAGGATTCCCAGGGACACGTATAAAGTGTGTACAGGTGTTTACATGAAACAAATGTTGCGTAAGGGATGCACTTCTTAGTCTCAGGCTCGAATCAAGGACCAGAGTTAGTGGAAGAGAACATTAGATCTCAGTAGATGGAGTATGGTAACGATCAGTGCAATAATTGAATGCCGTCTGCCACCACCCGACATGGTACAGATTGAAAAAGCACAGCAGGTGAAATCAGTGGGAAGATGAATGTATTCTTGTTTTATGTCCTGCTGTGTTAGTCGTCTAGTTATGTTTTTAGTTTCATTTTCTGCATAACACCGAGAGATCATCATATGCCTCAACGCTACTCAGCCCGTAGTAATACAGCCGCTAAACGATTGACATAATTCTTAGCTACATCCTTTTTTATAACCTAATCCTATTCCTAGTCAAGCCGCCCGTATGTTTCTACTGGGGATGGTTTGGTTTAAGAACAGAACCTTTGCGATACTAAATCCCCTAACTAGTTAATCTTTGAGAGTGGGATAAGTTGGATACCCGAGTTTCGATCTGCGAGACCCACTCATTGAGAGCTCGAAGAACTGAAGTGGTTTGACTGTCATATGACCAGCGAAGTACTTGTTTCATTAGTTTGTCTTTATTTGCAACCGTTTTTCTGATATTTATCCATCTCACTGTTTCTTAGATCGATTTGATCCCAGCCAAGTAGCAATCAAATGAATGTCAGTCTGTTTTTAATGGAGTAACTTTTCGCGAATTTCGTGTTATTAGTTATCAGGGGGTTTGTTTGTTTTAAAATATGGATTTCTAAGTCACTGTTCGACATTTCTAAGGCTTTCGGCCGAATTTGGCGCAAGGGTCTGGTGAAGCTGCCCACTTGCGGGTTTTTCTCGTATTGCGGACATCAAGTTTCTTCAAAGCACTCTTTCGATTTCCTTGGAACGTCATTTCCCACACCTGCCCTTTGATTCGTCTGTTTTGAGTCTCGCAGACTGCTTCTCTTCGCTTATCATTTAGTTCTCCATTGTGCTAATCCTCCTTCATATCTGAGCTTGATTCTCGCGCTGAGCGCAAAGTTGATTTTCTGTTCCTCGCCAAGTGTTTCTTCACTTCACATCATCTACAGTACAAAGCTCAAATCTGCCGCGCATTCGAATACTGCAGTCGGGTGTGGGGTGGGGCTTCATCCCCTTCGCTCGCCTTTCTTGATCGGGTTCAACGTAAGGCCATCCGGCCGATGAACGATCCTTCATTAGCACCTTTGCAGTCACTAGTTCATCGTCGGTAGTTGCCTCGCTAGCCCTTTTCTACCGCTATGACTTTGGTTTTTGTTCTTCGAACTTCCTGTAACCTTTTCTTGCGCTTCCCGCACATAGGCAGCTGGTCACCCTTATCAGGTCTTTTGCTTGTTGCCCTATTTTCTTCTGGTCTTTTTCGCCTGACTTCTAAACTGTGGAACACTTCCACTCACTGTACTTTCATCCACTTACAATCTCACTTTTCAAAAACAGGGTCAATAAAATAGCTCTTGCGTGAATCGGTGGTCAAGGGGATTATGCATCTGTCACCGAATGGGTCAGAGGTTCGATTCTCAGACCTGCCGGTCGACTTAGTGGTAGATAGCAATTCGCTGTCATCCGTTCGTTACCACACCTAACCTGGTATAACCTTATATGGTTCTATGTCACTCGAAGTCTCAGGGTCAAGACTGCCCGTCTCCCCTCCCCCGTGTAGTTGGCTCTAGTGTTGATGGGAAATGTCCCGCTGCACTCATGCTTCAAGCATGTCATACAAAGGATGTTCCCTTCACTTCCTCCCCAATTCAGCATGTCTGCTGACCATAAGGTTTGCTTCTTATATTGTATTTCCTTTTGTGTAATAAAGATATGAAGAAACATCGTCCATCTTTTTTCTCATACCTGGCTCTTCTCTAGGTCTAGCTGTGCTATCTCACAGTCATTCTTATCTACTGTGAAGTGCCTATTGATTAAGTTCATTCGGTGGCTAGCAAATCAACGACTAGCTGCAAAATAAGTGGTGTCGTCATCGGTTCTCGCATTTTTTGAGGGGTTTAAATGCTTCAGTCGATGTGAATAGTAGTTACTTGAACCATTAACTAGTTATTTCTCTTGAACAGCTACAGACCTTCGTATCCCGCTACAAAGTTATGTACGAAGTGTTTTTCTGTATTTTTATACTTGATTCGATTCGTTTTTTCCTACCTCGCATCACTAAAACTGGTTAGTAGATCTAGTCTTCCTGTTCTGATATAGGTGTTAAAATGTGCGACCACCTTGTACCGAAAGTTTGACGATCTCGGCAATGCAATGAGATGTGCTTTAAAATTGAACAACATGGACACCATCCAGGAAATCTTCACTGCTGCTTCTAAAAAAGGATCATGCATTCAACGCCAATTGGCTTATCTTCTTGGAAAACAAGGTGTCGTGCTTCCAAATGATGAAGAAATGGCAGATGAAGACCTCACAGAAATGCTATGGAATACACGTCTATCTGAACACTTTCTGTCACTCGGTTGTGAGCTTGACATAATGGAACCCAAAGTTAGTTTACATTTTCTGTTAGTTTCATCTCATAAAAGTTTGCTGCTGATAGGTATTGAATAAATCAGTCATGCTTTATCGTCAGCACGTCGTGAGTTTTAGTGTATCAAACTTTTCACTAGAGCTGACTACGGCCTGCTTTGATCGTCTTTTACCTCGAGAATCTGAAATAGATTTGCCGCAGCGTACTTGCTTGTCTCATTGTTATGCTAGGCATGATATTATGCACGGAACAGCGGCAGAATTAAGAACGGTTACAGATGCTTAGCTTGATCAATATTAACTTATTGTTGCTAAAATTTAAATGAGAAAACCAAGGTTCATTACTTAAATTAAAATGATGCCGTTCTTTGGTGAATGCATGGAGCATGGGTGCTACTGAAGAAGTGTACCATGAATCCTGCAGGACTCAGCACAGACGGGGTCGGCGACCGCGGAATGGCGTAGAATTACGCAAATTATCGATAGGTTAGACGTAGCAATAAGCCGAGAAGCAACATGCTTCATTCTAAATACAATTTGGGGTCTATCTGAAACTACAACAGCTATAATGCAGCAGTGGGTCCTAGAGGCTGTCACAACGAGGCTACACCTTGACGTGGTGTGACGGCTTGCGTGCCTCCATGATCCAACGAGCTATACAGGATGGCTTATCTCAAGCCGAAGATCCAATCATGCCTGCAAGGTCAACGGGTAGAGAGAGGCCAGACCAACTAGTCTCCTGGTCCTCCAAGTTGGGGGTTGATCTGAGTTAGCATCTCAGTCGTAGAAACGAGTGGAAGAATAATTGATCCAAGTAGATGGGCGTCCACTCAACTATAATCCGCCACCTTTTGGTCAGGTTCTTGTCAGAACCAAATGGTTGAGATGTTTCTTTTGCAATTCAGGAGACAAAGCGGCTCAAGTTGTGAGTCAACGTGGTGTAGGAATAGTCTTGAGTGAGAAGGCTGAAGCAGCCCTTCTAGACTGGATCCCAGTCAACAGTCGGTTGTGTGCCATGAGACTGCAGGAATCAGTCGGCATTCGAAAGGATAGTTGTGTTAAGCGTAGTTTATTTGTTATCTCAGCGTACGCTCCAACGGACTGCAGCTCTGATATGGAGAAAGACGAATTTTACGATAACCTCGTCACTCTTGTTCGGAAGAGCAAACGCTCTGACATTGTAGTGGTAGCAAGTGACTTTGATGCACAAGTTGGAAAACTGAGTGCATCGGAGTCCTGTTTAGGTGGGCGATGCGCCTTGCTTGCTCAGCGAACAGATAACGGCGGAAGAGTTCATCAGTTCTGTCCAGACAATAGCCTATTCCTATCTAGTACCGCTAGCGCGGTTCTTTCCAAACCTGTAGATCATACTGGACCACGTACATCGAATCGGACCGTGCGTTAGTTTTAATGCGATTTTCGCTGCAGCTGAATGGCCATCGACTGAGGCCACAAACCCGATTGCCGTCGAACGTCTGTCCGATTCGGCTGTTCGCAACATCTACAAACAGAAACTGTCCGAGGGACTAAGAACTTCGACGAGCAGCAATGTAGACGATCAGTGGGATCAAATTAAGAAGGCTATGCATTTGGCAGCAGATTTCGCCTGTGTTCCTAGATCTAGCGTTCATCAAAAACACTGGATCTCGCAAGCGTCGCTAAATCTAATGGAGCAAAAACGCGAGATGCCTAACTGCAAGGAAGTGAATAAGATGCGTCGGCAGTTGCAGCGTCAGTTGACCATACGCCTTAGGAATGACCGCGAAAACTGGTGGGTTAAGGTAGCGGAAGAGATGGAAGTGGCGTCCGCTTCAGGTAACAGTCGAAGACTGTTTAAGCTTATACGCGACGGCGGTGGGCGGCGAACTTCGGTTAGTGAAGTCGTGTACGATAGGACTGGAGAGCTCATCCATGGTAGACAGGAAAGACTGGACCGTTGGGCAGAGCATTTCAAGGATCAGTTTAGCTGGCCACACGGTAACGTATTTAGTCCGACGTCTGGAGCTGTGAAACCTTGGGAGGTGTCACTTGATCCCCCAACGGAAGTGGAAGTGCAGTCGAATATTCGGCTTCTGAAGAGGGGAAAAGCTGCCGGTCCCGACGACCTTCCCCCAGTTCTTTTCAAATTGGGTGGAGAAGTGCTAGTGAAATCACTTACCTGCTTGCTTCGTGATATTTGGAACAAGGAGCGTATCCCGCTATCATGGGGTGAGTCACTGATTATACCCATCTTCAAGAAGGGTACACGGAGTGACTGCAGCAATCATCGTGGGATTAGTTTAATTCTGATAGTTACTAAGGTGTTAGTTTCGATAATGTTGTTCAACTTTGTCATGGACGAGAAGATGGAAGATGCCTCAGGAGGTCCCCCAAGATGTGGCACTCGAACTGGGAAATGGAGGGAAGCTATGTGACCTAGACTACGCAGATGACGTCGTGTGCCTGTTCGAGTCTGCGGACCATGCACAACGGGCACTAGATAGACACTCGAGATTGGTCGCTCGGTTTGGCATGTGCTTCGGACCTTCAAAGTGTAAAGTGCTGTTACAGGACTGGACTGCAGCGGTGCCGAACTTGGTGCTGAGCGGAGAAGAACTCACGATTGTAGACCGTTCACCTACCTTGGTAGCTGCGTGTCGAACGATGGTAGCTCGGCAGTGGAGGTAAGTATGCGTATATCCAAGGCTCGGGCTGCTTACGCTGGATTGAAGCACTTGTCGCGTCGGCCTGATATTTCACTGAAGTTGAAAGGTCGTGTGTACTGTGCTGCAGTGCGTTCAGTTCTGTTGTACGCCTGCGAGACGTGGAGTATGCGTGTTGGCGATGTTCGTCTTTTGGAGGTTTTCCACTACCGATGTTTGCGTAGTATGGCTAGGATTGGATGGAGTGACCGAGTGAGTAAGGTGGAGGTCAAGAATTTAGTACTAGGTGCTGGCTATCAGAATATCTTGTTTAATCGTATGAAACTTGATAGACTACGCTGGTTGGGTCACGTGTTTCGTATGGCGAACACCCGTTTATCATGTCGTGCCCTATTTTATGTTCCTCCCAAGGAAGGGAAGAAGCCATGTGGAAGCCAACAGATGACGTGTCAACGTGGAATGGGAAAATGTAGAGCGAACTTAAGTAAAATAGGTGTCTCGCGTCTTCGTGGTTGAGGTACGAAACACCCGTCAACTAGCTGGCTGGATACGCCAAAGGATATGGCAGTGAAACGTGAACAGTGGCTAACGTGTTGTCATTTTCAATCGAATTAGAATGATTGAAAGAGTGTATTTGTACAGTCAGACTGTGTTCCGTGTGTTGGCTGTAGGGATATCTTATCTTTTCCCACCTGTGTAGGTCCACTCCCAGTTCCCGTTGGATATTCATTGTTTTTATAGAAACGTGTAACCCTGGGGAAAAGGCAGCAGTCAGTGAGGCTTGCTTTGGTGTTTAACGTTGATCGATGATAATGATGATGGTGTATGTTCCAGCGAAACGTTTATGGACCAGTGCGATATAAAACCGCATCAACGGTAGCTTACTGTGGTACCCTCAGTCTGATTCAGAATATCTGTCACCACGTCGCTGTGCAACACAAACGCCGAACGAGGAAGGCGAAACGCCTCTCCCCTCCTGACGAAGCTTCTGTCACTAAGTTTACCTAATTGTGCATCGAATTCAACGATTGCCACTACGATATCAGAGCTTTTGCTCTTTTGAGCAAGTGACATATTTGTCATAAAGCTGGTCTTTTTGCGTGCCAATCCTACCGCCTGTGGGGGCGTTTGCCGAGGTGGCGGGCGTATTTCGCTTGATACAGCTATCGTTTTCTTACGTTAACTGATCTCTACCGTATTACGACATGAACTACCATTGGCGGGGATTCAATCCGAAACGAGCCTTTTAACCCCACCGGACTAGACTATTCCTGAGGAACGCTGACCTGCAACTCGAGTTGTTTCGTCTCATGAGGTGTGCAGAACATTCCTTGATTAGCTGTTAGCGCACTTAGGTTAATTATACTGCTTGAATCCCAAATACCTATTTGATTGACACAACAGATAACAGTCGCCGGTGAGTCAACTGTCAGAGCCGAACAAGCCTGTTGACCGGCGTTGATGAGTTTTCATGCGTAAAGGACGCCAAATTTCAGAGGCTGATGGGGCTTCAGATGTGCGGTGCCAGATTGAGTCACTCACACCACTTCTTGACAATGAGCCGCTGCTCTTATTGGACTTGTCACCAGTGCCGGAAAGTATAGATTTGGTCGATACAACCCGTACTAATTGAGAAAGCTGTCTGGTTCTCACCCATGTGCTCTTCGTGAATACTCGATAACCGGCGGATGATAATTCATGTGGGCGAGTGAGACGCAATACCAACGACATTTATTGTAAATCGGTGCAGCCACCAATCTACAAAATCCGTAGGTATCTGTTCGCTTGGTCCGATAGATCCCAGTTTTTAGCTCCTATATCAACACTTCTCCGTCGTCCTTGAAGAAGGACGGAGTCATTACATCTGGTCCAGGTTCCCTACTGTTTTCGATTAAACCTGCTCCATTGAAATCATTTGTGTGATAGAGCACTGTTACTTCCTGCGCCGTTCCACTTTCAGGTATGGATTGGAGACCCGTTGGACTGGACGGACTTAGGTGTTCTCTAAAACCTTTTGTCCGCCGCTCCGGGCGACGCTCCTGAGGATGAGCCTGGGAGCCGTCGGATTCCCTGATCATTTCACTTAGGCTGGGCTTTGGTGGATCAGCACTTGTATTCGACCGACAGCTACTCCCCATAGCTGCATCCTTTTCCATTCCTCTACATTTATCAATCCATCTCTATGCGCGCTGTAGGTCAGTTGACCTCCCATGGATTTGCGCGTCTCGTATGTTGGATTCATGTGACATCCAGCGGAGCAACTCATGTCCAGGATATCCATCACTTCGCAGGTTTATATGGCCTGGAGTTCTGCGTGACATCTTCTGCGGAGTGCATAGCTTCTTTTGGTCTGTTCTCAATGTTCGCTGGTATCCGTGGCATTTCCTTGCGTCGATAACCGCTTTAGAAATTGCAACTGGAACTCACATCGCTCACCTTCCCTTGTAAGCAGCCATGCAGGACGGACGATTTCTCGCCTAAAGCGTTTGGGATCAAATCTAAGGAGATTATAACAATTGGGTCAGTTGTTTCACATGCCCACAAATCTCCTACTTCATTAAGCACTATTGTTTAGAAAGAAAATTAATTGGAAGGTGTCATAGTAGCCAGTCCATGAAATGGCGTAAGTCTGGAAACTGGAATCAGCAGACTGGCTCTTAGATTGCCAAATTGGTAATGGGTCATGTAATCCCCTACCGTGATGGTTGAAAAGCCTGGACGACACGACTAACTGCTATAGTCAGCGTCTTCCGCCTCCTATACGCCTCTCAAACATCGTTGCCCTTACTTGGGCTTAAAAGTGCATCGAGCGACGGTAACTGCGCATAATCACAGTTGCTGTATCTAGATACACGACCTAAAGCGAGTTCAGTTGTGTCACCGATGTCGTGGCACATTTCTGTTGGCGATTAACGGAACACTGGGATGTTGCATTTGTTTTGGTTATTGAACGTTTTATTGGTTTCCTAGCTTGCATAGGTTTATTCGTTAATCGCTTCAGGACTGTTTGCAGAAGCAGCTAAAATGTGGCCTTAAGGATTAGAAAGATATCGTCACAGGCAATCCGCCAGAATGTATTGAAACTCGGTAAGGTTGTTGAGAGATGGCAATTCGTTATCACCCAGCTCGTTGTGACCTCTAACTTGTTGAGACCTTGTGTCGTTCTGTGCTACTCCGGATTTCAGGATCATGATTGTCGGTCTCCCCAGTATCATGAGCCTAAGCGCCCATGAAGCATGTCCCTTCCACTACACTCCCGTATAGTTTTCAATAAAAACATGCATATACATGTATTCTTCACAAATATCCCATTGCAGACGCATATTTCCGATTGCCTTCCAGCTTCCCGAGGACATTTACAAGACACATCTGGAGACCGTTCGTTCTACTTTAAATACTTCAGCGTTGGATTCGGCACGGGCAAATCTAGCAGCTTCATACGTCAATGGTCTAGTCAATTGCGGATTCGGAAAGGAGAAGCTCCTACAGGGTACTTCAAAGAATGTGCCGTGGTTATTTAAGCAGAAGGAGTTTTGTAAGTGGTGGAAGTTACAAGTGCTTGAACTGATATATTGTTAACCTCTAAAGCAGATTTTGCCTTCTTTTTAGTGATAGGACAAATTGAGTTGTTTTCGGGACGGGAAATGGAACCAACTGAAGGATGTCAAGTAGGGCTTATATTATATATAATAGCAAGTTAGAAAATGATATTCTTGTAGCTCAGGTTCGACAGGATGGTATTGGTTTGTTCGCTGGGCCGGGTAGTTTGATTGCAAACGTTTCATCACCAGTCGAGGTAACATCGCCAGTGCTATGATATTGTGGCGAGCGTCTGGTTGCCCTAATTTCCCTAATTTCAGTTCACGATGACCGGGAAGGTCACAAGTTCAACTTCAGAAACGTGAGGATCGTCGCCCAGGGTAGAACAAAGCATTCGACGAAATTTCTCGAAGCCTTCCACTCCTCAGAAAGGTCGATAAACAGACACGTCTGTCTGGACCACGTATTCCTGTCGATCCGATCGAAGGGCCAATCAGCACAAGCCAGTCGAAACGGACGCTGATTCAGCCTATAACATTTCAGTAGTAGAGGAGGATGAACAAAGCAACTGGGCAGCATCTGTACCCTGCCACCTCACCAAGAGCAGCCAATGAAGGACTAAAAAACTAGGCGACCCATTTTTAGGTGGACGACGGCAAACCAATACCATATATATAATGTATATATATTATCATACACCGGTCAGAAAACAAGCATGGTGCCAACGCAACAGCATGTAAATGGAACTTCACAGAGGGTGGACAACTAAGAGGGAAAATAATAATAAACCACAACAAACCGGTTGCTTTTTTGTTTTCGCCGTACACATTTTTTTCATTGTTTTCGGATTGGTTTCAAGGAAGGTGATTTCCACAGACAGTGTATAGCATTCACGCCGCTGACTTCCGTTCCTAGCCAAATCTCAGCTTTTCTTTAACCAACAGCAATCCTCACCTCTTGGACTCCATCCAGGAGGGCGGGAGGTACCAACCGGCGCCAAAACCGAAGCTAATTCCTACATACCTCTACACCAAGTCATAGCCTGACCGCCACGTCGCTTATTCTAGACTTGCCTAACGTGCAAAAAGAGCACGAAAATGGCGATGCACAGCGATCACCTTAGCCAGGGGACACTTATCTGCACCCAACACACGAAGACGCACCTCGTCATTGCTCACCCGATATTCTCACCCGACACGAGGAACGCTTCGGAGACATCATTGGTCGAAAACAATCTCCGGGCTTCCTCAACGCAGGATGGCTTATTTCAAGCCGATAGTCCAATCATACTTAGAGGGTCAGTAGGCAAAGAGGCTCCGAGAAGGAGTCCCTTGGTCCTCCGGTTCGGATATTGAGCCGAGTTGGCAGCTCAGTCAGAAAAGACGAATGGAAGAATAAATAATCCAAAAAGATGGGCTTTTACTCAGCCACACCACTGTCTTGCAGTCACGTTCTTGTTGGAACCAAAGACTTTGGTTGGGAACACTTATCTATCTTCTGCCTGGCGGCCGGACTCCACAGCATTACCCGTCCATCAATCCTCATGAGTTACACGTCTATAGATAATTCCACACTGCATCGGTTCAGGTTAGTCAAGACTGTCCTGCTTATTGCATCGAGCGGAGAGTGAGTGGGTGAGTAACTACTACTACACTACTGCTCAAAGGCCCCTCTCTTATTTAACCTGTCTCTTCTGTCTCCAACCAAATCTCTGCCTCCTCTGCCTACCTGTTAGATACCCACTGATAACACGCCAGATCGTGTTATCATTTTCTACCGAATCGGAATGATTGATAAAGTGCATTTTGTAGTTAGACTGTGTGCCATGTGTTGACTACTGCAGCATTCTTGTTTTTTCTTTCCTGCTTATGTCAAATCTCCGTTCCCCTTGGATATTCACTTCTCTTATAGAAACATATAACCCTAGGGAAAAATAGATGGTGATGGTGATATAACAATACTGACTATTCATCAATAAACCAATGCCACGCCATAAATGTCTCAGTTTGGTGAATGCCAATCGAACCTTCTGTATGCGGGAACGCACTTCATCCAATAAACTATCAACAGGTGAGATGTATCTACCCAGGGGACCAAATCTATTCATCTCGCTTAATTGTCCTCCACAAAGTGTGCGATTCACGTTCGAGCTGATCCAGTCCTGTAAAAGTTTTCTGCACTTCCAAGCTTCAAAACACAGACCCCAAACATACCTACACTGTTGTCCAAATGATCGAGAAACTGACAACCTTCTTGGGTCTTCAATTGTTAGCACAACATCGCATATCCCAAATCAGATAGTTCCCTGTCTGAGCAAATATCGATGCCGCTTTTCCCACATGAGCGTATGGCAGTCCCCATGAACATCATTGGTTAGCGCTAAACAGCAGGGTAAGGTCCACTGATCGTTACCTTTCCCCTAAAGTTACATATTGCTCTAGAAAGAATGATAGTGAATCTACAGGTGCGAAAAAGGAAAGGATATTATGGGCTGAGTCACTGATTGTACCCATCATCAGGAAGGGAACGTGCAACTGTAGGAATCGTCGTGGAATTCGTTTCATTCCGTTAGTTGCCCGGGTTTTGGTTTCGATGATAATGCAGCGTCCAACACGAATTTGCGAAAGTAACGTCCGCAAACAGCAAGCTGAATTTCGCCCAGGTCGGGGCTAATGTCGACCAGATTTCTGTCCTTCACCGGCTATTTTAAATGCACAAAGGTAGCGATCAGTGGGTCTTGCTCTGCTGTTTAGCGATAATCGATGTTGATGGGGCAGCCGTACCATCATGTGAAAAAAGCGGCACCGATATTTGCTCAGACAGGGAACTATCTGATTTGGGATATGCGATGTTGTGCTAATAATTGAAGACGCAAGAAGGTTGTCAGTTTTCTCGATCATTTGAACAGCAGTGTAGGTGTGTTTGGGGTCTGTGTTTTGAAGCTTCGATGTGTTCTTGTCGTCGAAGTCAGGAGTTTTTCGTGTCGTGATTGTTCGACCATCGGACACCGGTTTTGGATTGGTCGTTTTCCAGTAGTTTCGACCCCTGTTGCTTTCACGATGGACCTTGGGGATGAATGATCAAAGTCCCCTAATTATAATATGCCATTGGATTTAATTGAGCAGGCTTTACCACGATCCAGGTAAACCAGTCGGACTTCTTGGTTAAAGGACTGTGTTTGGTTTTAAGACTGATATTATCCTATCTTCTGAAAGTATCACTTATTTGTAAAAGCGCCACTCCTGCCCTGTCAATGTGCGGCATGATATCATCCGCGTGCTGTCGGTTTTCTAGCATAGTGAAGCTGAGATCCTTGGGATCTGAGATAGCTGCTATCTGGCCTTTTAGATGTAGGGCCCGGTTTGCATGAGTGTCTGGTGAAACGACTATGTGCTTATCTACTAATTTTTGTTAGCTTCGCTAATAAGTAGATGGATGGTGCTATAAGTTGTGAAGGCTAGAATACCCCAGCCCAAGGTTCATGCTTGCGAAAGGTCTATCGAAGTTTCATCCGCTTTTCCTGTGAATTCATATGGCCATGTGTTCACACATTATTGCAGGCTTTCTTCTCCATATCATAGCAGTTTTGCTTACTACGAAAATATCTATATGCTTGACTGTGATGCGGTAGGCTGCTTACCCGCCACACTTTTTAGGAAAAAAGACGTTACCGATGCACCACTCCAAACTGACGTTCCTGCCTCTTAGTTGTTCTTGGCTTCAGGGTCTCTGTTATTGACCATTTACCTGATTTTCTCCAAAGTTATTTCATCTTCGAACTTTGAGGAATGCGAAGTTAACTTCTGCTTCTTGTTTTTGTTCATCAAATTATGCGACACTTCGTATCTCATTATTATTTCTTCAATTTTTTCAGGTAAGATGAGCTCAGTTGCCACCCTTGGCTGGGTCCTCCTTTGGGACGTTGATTCAGGCTTGTCACAAATCGATAAGTACTTGTACTCAGCTGAAGATTACACACGTGCTGGTGGCCTTCTGGGTTGTGGTGTGGTCAACTGTGGAGTGAAAAACGAATGCGATCCGGCCTTGGCCCTTTTGGGATCATATGTTGACTCTAGTAGAGACGTGTTATCACGGGCTGCAATCATTGGCCTCGGTGTAGCTTATGCTGGTTCAATGAAAGCGGAGGCGTTGGCAAAGTTAACTCCTGTCGTACTGAACGTGAACATCACTCGATTGCCACACGCCTGCCTGGCTGCCCTATCGGCCGGCATGATTGCCGTGGGATCGCTAAATGACGACGTCACTTCTACTATTATCCAGAGTATGCTGGAGCGACCAACTAGTCACTTGACCAACGTGTTCAGCAAGTTCATGGCACTTGGTTTGGCCTTGACGTGTATGGGACGTCAAGAGGAAGTTGAGGTTATTCTAGCTTCATTGGAGGCTGTTTCAGAGCCGATGAAATCCATGGCACACATGATGTGTGATTTTTGTGCATATGCCGGTAAGCTTCACATGTTTCTAAATCCAGTTACTAGGGCGCATGACCTGTTGAAAAATGCAATTTATAGCCAAGGTACTTCGAATTATCTCATCCGTATCCTTGTGCATGCGTAGATGTAGCTCTATTTTTTTGTCCTTCATTGGCTTTTTCAACTTTCTCAAAAACCTGAAACTCCTATTTCTATGCAGTCCACAAAAACAGACAGAAGACGAGTTCGATGAGATGCCCGCATTTCAGTTTACTCTCGTGGGACGTTTACGTATAGTGACTTCACATTTATGGTAAATCGGGTTAATAACTGAACTGAACAGATACAAATGTCCTTTTTCAAAAACGGTGTAGAGCTTATCGCTAGTAGTTATTTCTGGGCTTGCCTTTGTAACAGGTGGACCAGCGGTACTCATCGGTTTTTAAATACCTCTCGTCGAAGTACAGGAAATGTTTGCCTCTATTGTTCCGATCCAATTTCCAAGTTTGAGCTTACCATCAGATATTTCCCTGCGAACTCACTTCTTAGTGTTCGAAGAATTTCAGAGCTCATTCGGGAACGTGGATTGCCGAGTAAAGTCGTTTTCCGTGATTTATACCTAAAACAGCGGTCAGTGATTAAAACCAAACGATGCGGTAAAGAAAAGGTGACCATCATTTACCGGTCCCCGGAGGATTACGAGGCTCTCAAATCGTCCTTCTGCCCTGTAGGTTAAACTGTTTTGATCAGAGACTCAGGGTAAGTTTCCCTAAGCCAACCCTCTAGTTCGTTTTGGGCAACCGGGTATTGTCAAGCCTACAGGAGAATCATAGGTCCCCGATGGATCATCGATGACATGAAGATGGAGAATGATGGAACTAGCATGTGTGGTGAACTCTGCACATTGTTTCTTGTATCGTTCCTTTTTCTTATTCATTGTTTTCATCCTTCACCATGATTTCGATGGCACATGATCTGTACTCAAATTTGTACATATATATATATATATATATTCACATTTGACAACGAGTCGTAGTTTGGATCAAAACGTAACAGTAAACGATATAACTCAGTGTACTCCTCACCTCATATATATATATATATATATATATAATGACTGGGATGTATATAATTTGACAACGTTTTACCTGGAAACCGGATACAGAAAGATTACTGCATTCGATGCGTTAGCTGCTTGCCTTGTCAAGACGCTTCATATGGTGGTGGGTGAGGCAGAACAGACTTAGTGCAAATAAACTGGTTTTGAGCACACAAATGCGATTCAGATGATTTGCGACCGTTTCCTCAGCATTCAAGATTCCACATCTCACTGGTGTAGACGGCCGACTCCGGACTCGATACAGAGGGCGGAAAGCTTCGTTCATGATTACCGTGAGGTTTGTCCCCATAACTGCTTGGATAATGAGTATTGCGTTCTTGGCTCCCATCTAGTATCACGGGTGAATTCTATAAAAGGTCCCCGTGCTAAAGTTTGTTTAGTTTTTTACGGCAATTCTTTCCGCCTGTTTTTTCAGTTTTCTCATTGAACTATTTGTGTGATGTTCTCATGCTAAGTTAACTTATTTGCGCTTATTCCTGATTTCGTACTCAATGTTCAGCCCACGTTCTAGCTTGCACTTTTGAATTATATTTATTTGTCCTTTGCGTATATGATATTCCATCTTCTTTTCGTACGGTGGATTTTTTCTCAGGGAGTGGCAATGTCCTGAAAGTTCAGAAACTGCTGCATATACTTTCGGAAAAGTATGAAGAAAAGGATAAGGATAAAGGTAATGCTGCAGGTGGAAAACCAAAAGAGAAGTCGAAAGAAACTCGCCGAGCCGGTGCCGGTCGTGGTCGCCAACGTCGTACGGGTGCTTCAAGGAATACGAACAACGAAGCAGGTGAGGGGACGAGTGGAACACCAATCGAGGAATCAGCTGAGGCCGAACCTGAGGAGGAAGACGACGCTGCTGCAACTACTCAGCCGACTCCCATGGACACAGGAAGTCCGAATGATGCAGAACCAAATGAAGATGTCGGATTTGATTTTCACGCTCACCAAGGATTGGCTGCTTTGGGAGTTGCAGTAATTGCTATGGGTGAGGAAGTTGGCTTGGATATGGCATTCCGGATGTTTGGGCATCTGGTACGTCGTTTTCACACTAAGAATCAAGATATTTTCCCCTATTGTTGAACCGCCATATCAAATTGTCCTGGAGAGAATGAGCCGATTCAGTCGATCTCTTGAAGCTTACCATTCAGTTGTAGGAAAACCACCTCAATAAAATTTGCACAGCAGGTCATCATCATTCAGCGGTAAACACCAAGGCAAGCCTCACTGACTGCTGCCTTTTCCCCAGAGTTACACGTTCCTATAAAAACAATGAATATCCAACGGGAACTGGGAGTGGACCTACACAGGTGGGAAAAGATAAGATATCCCTACAGCCAACACACGGAACACAGTCTGACTGTACAAACACACTCTTTCAATCATTCTAATTCGATTGAAAATGACAACACGTTAGCCACTGTTCACGTTTCACTGCCATATCCTTTGGCGTATCCAGCCAGCTAGTTGACGGGTGTTTCGTACCTCAACCACGAAGACGCGAGACACCTATTTTACTTAAGTTCGCCCTACATTTTCTCATTTCACGTTGACACGTCATCTGTTGGCTTCCACATGGCTTCTTCCCTTCCTTGGGAGGAACATAAAATAGGGCACGACATGATAAACGGGTGTTCGCCATACGAAACACGTGACCCAACCAGCGTAGTCTATCAAGTTTCATACGATTAAACAAGATATTCTGATAGCCAGCACCTAGTACTAAATTCTTGACCTCCACCTTACTCACTCGGTCACTCCATCCAATCCTAGCCATACTACGCAAACATCGGTAGTGGAAAACCTCCAAAAGACGAACATCGCCAACACGCATACTCCACGTCTCGCAGGCGTACAACAGAACTGAACGCACTGCAGCACAGTACACACGACCTTTCAACTTCAGTGAAATATCAGGCCGACGCCACAAATGCTTCAATTCAGCGTCAGTCCCCTCTCCATGTAGTAGGCCCTAGCGGCTACTGGACATGCCCCTTTTGGTGCACTGATGCATGAAGTATGCCACGAGAAAGATCTGAGTTTAGCGGCGAGTCGTTTTTATCTGTTTTATATACCTGGTTGTTCATACGGCGATGTTGACTTCTTCCACCACCTTGATCCTCCATCTTTTCAAGTCACCTGTTCGAGAAGTTTTTGATTACTAGTTGTTTTGTTCCTATCTTAATGTGATTGCAATTGGAAGACGCGTCCAAACTAAGCAATATCTGCATTTTTCATTATTTTCAATAATCGGATTTGTACTTTTCCATCTTCGTCTACAGTTACGCTTTGGAGAACTTCCTATTAAACGTGCCGTGCCTCTGGCCTTGGCCCTGTGTTATGTTTCAAATCCGCAGTTGAAGGTGTTGGATACATTGAGCAAATTCAGTCACGATTCAGACAATGAATTATCATACAATTCAATCCTAGCCCTGGGGATTGTTGGTGCTGGTAAGCCATCTGCTTGTTTTGTATTTGAGCGATTCTCAGGGCTATCGAATGAGTGGAATTCTGGCAAAGATTGGTAGCAAACCAAGCTACCAGTGATGCGCAATGTTCTAGCTCATGTAAGCCTCGGATGTGGTGCATGTATTTGACTTCCGTTTCTTTAATCAATGCTCACAAATTCGTCGCTGCGGGCACTACATTCCATATGAAATGCAAGTCCTTGTGACGTTAGTTGGTTAGACGTTTTAGAGCTGACCACGACTGTTGCCAGTTTACCGAGTGAATAAGTCTGGTAATCGTCAGTATTCGCTGCTATCCTTTAATTAGACAAACTAGGCCACAAGCCGAGTTTAGAAGGCTGGTCAACGAGAAGGTTCATTCGTCGCTTAGTTCGCTACCATGCCTAATCTATGAGAGCCTTATATGGTTTGCCAACTGAAGTCCTATGTTCATCGTTATTGGTTTTCTTTCACTACTACACAAATACTCTCGATCTCGTTCTCACGCTCTCTACGCATGCGCAAAGCTATTAGGAACTCTTACTCTCTTACAGCTGAATTGCGGCATTAATTTTCTCCAGTTTTTCATCTTTTTGGTTATTTTTGACCGAAACCTAGGTCTCTCCCTCACCAGACATAATCAACTTCCAATTCCCCAATTACACTTTTCATTCATGTATTATACCCAAACGGTTTTCACTTACCCAGTACTAAATCGTAACTTTTCCGATCGGAAATTTCAGCCCTTTTGATTAAAACTTCAACACCCTGTCTTCAATCGTAATTTTGTCACGAAGAGTGGTGGCTCCTCCATTTTCGAATCCCCATCTTCAAGTATAGCGCACCTGTTTATTACAAATCCAAACGGTCGTGTTACCGTCTTAGAAAATTTGAATCCTTACAATCGGGAATGGCTAGTGAACATTTCTGACACCTCGGTCGCAAAACGCGGAACCCAACAATTCCCCTGGTATGTATCTTTTACATCCAGTATCAGTGCAACAATGCATATCATTTTTCAGAAACAGAGCCGCGGCTAACTGAGTTCTGCCAAATGGGGAAGTTGCCTGGCAATGAGAAGATTACAACCCGCAATCTTCAGATTGAAACGCTGCGGCGTTGAGCGCTTTGCTGCCAGTCAACAATTTATGTTAACCACTTAGCTGCTTTCGAAGGAAGCTCGAGGGATTTGGTGGTCATAATCATGTTGGCCTTATCCTAACTTCCGTCTCTTCCATTCCTTCCCTGGCTCATGAGACGGTATGCTGTTATATCATAAATTAGCATTGCTCGCCACAACCCTCTTGCTTATCGAACCCAGAATACACATTGACGTGGTGGGGTCACTTTCCTGCCTCCATAACCCAACGATGGCTTATATCAAACCGAAGTGTCGATCATTCCTAGAAAGTTAACATGCCTTTTGTCCGTAACTGGCACTTTTCGCTCTATGTGCCTACCCACAACGCGCTCACTGATAACACGCCCGATACTCGCATCGGTTCATCGTCAATTAGTGTAGTAAGTAGTTTTCAACTTGCTGGCTCACATTTTCCTAAGCCTTGTCGGCCTTTGAATCTCGGCTCCTTCAGTGTGTGCTGTCATGGACGCTGGTGAACAAGCTTGTTTAGCTCTGACAGTGGACTCACTTTCAACTAATGTCTACTGCGTCAGTGGACTTGGAATTCATAAATATATTTCATGCACACCTCATGAGACGAAACAACTCGAGTTGCAGGTCAGCGTTCCTCAGGAATAGTCTAGTCCGGTGGGGTTAAAAGGCTCGTTTCGGATTGAATCCCCGCCAATGGTAGTTCATGTCGTAATACGGTAGAGATCAGTTAACGTAAGAAAACGATAGCTGTATCAAGCGAAATACGCCCGCCACCTCGGCAAACGCCCCCACAGGCGGTAGGATTGGCACGCAAAAAGACCAGCTTTATGACAAATATGTCACTTGCTCAAAAGAGCAAAAGCTCTGATATCGTAGTGGCAATCGTTGAATTCGATGCACAATTAGGTAAACTTAGTGACAGAAGCTTCGTCAGGAGGGGAGAGGCGTTTCGCCTTCCTCGTTCGGCGTTTGTGTTGCACAGCGACGTGGTGACAGATATTCTGAATCAGACTGAGGGTACCACAGTAAGCTACCGTTGATGCGGTTTTATATCGCACTGGTCCACGCACGGTTAGCTGGATCATGCCAAGCTTTAATGTGATTTTCTGAACGGTTCAACGGCCATCAAAGTGAACCGCAAGCCTGTTTGGCCGTAGGACGTCTGTCTGATTCGGCTGTTCGCATCAGTTACGAGCTAAGACTGCCGACGAACAGCAACGTTGACCAATGATGGGGTCAAATAAAGTAGACTGCGCGCTCGATAGTAGGTTTTTCCTTCGATCTTTAATCCGTTGTCCATCAGAGGCACTGGATTTCTTGGGAGTCCTGAGCATAATGGAGCAAAAATATCACACACACACCTTGCTGTACGACGTTGGAAACGAGGGTGGTATTCGGCTGTCGTGGGCCGAGTCACTGATTGTACAACTGTAGGAACCTTCGTGGAATTCGTTCCATTCCGTTAGTTGCCCGGGTCTTGGTTTCGATGATAATGCAGCGTCCAACACAGATTTGCGAGAGTAACGTCCGCAGACAGCAAGCCGAATTTCGCCCAGGTCGGGGCTAATGTCGACCAGATTTCTGTCCTTCACCGGTTACTTAAAATGCAGTACACACGCACAGACGGTCGCCCGACAATCGTAGTTTTTTCGACTTGAAGGGCGCCTTCGACTCAGTGGGATCAGATAGCACTATTCAAGGTTCCTCACCGGAAAGACATGCCTGGGAAGGTCGTCATCCTCTTGGGAGTCTTGTACTCGCATACCTATGGTCGCGTGAGTATATGCGATGAACTACAAGCGGTGTTCAACGAGGGTTTCCCATCTCTTCATTCTTGTTTAACTTCGTCATGGACGAAGTGATGGAAGATGTCTTAGGAGGTACTCAGGATGTTGTTATCGAACTGGTAACCTAGGTTATGCGGACAGCTTCATGTGCTTGTTCGAATCGACGTAATGCGTGCAGCGTACACTGGGCAGACTAGCCACGAATGTAGCCCCATTCTGCATGTGGTTTACACCTGCGAAGTGTAAATTGTTGTTACAAGACTGGACGACAGTAGTCCCGAACTTGATACTGGATGGAGAGGAACTAACGAATGTGGGCCGTTTCACCTACCTTGGAAGCTGTGTCCAAGGATGGTAGCACGGTAATGGAGGTGAATACGCATATATCCAGGGCTCGAGCGACGTACACTGGTTTGAAATATTTGTAGCGTCGGGCTGATATTTTCCTGAATTCGAAAGACCGTGTATACTGTACCTCAGTGCGCTCAGTTCTGTTGTTGCGAGACGTGGAGCATGCGTGTCGATGCTTTCCCTTTAGAGGTTTTTGCTTATTGATGTTCCCTTAGTATCGTTGGGATTGGATGGAATGACCGGGCAAATAATGTTGCGGTTAGGAATCAAATATTCGGTACGGGTTTCCTCGAGCATCTTGTCATCGTATGAAGCTTAGAAGACTGCGTTGGCTTGGTCACTTGTTGCGTATGGCGAGCATTCGTCTACCACACTTTGCGCTATTTTGCGTTCCCCCCATTGGGTGGAGGAACGCATGTGGATGTCAGTAGATGAGGTGGCAACGTGGAATAAAAAATGTACGATGAACTTGAGTAAAGCAGGTGACTTGTCTTCGTGACTGGAGGCTGAAAGAGCCGTAAGCTAGCTGACCGCGAACCGTGAACAGTGGCGGTTCTGCCGTTATTTTCTGTCGAATCAGACTGTTTGCGTAAGTGAATTTCACATTTTGACTGTTTCATGTGTTGGCTGCTGCGGCATTCTTTGTCTACCGCATGTATAGGTCCACTCTCTGTTTCCCTGGGATATTTTCTTTTTGTATAAACATTCTGCTTTGCGGAAAAGTTGGCCACCGGTGGGTCTTGATTGGGTGTTCTACGTTGAACGATGATGGTGAATATGCTGACTTCTTTTTTTGATAACGTTTTTTTCTCATTTGTGTTATCGTTCAGGAAAACTATGGCTCAGTCTTTTTCTCTCACCTTTGGATGCGTTTTGTTGTCTTGCAAATGTGACATTGTGTTGCAAGACTGGATTGGCTCGAAGCCATACCTTGCTTTTGTGGGAGAAAAATTGGATGAAGTGGATAAATCAATTTGCGTCATACATCAGAGGAAGTGTCCTTGCACATACCGAAGGCTCCATTGTAATTCACTAAACCGAAGCATCAGGACCTGTGCGTGAAATTTGATTATCGACCACAATTCGAGTATACACAGCAGCGGTTGGGTCGGCGCTGCTATACACCTCAGAAAGGTGGCAGAAGATATGGTGTTTGAACACCGTTGTTTTCACAGTAATGATGGGGTAATGTGCGGGAATTTTGTGAGCAGCTCAGAGGTCAGACATAAGGTTCTGGTCCTACGGTGCAGTGTTTAGAAAAGGCACTGAATCGGAATAAGTTAGGTTGATCGGGCCATCTTTTGCGCATGTCTACAGAGCGTTTGTTCACGATGACTGGAGACAACGGGTGATTTAGCTCGGTGTCGCAGTCAGTAGCATTCTTACATTCGAAACCCTTCTTCTGTATAGTTCCCAAACCTACCGTTTTTCGGTCGGTCTTCTGTCATCGATGGGGTTTTTGTACACAGCTGGAAATGTAAGGTGATCATCTTCAGTTTTACCAGGGCAAGCTAATTGTTGCTCTACTGATGATGATTCCTGTTTAGCGAATTTCTCTCCAGTAAGTTGTTCTGTACTTAGAACCAGATGGATGACCCGATCCAGAAAAACTGAATAAGCGTTCAGAATATCTGACTAAATTAAAATATTAACCTACACGAACCGAAAATTAATGCAACTAGTCGTTGGAAAGGTTACTAAACTTATGCGTTGCACAGGCAACATTTTATACTAAATGGTAAAAAAGGCTAGTCAGTAAGTCGCTGACGTATATGCTTTACCCTTTTTTTGCTGCGAATCACTTGTTTAGTAAAAGTTAAGCATGAGACCATCATGAATATTCTTCATTCTTCATTCCAGTCATGTTTCCTATGTCTTCGTATGGTGATCAGTCGGTATTGCTGACGTCAGTTTCGGAAAACCAAAGCTTTCGGGGGAGCAGATGCAGTGGAACAGAGTCTATAGGTAGATATAAATTGTTACAAGAAATAACAAAAGCTCCCTACTTATATAAATTGTGCTTGCCCCTCATTTGTGCAGTTAGCACCGCACTTCAGTTTAGTGATCAAGTATAATGAGATTCTTAGGAAATCATTGCATTGAAGTACAAGAACGCGAAAACCGCTAAGTAGTAAGTTCGCCTTCAAAGTTCTTGTCAGTGTCACTCTTCGCCGATGCCGTAAACCATCAAGTTTCGGTCGATGGCTGTCAGTAAGCGAATTCCAGATTTCTCCTGTTGGAGAGGATGTCTCATCTTATCGTCCTTAAGCAAACGAGGCTGCTAATTTTTTGGTTGTAAAAGCAAGATCGAACAAAATTTGAACAAGATAACACCAACTGCTTCGTACTTTTTCGTAGTGCATATTTTTGGTTATGCATTCCCACCATGTGGGTATACTTTCTTTTTTTCGTCTATTTTAATTACAGGCACTAACAATGCTCGCCTGGCCGCCATGCTACGTCAGCTTGCAGTATACCATAGCCGAGATCCGTCTAATCTGTTCGTGGTTCGTCTGGCTCAAGGACTGACACATTTAGGCAAAGGAACGCTCACTTTGAGTCCATGGCATTCTGAACGCTTTCTGTCTCGTCCTGTTGGTGTAGCAGGCTTACTGACGTTGCTCGTATCCTGTTTGGATATGCGCACGACTTTCATGGCTCGACACGATTACCTTATCTTTTATTTGACTCCCGCTATCCAGCCCCGATTGCTGATGACGTTTGATCAAGAGTTGAAGCAGTTGCCCGTGACGGTTCGCGTTGGTCAGGCTGTCGATGTGGTCGGACAAGCTGGTAGACCAAAAACAATCACTGGATTTCAAACACATACTACTCCGGTTCTGCTGTCGTACGGCGAGCGAGCTGAACTCGCAACAGATGAATACATGGCTGTTACTCAACTACCACTGGAAGGATTTGTAATTTTAACTAAAAACCCAGATTATGAGGAGTCTACGACATGATCTTTCCGAAAACTTTTTGTTGTTAAACGCCAAGTTTCGATGCATATTGAATGGCCGTTGAAGGTGATAAAATTTGCAACTTGATCCCCCTTCTGTGATACGAAGTTTGAACTATGCTTCGCTTTGGGGTTAGTTTTTTTCTGTGATAGCGCGATGCATCAGATTTGCGTAACGTGGAGTTGTCTGCTAATGTCATATGGAAACCCAAAATGTCCTTCCACAGTGGGTATTCAGCTCGCGAACTCTGCTGTTCGAGCATTAATCCGTCCGTGTAAATGAATTGAAAATCGCCTGCTGTTTAAGCCACCTCACACAGAGAGCTTCGGACTATTGGTATTTTTTATTACTCTTTGGGTTGTTATATTTGTAGGGTCCGTCGGTTACCCACGCTGGACTCTCTTTGGAGTGCTAAATCTTGGCGTTAGTTTGATCGCAAACGTTACATACATGGAACAATACACACAACAGAATCGTCTAAATCGAAATGCATGCGTGGTTCCACAGGCATTGGTTAGAATGATGAGCGATGGTCATAGGTTAATGTATGACAACTACCTCCATCAATTTTTATCGCGACAGCAATATATATCGTGCTCAGTTGAAATTCGCTTGACGAATCTTCAAATGTGCATCCAGATGGTCTGTTCAATCTTAGGTTTTCTTCTGCGCTGATATCTGGAACTGTAAAACTCCTTCCACCATTCAGGCTACCTCTCCTCGAAATCATCAATTAAATTCCACACTTCAGGTTTTAGTGGGATCCGTGATTACGCCCACACACTAGAGAAGAATGTCATTTTGGTCTGCCATTATCTACCATGGGAGACCATTTAGCTGTTAACTCCTTAGTTAGATGTGGAACAGGTCCACATACAATGCCATAGGCTACCATCGAGAACCGAACATCGAACACATATAAACCGGCAGGATTTTGAATGGTGATTAGTGGGCCGCATGCAGCGATCGGCTGATTTTGTCTCCAGAATTTTAGCTGGGCTTTATGATATCTTAATAATGTACAAAAATGCAAGCAAAGTAAAATTTAATTTTATATCTACAGTTCTTGATGTACTAAGGATGTCACCATTTTCATCATCGTTCAGCGTTAAACACCAAAGCAAGCCTCACTGACTGCTGCCTTTTCCCCAGGGTTACACGTTTCTATAAAAACAATGAATATCCAAAGGGAACTGGGAGTGGACCTACACAGGTGGGAAAAGATAAGATATCCCTACAGCCAACACACGGAACACAGTCTGACTGTACAAACACACTCTTTCAATCATTCTAATTCGATTGAAAATGACAACACGTTAGCCACTGTTCACGTTTCACTGCCATATTCTTCGGCGTATCCAGCCAGCTAGTTGACGGGTGTTTCGTACCTCAACCACGAAGACGCGAGACACCTATTCTACTTAAGTTCGCTCTACATTTTCCCATTCCACATTGACACGTCATCTGTTGGCTTCCACATGGCTTCTTCCCTTCCTTGGGAGGAACATAAAATAGGGCACGACATGATAAACGGGTGTTCGCCATACGAAACACGTGACCCAACCAGCGTAGTCTATCAAGTTTCATACGATTAAACAAGATATTCTGATAGCCAGCACCTAGTACTAAATTCCTGACCTCCACCTTATGGGTTTCTGGTTGAATTTTAGATAAGTTCCCGTACTCGTTCGTGGTTATTTCTGATTGGGAACTTGACGATCGAAAAGTCACTGATCGAATGCAATCCAAAGATCCTATCAATTTGCTTCTATGCGTTGGCTCTAAACCATTGTCTTGAAACGACTTTCTATTAAAGCGTAGAAGAATTTGATGAATCAACATATTTTAAAAGCCGCTCAGTAAGCATGGGTTGAATGCCAAAAAAACATTAAATGGACATCCCGAAAGATATAGCCATGCAAATCTCTATCAAGCAGCCACTTTAAACAAGGGGGATTTAAAATGAGAACCAAGGATAGATCACTCTCCGCTGGAATAGAAGAGATAAAAGATACACTGATGGCGTGAATGTCTTTCTTGTTTGGTGATGTATGAATTGTAGCATCGAGGCCGTAGCTGGACAGCGTAGGGTCGGCTTCGCGGAAGCATACGAGAGCAGATAACGCTGTTTTTAAAAGAAAGGATCGTGTAACTGAGGTGACGCTTTTCACGATAGGAGTACTGTGACAATTTTGAACTTGGGGAGTTTCGTTGATAGACCTGCGATCTATAATATTTCGTATAACCTAACGTTTAGTTACACCGATGACAAGTTCTGTACTCAAACGATAACACTGTTCAGAAACTAGTTGTCGAACTGCGTTGCAAAGCTCTCAAGCGATGTTTCTGGTCTTTTACATTATAGAAAGCATTGCAAAATTACCAGGTTTTTTTAGTCTATCGAAACTTAGCTCGGATTTAGAACATCAAATGGATTTTTTTACGTCATACTGGACTAGGTGTTTCTGCGCAATTAGAAACAGGCAACCACCGGACCAGACGGTGCGCTTACCAGCTGCATATAGCAGTGGGATAACTGGTGATTCAGATGATAGTGCAAGCAGTCAATATACCTTTACTGCTGGATGCATACATTGTTCTTCAGCTGTTATCAAGCGCGACACGTATCTGGGTCAAGGGCGACTTTTCGGAATCGAAATGAATTGTTGAATGATCAACGGTTGAATCTGACTGAGAATGGAGTTTCCACAAGCTTGCAACTATGTATCATTGTCTCGCACGCCAACTTTGATTTGCTGAGTCAATTGTTAGTCATTACATTAAATGAAACTACCCACTAGTGCCTCGTTGTTTCAATTTTCTATCTTATTCATCGGTCACTGTCCCCTTTAGTTGAAGATCCTGTCGATTCACGGAACGATCCAGATGAACGGGTAAACAGCAATCAGAAATGCTCCTTCGTAAACATTTTGAAAATCCACAAGCCATAATGCTAGTATCGAATCTAAAAAGGACTGCTAGTTACGCTTTTTTAGGTCCCAATAACTACTTTTTAAAAACAGTGTTCTCCGCTGAACTAACAACCAGGCGACAATTAGATGACCAGGAACAACACTGTTCAATTAAATGAATCTGATTCTAAACAGCATACCCAACAACGAGATTCCACTGTCCTTCGTTTCTTCATATGATTTATTATGTACCAGAGCTGCATATGGCCAAATGATATTTTTCGTGTTGATTATCGACAGTCACGCATTTATTCGAGTCTCCATATACGAACATTGCTTCAACATGTGACATTCACACTTGCGTTGTATCCGCTCCCTGCCGAAAAGGCACAAAACGTCATCCGCGTAATCTAGAACACATAGCTTCCCTCCATTTCCCAGTTCGATTGCTACATCTTCGGGACCTCCTGAGGCATCTTCCATCTTCTCGTCCAAGACAAAGTTGAACAACATTATCGAAACTAACACCTTAGTAACTATCAGAATTAAACTAATCCCACGATGATTGCTGCAGTCACTCCGTGTACCCTTCTTGAAGATGGGTATAATCAGTGACTCACCCCATGATAGCGGGATACGCTCCTTGTTCCAAATATCACGAAGCAAGCAGGTAAGTGATTTCACTAGCACTTCTCCACCCAATTTGAAAAGAACTGGGGGAAGGTCGTCGGGACCGGCAGCTTTTCCCCTCTTCAGAAGCCGAATATTCGACTGCACTTCCACTTCCGTTGGGGGATCAAGTGACACCTCCCAAGGTTTCACAGCTCCAGACGTCGGACTAAATACGTTACCGTGTGGCCAGCTAAACTGATCCTTGAAATGCTCTGCCCAACGGTCCAGTCTTTCCTGTCTACCATGGATGAGCTCTCCAGTCCTATCGTACACGACTTCACTAACCGAAGTTCGCCGCCCACCGCCGTCGCGTATAAGCTTAAACAGTCTTCGACTGTTACCTGAAGCGGACGCCACTTCCATCTCTTCCGCTACCTTAACCCACCAGTTTTCGCGGTCATCCCTAAGGCTTATGGTCAACTGACGCTGCAACTGCCGATGCATCTTATTCATTTCCTTGCAGTTAGGCATCTCGCGTTTTTGCTCCATTAGACTTAGCGACGCTTGCGAGATCTAGTGTTTTTGATGAACGCTAGATCTAGGACCACAGGCGAAATCTGCTGCCAAATGCATAGCCTTCTTAATTTGATCCCACTGATCGTCTACATTGCTGCTCGTCGAAGTTCTTATTCCCTCGGACAGTTTCTGTTTGTAGCTGTTGCGAACAGCCGAATCAGACAAACGTTCGACAGCCAATCGGATTTGTGGCCTGCGTCGATGGCCATTCAGCTGCAGCAAAAATCGCATTAGAACTAACGCATGGTCCGATTCGACGTACGTGGTCCAGTATGATCTACAGTTCTAGACAACCGCGGCAACGGTAGCTAACTGCGATATGGTCAATCTGACTCAAAGTACCTGTCGAGTTAGAGCGCCATGTCGCAGTGCGACGCGAACTGTGTCGAAAATCCGTACGAGATAGGAATAAATGATTATCTGCACAGAATTGGAGAAGTCTTTCCCCGTTGTCTGTTTGCTGTGCAGGCAAGACGCACCACCCACCTAAACAGGATTCCGATGCACTCAGTTTTCCAACTTGTGCATTAAAGTCACCTGCTACCACTACAATGTCAGAGCGTTTGCTCTTCCGAACAAGAGTGACGAGGTTATCGTAAAATTCGTCTTTCTCCATATCAGAGCTGCAGTCTGTTTGAGCGTATGCCGAGATGACAGGTAAACAGCGCTTAACACTAATATCCTTTCGGACGCCGACGGATTCCTGCAGTCTCATGGCACACAACCGACTGTTAACCGGGATCCAATCTAAAACGGCCGTTTCAGCCTTCTCACTCAAGACTGTTCCTACACCACGTTGACCCACAGTTTGAGCTTCTTCGTCTCCTGAAGTGTGAAGGAAATATCTTGACGAGACGTTTGGCGCAGTTAGTCGAAATACTCTACTCGAATCCTGAATTCGTGTTTCACTCATGCAGCAGACATCAATCGGAAGTGAGTCCGTTGTCAAAGCCAAACACGTCTGTTGTCCGGCGTGAGTGAAAGTGCGCACATTGAGGGAACCCAGATGCAGAGGCTGACGAGACTTGAGAAAATGTGAGGAGCTAACAGACTGAAAACCACCTACTACACTACTTGACAATAAACCGTTGCGAGTATCGGGCGTGTTATCAATGGAGATACTATGGGTAGGCAGAAGGGGCAGACAGATTCGGTTGGAGACAGCGGAGATAGGTTGAATAAACGAGAGGGAATTCTGAGCAGTGACATACTTATCACTGCACACCACGTCAAGGTGTAACCTTGTTGTTACAGGTAAGGATATAATCATTATAACTACTATAATAGCTTTCTCCAACGGTTCATCGATCGCATTACTCTGGCTAAGTATCTTAGGTTGTGATTTGTCCTGATCCAGTCCCTTATTCGTATACAGCATTACTTTAGGCTCGTCGAGAGTATCGTTGTCATGTACACACAGAGTTTTCATTGTTTCAAACTGATGTCCACCCGATTACCCGTTTGATTAGTCCCCTATTCCGAGCTTTATGTTACCGCACTCATCTTCGAACGATTAGGTTAATTTCGTTCTTTCGTATAGTTGGCACAATACTGGACTGTCTTATCTGAATCCCCGAAAATCGAAGATGCATTATACGTTTCTGCTGAACGCACTTGTATTCAAAAGTCCCGAGATGACTGCCTTGACCCAGAGACCTTACGAATCAAAGTTTGTACAGTTTCCTACTTTCCATAAATTTATTTATGGCAACAGGACCTCCAGAATGTCTTGGTTTTCACTGTTGGATTCATGATTCTACGCGTCGCCTGCTCGTCCGGTTCTATTACGTGGAAGCAATCCATCTAATTCCATAAAAATGAATTACCAACCTTCGGATCATTCTCCTGAGTCATGTGAATGAAAACTCTTGAAAAGGATCAGGCTTGGTAACGACAATGTTGGTTGGTTGTTATTTCAACCGGGAAGGTTGTTTTTACTAAGTACATACTCACATTTACAAAAACAAACTTTGCAGGTTCTCCATAAAACTTGAAGTTAATATCGCAAATAAAGCGCTTTTTTTACCTAACACATATTTGTGTTCCTCTGCACTGTACACGATACCTGTCGCGTCGTCACTTTCTTCGACTCACTCTGTACAATATGCGGACCTGACACTGCAAACTCTCTGCGTAGACGAAAAGTAAGATAAAAGATGTTCTTACGATCAGGGAAAAAGTTAGTAATGTGTGAATTTCAATTTCTTCTCTTAGGTGAAGGGCTGACAAAGAAATCAGTCTAAAAATCTTCGAATTTGGATCGGAGCGCCTGCGACCAAAGTTTCATGCGCGGATTTCAATGGACATTCGTATATATATATATATATATATATATATATATATATATATATATATATATATATATATATATATATATATATATATATGCGAACTGGTAAATGCTTACTGAGCTAAATCACGAGTACCTTGTTTCAAGAGCAGAAAGCCAGTCGCAATTCTATGGGTAAGATAAATGGGTGAAAAAGGTACAGCGCTAGCACTGGACGAACCTCTAAGAGCCATTTCAATCGTTAATGGGCTGTACTGAAACAATCCGAATCTCTCCAAATTTGTTAATGTGATTATGTCACTGGTTTCTTATCAAACTGATGTATGGCAGATGAAATAACGATATTCGAACGACGAAGTGTGCACTTATACCGCAAGTCAACTTTTTCAGATTACTATCAATACTTCGTAAAAGTTCCCCGTAAATGTCACCTTGGGAAACGTTAAGCACTCTGTGAAGTCACAGACGAACGACAAACGACGCTGTAGGGTGGAAAGTCCTATCGAAAGCCTGGACGTGAGGGAGCTAAGGACTTTCGGCAAAAACAGTTAATTAACCGACTACCACAGATATCCCAATAAATTCAGTGTACAAGCTACTTGCTTAAATAGCAAAACTCGAGTGTGGCGATTCAAGTCGAAGATTCGAAGGAGATAATGTGTAGTTTTGGTGGGTTTCGCTGATAGCATATACAAAGGCGCTATTTTAAAAAGGACCGGAAAGGAAAGACAGAGGCTTTTTATTGAAATTGAACATTTCAAGGCAAGAGAAAAAAGATATAAGTCATTGCAATGTCAGGTTATCACAGCTAACGCGATTAAAAATCGAATTAGTCAGGCGGAGTGAAAAAATTATGCGCATCGGCAAAATCACACGCCGTTAGAAGAACTGATTAAACCGGACCGAACTACACGTCCAATCAGTCCATGTGCAGTGCTCACCACGTTAATTGGTGTGGAGCCGTCTGTTATAAGCGCACTCCGCAGACCCAGCGCAGAAAGCATGCGCACGTTGTACTCGGAATCGGCCTTACCGACTTCCCGAAGAGTATCCGCACCGATTGCATCAACCATAGATTTGAAACGGGTGACATCAACGTTCATTTCGGAAGCCATCCGAGCCCGATTTATATCAGCCAACTGTTTCAGGTAGGCCAATTCAGCAGCACGTGCCTTTTGCAAACGTTGAAGCTCCGCCTCCTGATTTTGGATATGAATACAATCAGCAAATGAACATCCAAAAAGAATTTAGGAATTAACAAAAATAAAATAGACGGTTAGGTCGCAACCGACAGCAGGTGAAGAAACGACCGCTTGTTACTGCACTTTGATTGATGCTTTCCAATGGAACAAGTTGGCGAAGGGGGGTCCGACGGATTAACTTACCAGGATTGATTATACTTCTGTGAACTTTTGTGTAAAAAACATGCTTTCATGAGTGCAAGGAGAAGTAGGATCATAACGTACATATTTGTTCTTGCACCTATGAAGTCCCTAAGGATCGAACATACGAAGGCTTCTTCAGACGATGAGTGACGACCTCTTTGGTTCAATGACAGTGATGCGAAGAATGTTAACTCCAAAAGTTTACATTAGACGGAACCATTCGAAGAAAATGAAGATCCCAGTAGCTCAAATTCTACAGATTAAGCATATCAAACAGCTTAGTGCAGCCCGCACGCCAATCAACCATGCACTGTGGGCGGCAGTTCTCGTCAAAATTCTTCAGCAAAACCCCCGAGCGGATCAAAAGGATCAAGAACGTGTGTATAACGGCGAAGTCTACTGATCAGTATCTTTATACCGTTTTCAATATGTCGGCGACTGCATTCATTCATCTTTCCATCACCTATGGTCTATTGAACAACTGACACTGAATCAGTATTGCCGGTGACATGCGCCGTAACTCTCTCATATCCATTATCGATGCTGACAATCTACATTATGGATCTGACAGCGAACAAGGCCAACCAATCAATCAATGCCAACCTTCGTGAAACTTCCATTTATAATAACAGCGCTCTCGAAATGCAAAGAATTAGTTTCACGAAAAAGTTCAAATTACTGTAAGTGATAAGTTAGATAGTCACAAACCAAACATTCCCACTTTCTATCGCCAGTGACACTTCACGCTACTTCCGCTTACTGGATAAAAAGACTGCTCACAAGACGACCATCATCTACATCATTTGCTGTCTTCCCGTTCGAATTAGGCTTTCCTTTAGGGGCGTCATTTATGAGTCGTCTTAAAGAGACAGAACGTGGACGTGATGTGACCGCTTGTGCGCAACGAGCAGTCATGCGAGAATTAAAGGCTTTGATTGAAAATGCTAATCGGTCTCGCACTTAGTGACTGGATTTAACAGCAGTACCCGTCCGTAAACCTTCATGAATCGTACAAACAATAAACCCCATAATGCATCGGTCTTGGAAAGGGTAACCAAGATCATACCACCCAATGCTTTAAGCAGGGTGGACAGTGATAACTGGTTCTCAACGTTCACGTGCCGAGTTACCGCCCCATGGAATTGAGTCAAGGGCTATGCTTGAGTTTCCAAATAGAGACCCCTTCTGCGATAAGGACAGCCGTGAAGTATCGCTCCTTCAAATGCCTCCAGCACTCTCATAAGAAACCTTAACCATCAACGTTCCGACACACAGATAACGTAGGGTGGGACGTAAAAAAGCAACTCGATGGGTTTATCTGATGGCAGCATTAACGGGAGGGCATAAAATACTTTGAACGCGTTCCTAAGTAATAAATTCACTGAGCTGGCCTCTGTCTGCACGGCTAACCAGATAAAGCAGCAGATCACCGTATGTAGAACTATTGAAACAATCGAAGTAGATCTAAGCTGTGTCTCCAGCGTACATACGAGGCCCCGTTTCTATAATTACTTAGCGTAAGTCCAACCTCTTTCTCCAGCTTCAAACACAGCATGCCAGATGATCCGGTGCCAACCGCTCGTGGTCAGGATCGCATTGCGATTACCTTGCTCATGGGAGCCGAGCACGCACTGTTAAACTGGATCCCAGTCAACAGTCCATTGTGTGCAGTTAAGTAGAATAATTCTCCACGTGTCAACAGCAGTCAGCCAAAGCGCCGTTGTTTGTTCGCAGCATTTGTTTTTGCGCTCAAGTACTGCAGCTCCACTGATCATCATCAACATTGTACAGCATCAAAAACCAAGGCAAGCCTCATTGACTGCTGCCTTTTCCCCAGAGTTACACGTTTCTATAAAAACAATGAATATCCAAAGGGAACTGGGAGTGGACCTACACAGGTGGGAAAAGATAAGATATCCCTACAGCCAACACACGGAACACAGTCTGACTGTACAAATACACTCTTTCAATCATTCTAATTCGATTGAAAATGACAACACGTTAGCCACTGTTCACGTTTCACTGCCATATNCCCGGCTTGGTTGAGCACAGGAACAATTAAGGCAATCACTAGCGCGGTGTGTTCACACCTTGTCGAGTCAAACCACTCAGTGAACGTGACAAGTGCTTTTCGCACCATCTACAAAGTTAGGAGCGGACAATCAAGAACTGTCAAGTGTCGCATCTTGAACACAGCCGAAGCCGTATCTATCCTTTTGTGTAACCCCCCTCTATGCGCTCAGAAACAATTTGTCCAGATTCTAACACTTCCCTGGCCCAGTTGTTATTATCCGACAAGTGGTCTACAACATGATCGTGTGACAAATTGATCAATTACACATACACACATGCATTCTTAGAGTTGTGAACTGACGTGACTGCAAACCGACAATTTCCCTTGAACCATCTCCAGACCATATTTAATGTTATGTATTGGCATGAACAGGAATAACTGAAAACGAGCTTGTTCGCCACGTTGTGTTGTTCTCAATGTGTTCTGTGGGACTTTTCAAACGTTTGAAACTGAAATTCGCAAAACAACTGCACATCTCATGCGACGCAGGTGGGTTGCCACCAGCTCTAGTCAAAGATGCAGTAAATAATACGGCGACAAGAATGATGAATGTATTCTCCAGGGTGAGCGATAACAAGGAAGCTCCTGTAGACTAGATGGAATCAACCGGTTTCTATGCTCAAGAAAGGCTCACTACTGGCTACGGTTAGCGGAAATGAATCGCCTCAATCCGGGTTGCATCAAAGACTGGTGTTCGTAGCTCTCTGTAGACTACCATCACAACACGAAATCTGAGAGAAGGAAGTGGGATTTCCCTCTGGTCGGGGTTGCCAAAGACCGCCCAAAGCCGTTTTCCTAGATATCAAAGAAGCTTTTGATCTAACTGACAGAGCTGCTTTATGGTACTGCTTGCTGGAAAGTGGTGAGCCTGGAAAACGTGCACCATTACTGAATACCTCCGCTGTCATACTTCGGTACAAGAGATTACAATTGAATCTCATTCCACTCTTTACTATCTCCATCGGAATTCAACAAGGTTGTCCCATTTTGCCATTTCCCTCCAGCTTCGTGACGGACGATGTCCAGAAGATATAGGTTGACGATTTTGCGAAGTCATCCATTCTGACGCGAAGTCCCCCATGCAAAAACCTCGAATGAGCACTAAAATGAAGTACTGCTGTCATCAAACACGGCCAATACAATGTAATTAAAGGATGTCGAACACAGTCATGCGACAGACATCTTGAGTTCAGAGGTTCCAAGTTTCGCAACCACATAACAGTATGCAGCGTACGGCGCTAACATATACTCGTCCAACCTCCAAATGCCTCAGCGTGGTCGTTGGCGGGTGTCACAGTCTCCGAGATGACTGTCCGCCCTGAACGCCCTCGCGAAACGTTCGGAAGTCATCATATTTATCAAACAGCCGCTGCTGAAGAAGTCCTCTTTACGGCCTTCTCGTGGGAATTATCATTATAGTGCGAGGAACAAAGTGAATGTCCGACGCTCTCTATCGGGTTGACTGATCCTTGGTACTCAGTCTAGGGAAGATCGGTAAATCCTGATTCTAAACCAACCGCAGACGGCGTACGAAGCATACGGCAAAATCCTTACCGGCATCTATGGCGGAGAGGCATACCGGACACTCAGGATTTCTAGTCCCGCCCGAAATGCACATGAAATAACCGATTAGCCACCGATCCTCAGTGAGTTACGCGATCCTCAAATCGTTTGACTTCCAGGTTAGACCGCCTGGCCGAAGGCTCGAGGTAGTCCTCTTGAGTCAACCTGTTACTTCGGTTTGGACATGCGAGTAGTATCCAACCACAGATGAAGCGGGGATCACGACGGACGACCGATGAATTGAAGGTGGAGAATGACAGCTATCATGGGAGGTGGATCATACACAATATTTCTTTTTTTGTCATCCGGTTCCGATGACACATGATCTATACACCAAGTTGTGCTGGGTGCACGTGTGAAAAATGACAAAAGCAGATTGTCCAAACGAAAAAACATCAAACAAAACCTTGCTGTTTCTTCTCCTGTATTGTCTCTACCTATTCCTTCCCTCCTCGATTGTGCCACATTTTGCTTGTCAAGAAGTACGAAATCCGGCAGGTGTGGAAAACAGGTAAATACTACACAGCATCGACTCATTTTCAGAATCTTGTTCGTCGGTCACTGGCCAGATTTAACTGAGAACACTATTCAGGCTCTTAACATTTAGCAGGTTACCCAGCAGTAACATCTTGTCTCGCCAAACAGTTCTAAATGTCATCATTTAGATTCAGAGTCAGCTATAGAAGCAACCTCATTTTTGCACTCTTATTACCTTTGACAATTCCTACTTGATGAAGAGGTGCACTTTTGTCTTTTAGCAGACAGCTTTATTTGTCGCCAAATGATGTCTCCGTCCAGTTTGCAAAACCGTTAATCTTGCACCAACGTGCCCTAGTTTTGCTTGCCACCTCACAGCACTACCAACTCAGAGGAGAAAGAGGGAAAGAAAAATTGCAAAAACATCAGCTCTAAAATACTAATTTGAATAACTATCTAAAAGGTGAAAGATTTGGAGTACAAAAGCGCCAATGAGCAAGATGACCTGTTGTCTTAAACCGTCCTTCAGGGAGATCTTGCGAACCGCAACTAGGTAGTCCAAATTCAACTACGCGGGTCAGTCCGCCGGTTAAGGTTTTAACATTTTTTGTGCATGAATTCAGCGTGCCCCTTTCCCCAATTACAAGAGTTGTGAAAACCGGCAACTATGATCCTAAAACTTGGGATGGTACAGAACTACATAAGGCTTTAACAGTTCACGTATAGTAAGGAGTCGGACAACATCGAATTGACATCTACCACGACACTGACCAGCGGACCCGCGCTTCAAAGCTCTGACCCATTTTGGGAGATGTGGTGAGGGACGCTCAGCCCATTCGATTTCCGGCTAGTCGAGTTCACCGAAAGGTCATTCAGCTAACTGACGACCCCTTCCTGGCTTTCGATTTGCAGCCACTATCCCACTGTCGGGCGACCGCTTTGCTACCAGTGTCATTTCAGTTTTCCTTATTCGAAACTCTTCTCAACAGCACCTCATTTTGTAACATTTTCCCCCAATCCCGTATACGGGCAGCTGATTACTCTTACCAAGTTTCCGTTACCAGACGTCGCGTTTCCGTCTTTTAATCTTCTTTTTCTCTGGACTGCAGAACTGTAGAACTTTCTCATTTTGTACTTTAAATGGTTTAAAACGCTTTTCTTCTTGGAAACAGGCTCTCACTTGAGTGTTCCTCCACGTTTTTCGTTTAGTACGCCTTCTGACTATGGGAGCCGTCCTTTATGCTACATTTCACTGTATGCTCGACAAAGAACATTGAAGACCTGCACGATCTATGTCGGTCCTACCTTTAGAAACTCATCTTGAGCTGATCTTCAAAGTGACACTTTCAATCTGAGAACGATCTACGTAATAAATCTATTGTTAGGTTCTGCTTCGGGTAGTCGGGAGACATGACCAAAACATGCCAGGTAAACTCGTCGGAAAAAACAACGACAATCTATATTCACAAAGCCTCTATGGACGATGGAGTTTCAAACGCCGCCATATCAACATTTGGTTGGGCGACGAAGGCCCGAGTGACCAAAGTCTAACAACTGTATTGTATTGTCCAGCCGGGCAGTTGTCTTGCGGCCGCTTTCCCGCGAGCTTAATCTTGAGTTGAATTGCATATAACTGATTTTGCAATTCCCCTTCATGGTATCAACTCCTGCTTACCATGCATCTGTCGATAAATGAGATTTCTTGCTTTAGTTTTCCTTTTATCGATGGACTATCCACAGTAGGCAGAGTTTAACTTCGCGGCTAAGGTGCATGACAGGTAGTGATACGACTAAGTACCACAATCAGCCATCGCCCACATTCAAAACCGTTGTTCCCGTGATTCCAAATTCGTGTCTTAATCCAATCTGTCCAATTTTCTTTGTTCACTTCGCATCAGATTGATCGGTGAGGCAACCTAACGCCTAAAAGCAGGTTACATCAATGAACGGTTAGTGGTTATTATAGCCCAGTTGAAACCTTTGTACAACTACTTCGACAGCATTTTCCGCCGCTTAAATATAGGATTAACAAACTGAAATGTTCAGCGTGTAAACGTCCTTTGATGTTTTTACAATGTGACTGCCCCTTTGCGCCACAAATCCTCTGCATAAAAAAAACAAAATGAAAAATTACCTGGACCTTCAAACAGCCACTTCTGACCGGCCACACGTTGCAAATTGTTGTCGTCGATGAAATTTGTCACAGCTCGCAAGCACAGAGCTTGGTTTTCGTTGACCAGGGGCAATTTCTCAACCCGAGAGATAAGCCTTTCGCCAGGATATAAAGGAAATGCGTCTTGGTGGAATCGATACTCCGTGTCTCCCAGCCGCAGCTTTATTTGGCCAGCTCCATCCAAGATCGGCTCTCCAGCTGGGGATCTCATGATGGGATTCTCCACTAGGCAGTAATGCATCGGTGGAATGCTTACCATATCAGTGGGGGGTAACGCGACCCTTGAATGAGTAATCAGAAAAAGAAAAGAAGCACATACTTTTCATCCTTCAAGCACACATAGGTTCGCGGGCCCAAAACCAATCGTGTCACATTTGTATTCTGGTTTAGAATGTGCACGTATTGATACTGTGCTATGCGAATTAATGCGGAACACTCCCCTATGTCTTCATCCATATTGTGAAACCTGAAGGCTGTGAAGCAGAACGGGACTTGAAATTACGCCACAGAATCTGCAACTTTTGCGGATTAACCAATGAATATTTCAATGCAACAATTTACAGAAAGCGAAAATAGTTACACTCCAATGCCAGGTGCACAAATCTACGATTCAGGATAGCATACATATATATGCCCAAAATGCACCGTCATGAATGGGGGGTGGGTGGTTCAGGCTCCAAATCGACTACTCTGCCTAAACAACTGTAGAAGTACTCCCAAATAACCTCAAACTCAAATAGCCCCTACTGCGGTCGTCCTACAACGAGACCACTGTCACAAAGAGGATGCATCTTGACTTGGTGTGACGGCTTGCGTGACACCACGACTCAAAGACCTATGCAGGATGATTTATCTCAAGTCGAAAATTCAATCATGCCTGGAAAGTCAATGGATAGAGAGGCCTGACAAAATAGCTTCCTGGTCGGGTGTTGATCTGAGCTGGCAGCTCCGATTGAAAAGGGAATGAAAGAATAATTGACCAAGCAGATGGGCTGCCATTCAGCTACATCCCGCTGCCTTGCAGTCAGGTTCTTGTCAGAGCCAAATAACTTGGTTGAGAACACAAATCGCTCTTCTACCTGGCGGCTGGATTCCCTAGCAGCACCTGTCCAGCAGTCCCCTTGCGTAACACGTCTACAAATAATTCCATACTGCATCGGCCGTCGCGCATGATAATCAGTACCGTGCAATACATTGCATCCAGCAGGGGATGTGTGTGGGTGGTGATGAGCATGCCACCGATAAGTAAGCAACCCACTCCTATTCAACCGGTTTCGTCTCCAACGAAACATCTTTCTCCCCTCTGCTTATCTGTAATGCTTCCACCGGTAGCATGCCCGATACTCGCAACAGTTCATTGTTAAATAATGTGGCAAGTCATCATCATCGTTCAGCGTTAAACAGCAAGGTAAGCCTCGCTGGCCGCGGCCTTTTCCCAAAGGTTAAATATGTCTATAAAAAGACTGAATATCTAACGAAAACAGTGGGTAGACCAACGCAGGTGGGGAACGATAAGATGACGCTGCAGCCAACATACGGAACACAGTCTAACTGCACAAACGCACATTCTCAATCATTCCGATTCGACAGAAAATGACAACAAGATCGCCGCTGTTCGCGATTCACTTCCATATCCTTCAGTGTCTCCGGCCAACTAGTTGACGGGTCTTTCGGACCACAACCAACAAGACGTGAGACACATGCTTTATTTGAGTTCCCCGTACATTTTTTCACTCCACGTTGACACGTCACCTGTTGACCTCCACATAGCTTCTTCAATTCCTTGGGAGGAACACGGTGTGGTAGATGAATGTTCGCCATGCGCAACACGTGACTCCTCCATCCCTGACAAGTGACACTCCAATGTTGAGTACGAGCAGCTCACGACACCTGACGATTGTTAGTACGTGCTTTCGTCATCTTCAACTATTCTAGGCAGCTGTTCGAATTTTAGCCGAGAACATCGAAGGGTGTAGCATTTTTCGTTTGCGGATCTATTCCTATGATTTTGCTTGACATGTATTTCCGGCTTCACGTTCGCCGCTATTTTTGATGTTGATGATACCAAACAAATTACTGTCATTTTCTTTGGCACAGCTGAAACATTTGTTCCAGCCACGAAGCCCGACGTTCTTAGAACCTCTGTATAAGCGATACTAACCTGTCTTATCACTTGCTTTCATTCGTCTTTTTTTACTCTGATTCCACCTAACCCGATCTCCGCTCGTTGTATCATATCTTGTCTGACAGCCTGAAATCAGGCAAGCATATATATATATATATATATATATATATATATATATATCGCTATTGCGCTCTCATGTACCTGGTCTCTAGTATGTCGCCGGCAGTCCATACCTCAGGTAGGACCGATAATCTCATCTTTGACCACCTGCACAATTCTGAGTGATGAATCACCTCGGTCGCATGTCGATGAAGAGCACTATCAAATGTGTGAAATAACGCGTACCGCTTTGGACATCGACATCCTTAGCACATTGTAGCCATGGTTAGCCCATGGCCGCAATTGCCCGAGGGCAGTCCTATAACTCATCATCGCATACTCCAAAAGTCGTGGTTTGGATCTTACGAACTGACGTGATCTTTTCCAAGTGTTTACGTGAGGTGATAGATCTATTGTGTCTCCTCAATGTATTCAGCCGCACCTTTCTCCCGGCAGGCGACAAGGTTTCACAGCGGATCCGTGGTTTAATAAGTGGCTTGGTACCCCGTTTACCGTGCTTGGCAGTACCTTATTCAGGACACTTATGACCCCTGAAATAGTTCCATACCGGACACGCTCTGTTGCCATCGCTTTATCGTTGGCTTCATGCTTAACCTCCTTCATTCTTCCCTTATAAAGGCTGTGTGGTTTGTTGTCTGCTTCCCCAAACTCGTTCCAGAAGTGATTACCCGCTGAACTTGAGTATATCACTAAGCGAAAGGAAATAAATTAACCAGGATTCTTTTAGTGATGGCGAACGAACACGGTGAAGCCCAACAACGAGGCCTGTGGCCGACTGACCCTGAGAAGTGTGATGTTCATGTTTGCTTACGGCAGTGGCGTTCCATCCTAAGTCCAATTGAGAAAGATTACTCGGAAGCAATTCTCGTGTCTGTTCTCTGTTTTCCAATTATCATTGATCCAGCGCGAAGAGTTCAAGGGAAAAAAAATAACACAGACCGCGAGACACTCGACATTAGCCTCGATCCCAGGAACTACTTCAAGACCTACCGCACAGTCTATACATGCTCATGTGCCCAACGCCTCCACATGTTTCGACAGGGTCCATCGAAGGTGTCTCAGGCTAATTGCATCACTTGCTTCTGAACTAAGACAACCGTTTGCTTGGGACTCTACCAACCTGTTGTGTTGCCGTGTTTGGTTGGTCTATGCACACACTGAAGCACAACACACAAGGACTAGCGACGCACGATATCACGGGAGCACAGCCTGTGGTCAAGTAGAACACGAACACACAGAGGTCGGAGACAAAAAGTTCGGGCTCAAGACTCAAAGCCCGTAGTCGCACAATGAATGGAACGGAAATGCTGCTCCCTCGAATGAGCAACCACTCGGAACAGAAAGCGGCGTGGAATACAAGCAGCTAGCCCAGGCCGATGAGAGAAGACAAACACAGGATACTGCGCGGGTTTATAGGCGACCCACCAACACAAGTCAGAATTCAAGTGAGCTCTGTCTTTTATATAGTTCCGTTGGGTGGCCTTGATGAATGTGTGGACTAGCCAATAACAGAACGGGCTTTTATGAATCTTTTCGCGGACATATAAAAATATTCAATCGCGCAATATTTAAAATAACGTCAATTTCGAAATATTGAGAAAAGGACAGGTTCTTTTAAAAAATTAATAGCAGAAATGAAATCTGCGGCTCCAAAAAACCTTAGAATGGTCATCGACCATAACACCTCCCCCTTTTGTTTAAAAAAGTTATTGATATGCAGCGTCCTTTGGATTTACTTGGAATTGCCTCGTTTGACGCCGTGGATGGTCAGACCATCGACGGGGAGTAGGCTTGTATTTCTTGTGTTGGTTGTGGCTGACGTTTTCATCAATTAGAACGTGTCTAAAAGTATTTTCAGAAGGACTTTCGTACCTGTGTCCACCGGGGAGTCCGCGTAACGTTTCCTTGTTTGGTTTTTGTGTGTGATCCAAGTTCCGGCTGCAACAGCGACCTCATACAACCGGGATCTTTTTTTACGTTGAATGACTCCTTCCGTCCAGCCTGGATGACCGGGTCTGTAATCTCGGACGTATACCAATGAACCTTCGGTCAGACCATCTTTCTCCATGCTATGGCGGTGTCATCAGCCTCCGTGGGATGACTGTTATCGAGGCGAAACATTCCATCCACTTGGCCAAAATGTGTGGTTTTGCGGAATTTGATGTCCGAGTTGCATTCGAGGAGAATGGTTGCCCACCTCTGTAAACGATTATCAGCGAATGTCGGGATGCCCTCCTTTGATCCAAAAATGAATTGAGGCGGCTTGTGGTCGGATAGTAGGGGGAATTGTCGGCCGTGGAGGGGCGTATGAAAATTTATACCGCAAACACTGGCGCAAGCGCCTCTTCTCAACTTGACCACGGTTCCTTTCTGCCGAAATCAACTTTCGGGGCGCATGTGACGCAGCCCTCTAAGCTCCGTTTTGAAATGTGCGAGAAATGGCCGCTCCAGTTCCATAGTTTGATGCGTCAGCAGCTAAATCTATCGGCAGGCTTAGTTTGTGGTGAGTCAAAAGTACATCCGACGCCAAAATCGTTTTCAGTTCATCGAAGGCCGATTGGCACTGCTGTGACCAGCACCAGGTCTGTCCGTTTTATGGAAATCTGTTGAGCGGACTGCGCGCGCGATTGGTGTCCGGGCGAAATGAGCTGTAATAGCTGATTAATCCAAAAATTGCCCGGACAGACGAGATGATTTTGGAGCTGGTATTTGCTGAATTGCCTTGACATTCCCCAGGTCAGGGTGATGGCCGTCCGCGTCGAAGATGAACGCCAGATACTTGATTTCGTTCATGAAAAATTGGCATTTATCTTTCCGCAGGGGTAGAACAAAACGGTTTATGTTTCGAAGAACTGTTTTTAGGCGATCGTACAAGATATCTGCCGAGCTGCCGGTTACTTTGATGCGGTCGAGATATGCTGACAAGCCAGGCAAGCCCAACAGATCAGTATCCATCACACGTTGAAAGATAGCCGGGACAGTCTTTAAGGTGAATGGTAACCGAGTGTACTGATGCGAGCCACGATGCGTATTAACTGTCAGCAGCTTTCGCTTTTCAGGGGCTACTTCTATCTGGAAGTGCGCCTGGGCTATATCCAGCTTTGCGAAGCAAGTGCCGCCATCGAGATTGGTGAATATGTCTTCCGGAATTGGTAGCGAATAGCAGCCGCCGTCTAGTGCAGCGTTCACCCAGGTGGAAAAGTCAGCACGAAGACGTATGCTGCCATTTGTTTTCCTCGCGGCAACCACGGTTGCCGCCCATTCGGAAAATGTTACGAGGACCAAGATCCCCAAGCTTTGCTCCTGGCCCAAAAGTGGTAGAGCTGCGTAAGGCACTGGGCGTTTGGGTGGCAAACAGGCTGACTGCCCTTTTCCAGTTGCAAAGTGGCCTGGAACTTGGTGCACTACCCAGGCCTTTCTTAAAATATGAGGGAAACAGTTTCAGTAGTGTGTCTTTGTATTGCTGTGGCTTCCGAAAGCAAATGCAGAATGCGTTGACTGACAATGTGCTGAGGCCCAATTCCTCCAGCCAGTTAGCGCAAAGCAGGTTGATATCAGATTCTGCCACATAGCACAACATCGACATCTGTTTGTCTTTGTATTTAACAGTAAACTGGAGCTTCCCGGCTAAATTCAAAGCATCACCGCAGGAACTCGTCGCCGTGATTGACGCGGGTTAGATAGGCGGCTGACCAATATCGTGCTAAGTTCATTCGGATACTAGTAATATGTCCGACGCGGTGTCCAGCCGAGGGCGGACTGGATAATTGTTTATACTGATTGTGGCAAACCTTCTGCGGTCGGCGGCGTTTAATCAACAGACTGCCGCAAAAAGGACAAACCTGGTGCTGGTCACAGCAGTGGCAATCGGCCTTTGGCAAAATGAAAATGATATTGGCATCGGATATATGTATATATATTATATAGCCCGCCGCACCGCAGGGCACGGCATATGTACACAAATCATAATGATGAGGACGAAATTCTGGTGGGGAAAGCGAAGTGCAGCTATGAGGCAAGTTTAGCCGAACGCACTAAGAAGTAACCGAAGAATCAGGTTGAATGTAGGCGACCTGGAAAATCATTTTGGGAGTTGGCTGGTTCACCAAAATCAAATGCGAATGCTACGGCAGCGCATGTCGCAAGGCCAGAAATTTTTGTGGATATTATAGATGCAATCATAGGATAAACATCCGTATCAGTTCTGTTTGAACAACCATTAAACTTGCACCGATGTGCTGTGGGCGTGGCTACTACATCAGCACCATTTGCTCAGACAAAAACGAATGCGGAATAGCGAAGGTCTACGGCAAAATAGGAGTCTGAGGAACTGTGCACACAAAAAAGGTTTAGATTATAAGAACGCAACACACTGTGACTGAGACTTGCCACCTACAGTCTCCAACAACCGATTTGAGGGGATCTCGTGAACCCAAACCCGATAGTCCAACTACCAGTTCATTGGTTAAGGCTTTCATACTTTTTAACCATGTTAATTACTGTCTTTGCGAGATTTAAATTTGCAAAAATACGACCTATCATAAAGGAAGCATATGGTCCTCCCGCCCCTAAGGAATATAGATGATGATAGCATTCCGTAGTGGTAGTTAGTAAATCAGCTGGCCCCGGTGGGATCCACCGTCTAGTTTCAAGCCGCTGGTCAATAATTCTGGCAGAAACCTGTCCGCAAGGCAGCTTCGAACGTGTGAATAGAACCTAGCTCAAATCAAACACACGAAAGAACGACCACAAAACTACTTTGTCGAATGTCTGCCCATTATTCTTCCAGCGCTAGCTGAATAGTTGGCCTGAGATAATGCTCCGGAATAGTTAACAGAGCCATGGAGGCATTGAAACCGGCAAACCACGTGAAGGCACAATCGCATTTTGCATTCTGCAGGGAAAGTAATGATTGAAAAATGGCCCGAAGAGGCCAGACGGTGACCGTAGGCGAATGGTGAAAATTATAACCAGTGGAATATGTGTGTAGATGCAAATTTGGGTCCATGGCTTAGCGGCGCAAACGGTGAGGTAAAAACTCATAAACTATCCTAGTTCATATAATTTTAACCGATATCACCGTTCACCGATAAACAGCAAGGCGAGCATCGCCTATGGCTCGCTTTACTCCACGCTGACATAGTCCTATAATATTGAACATCCAAAGACAACAGCGAGTGACCCTTCCGGTGCGGAAAAGATGCAGCAAAGTTGTGGAAACCAAAAGAAGCTAATTGTGAAAAAGCACGTCCTCAATCATTCCGATTCGACAGAAAATGACAACAAGATCGCCGCTGTTCGCGATTCACTATCTTCAGTGTGTCCAGCCAGCTAGTTGACGAGTCTTTCGGACCCCAAACACGAAGACGTGGGACACATACTTTCCCTAATTTCGCTCTACATTTTCTCATCCCGCGTTGCCACGTCATCTGTTGACCTCCGCATTGTTTCTTCCATTCCTTAGGAGGAACAAAATACGGCACAACATGGTAGACGAGTGGTCGTCATATGCAACATGTGACCCAACCAGCTTAGTCTACTAAGTTTTATACGATGAAACAAGCTTTTCTCAGATGTGGCACCCAATACCAGATTCCTGACCCCAATATTACTCACCCGGTCACTCCATCCAATCCTAGCCATACTACGCAAACATCGGTAGTGGAAAACCTTTAACCGAGGAACATCGCCCACACGAATATTCAACGTCTCGCAGGCGTACAACAGAACTGAACGCACTGCAGCACAGTACATACGACCTTTCAAATTCAGTGGAATATCAGGCTGACGCCACAAGTGCTTCAGTCCAGCGTACGCCGCTCGAACCTTCGATATGCACATGTTTACCTCTACTGCCGAGCTACCATCGTTCGACACGCAGCTACCAATGAAGGTGAAACGGTCCAAAGTCGTTAGTTCTTCCCCATCCAGTATCAAGTTCGGCGATGCTGTCGTCCAGTCCTGTAACAGTACTTTGCGCTTTGAAGGGGCAAAGCACATGCCGAACCGAGAAACTGACCTCGCGGATCTATCTAATACGCGATGTGCATGGTCCGCGGATTCGAAAAGGCACACGATGTCATTTGAATAATCTAGCTCGCACAGCCTCCTTCTATTTCCTAGTTCGATTCCTACATTACGGAGACCTCCTAAAGCACCTTCCATCACTTCGTCCATGACAAAGTTGAACGAGAATGGAGAGATGGGACACCCAGGCCGAACAACACTAGACACTTAGAAGGAACATGATAGATCACCGTCCATGCACGAAGTCGAAGGCACCCCTCAAGTCAAGAAAGACTACGAACGCAAAGCACCAGTGTGTGTGGCGCATTTCTAGTTTTTGGCGAAGAGAGAATATTTGATTGATGCACACTTGACTTATACCAAATCTGGTCTGCTATTCGCGGATATTACTCTCGCGAATCCGTGTCAAACGGCGCAGCAGTATCGAAGCCAACAACTTAGTAACTACCGGAATTAAACTAATCCCATGATGATTGCTACAGTCACTCCGTATGCCCTTCCTGAAGAGGGGTACAACCAGTGACTCGCCCCACACTAAAGGAATACGTTCCTCATTCCAAATATCATGAAGTTAGGAGGTAAGTGACTTCACCTGAGCTTCCCCACCCATTCTCAAAGGAACTAGGTGAAGGTCGTCGGGATCGGCTGCTTTTTCCCTCTTATGCAGACCAATATTCTACTCTACTTCGAGTTCTATAATTGAGTCAAGAGACACCTTAGGATTTTCAGCTTCGGACTTTGGACTAAATACGCTGGCATGTGGCCCGCTAGATTGATCCTTGGACTGCTCAGCACAACTGTCCATCCCTCGTTGTTTACTACAGATATGCTCCCCATTTCTGCCGCAAACAACTTAACTAACCGAAGTTCACTGCTCACCGGTGCTCCGTACGAGCTTGAGCAGTCTCTGATTTGTCCAAAGCAGCTGTTAGTTCCATCTCCTCGACTACCCTTACCCACCAGTCTTCACGGCTTACCGCCAATTCACGAAGCATCTTACCCACTTCAGTGCTCCTTTAGGCCAAGCGACCCTTGTGACATTCACCGGTCCTTGACAAAAGCTATATCTAGGACCTGCTGCCAAATGGATCACCTGCTTGATCTGACCCCAGCGATCACCTATATTGCTGTCCCTCACAGTTCTTAGTTCGTTGGATAGCACCTGTTCACAGCTTCTGCGAACGTCGGAATCAAACAAACGCTCGGCAGCCAACCGATCTTGTGGCCAGCTTCGATAGCCGTTGAGCTGAAGAAAAATTCGAATTAAAACTAATACTTAGGCCAATTTGACGTACGTGGTCGAGTTTGATCTACATTTGTGGACGGAACCGCACCAACGGTAGCTGACTGCAATATGGTCGATCTGACTTAGGTTACCCATCGAGGTAGAGTGTCATGTTACTGTGGGAATCAAACTGCATTGGAAATTTGTACCTGAGAGGAATACGTTATTGTTCTTACAAAACTTGAGAAGCTTTTGTCCATTATTTGGTAGCTGGTCGGGCGACGGGCATCGCCCACATAAACAGGCATTCTTTGCACTCAGTTTTTCAAATTGTGTATTAAGTTCGTCTGGAGTTACTATAATATCAGTGCATTCGATCTTCCGAACATGAACGACGAGGTCATTGTAAAACTCGTCTTTTTGTATGTCCGCACTGCAATCTGTTGGGGTCTTTGCTGAGATGAGAAATAAACCACGCTTAACGCATCTGTCTTTCCGGACGCTGGCTGACCCCTGCAGTCTCACGGCGCCCAAGGCATTGTTAATTGGGATTCTGTCTAAAAGGGCTCCTTTGGCCATGTAGCGGAACATTATTTGTTTCTCCGTATATGTTGTTTGACTGAAAGTTGTTTGCACAGCGCGGTTGTCATTTGCGAGTCGCTCATGCACGGCCCACTAGCATGCCCCTGTGAAATCCACTTAGCTTTCTTCCGCTTACGACTGTTTTCGTTGTACCAGTCCAATGTCTTGAGTGTCATTATCGTGACCGTACAGAGCCAAGTAAGGGTAACGCACAGGCGGTTACAACATATGGGGGTAAGCAAAAGTAATGCGAGATCCGCAATGAGATTAAAGGTCCTACAGAATTCTCACTCGACACTAATCATGCACCCTTAATGCGTGTGGTAGACATTCGCCGGTGAACGTTTTGAGACCACCGATATCTACGTAGTATGTCTGGGTGTGAATGGGGTGACCGGTGAGTAATTTAGATGTAAACAATCTAATAATAGGCGCTAGCCCTCGGAGCACCTTGTTTAAGCACATGAAGCTTAGTAGACTAGGCTGGTTGGGTCAAGTGTTTCGTATGTCGAACAAACGTCTACCACACCGTGCCCTATATTACGTTTCTCCCAGGGAACTGACGAAGCTATGCGGATGAGGTAGCAACGTGGAATGAGAAAACGCAGTGCGATCGCAGGTAAAGTAATTGCCTCAGGTCTTGTTGGTTGGGGTCCGAAAGACCCGTCCAATAGTTGGCTGGAGACACTGAAGGATATGGAAGTGAATCGCTAACAGCGGCGATCTCGTTTTGATTTTCTTTCCAATCAGAATGTTTGAAAGATAGTGTCTGTACAGTTTGACTATGTTCCGTATATTTGCTGCAGCGCCTTCTATTCTTTTCAGGCCAGGCTGTCGGCTACTTCTATCCACCACCTCACCTACAATAACACTTTCCTCGACAACACTGAAGAAACTGCTGTGGCACTTGGCGGATTATTTGCCTGATACCTAACCATTGATAGTAATCTTCCAACCACCTGCTTACCATGCCTGACCTCGAAAACATTATCTACAGTATAGTTATTACCGTTGGTAGAGAAAACAAAGATCAGCTATCACCCTTGATCAGACCCGTTATAACCAGCCATCAGTACACAATATTGTTGGCAAACATATTCAGCCTCTCTGTTAAGTGCTGTAAATTTCTCTTCAAATGGAGAACGTCTGTAATAATCTCCATACGTAAGAAAGGTAAACGGTCTGACCCAGTCAAATTTGGACCGATGAACCATACCCCGATTGCCTCTAGAATCATGAGGCGCATAAGTGTGAAGCAGCTCACCGCATACCTTATTGACCAAAAACTTGTCAACACTAGTCAACATGGTTTAATCCAAAGGCAAAGTCGTGAGACGCATAAGAATGATTGCGTAACCAGGATCAAAAAAGATGAGAGCGAAGGAAAGTTGACGAGAGACGTTAAGGTGGAAACGACAAAACATTTCGACAGAGTATCCCATCGTAGGCTGAAAATTGGATCAAATCATATGGGATTATCGACCCTGTGCTGTCATGGTTTACATCATATCTTTCATCCAGAATTCTAGCAGAGAAAGCAAATAGTTTCTCTTCCCACCCCAGACCAGTAACAAGTGGTGTAATTCAAGGCAGTGTACTAGGTCCCCTGTTGTTTCTTTTGTACGTAAATGATATCTTCGACCTTGTCCGGAACGGCCTTCCCTTCCTATTTGCCGATGACATCAAAATTATTTACGCACTCCAGCCTGAGGCTCTGGGCTTTACCATCGCCGAAAAACATTAAGGCCTAACATCCCTCGACACTTGGGCAAACGAACAGTCGATGAAGTTCTCAAACGAAAAGCTGCGTTCTTTGTTACAATTCCACTTCATCCATTGGAAGGCATAAAATTGCCAATCAAATCCCCATAAGCAGCAAGGTCCTTGACTTGGATCTAAATCACCCCTGCAGCTTCGACTTTTCGGAGGACGTAATTACTGGATTTGCGAAAGCAAACAAAATAGTTGGGTTGCTACATAAGACTTTTAAGCTGAACGAGAGTATACTAAATTTCTTCAAGACGCACGTCCGATCCATTCTAGAGTATTGTTCTCTAATCTGCTCCGGCATGAGGCAGTGCGACAGACTCGCAATCGAAAGCGTTCAGTGTGTATTTACAAAGTGTCTAGTAGGCATTTTGTCAAACCTAAGTTACAGGGAGCGATGTACCGTGNTTGCGAGCGAGCTTTGAAAATATGGGAAGTCTTCCGAACTGGGTTGGGCGACCCAAGAGCTAGAATCTCCTGCCTTTTTAACCTTAGTTCGGACTCCATAAGAAATTCTTGTTGCAAGCGATTGACTTGTACTAAAAGCGGGAAATCTCCCGTTTTGTTGAAGATTTTTTGAGCCTTCAAAAGTTTCGTCTGGAGCCGACAAACCCTACTAGGCCTCTTGGGTTTATGTTGAGTGGTCGGAGTGGACAGACGATTAATAGTAAAAAGAAGTTTTGCGTAAAGGTTGTCTGCCGCCCTGTGCGGGTCAGACGATAAAAAGAAGCTGGACCAATCAAGGGTTCGCAGAGCGTCAGGGATTTCGTCCCAACGAGTTGACATATAGGAAGAGGCAGAATGATGGGTACACATGGGTGTGGAAGGTTTGTTACGGAGAGGGAAGCTACACGTGACCATCTTGTGGTCACTTCCAGGGAAAGGTTTTAGCACTGAAACCATAACATTAGGAGTGCTATGCGTAAAAACTAGGTCTAAGATATTCTGTAACCTTGTGCGCGTAGTCACGTGCTGAGTCCATCCTTCAGCGTGCGTTTCAGAAACAAAGTTGAGTAGGGTAGGTGGAGCCGATAAAGAGGACCAACAAATTTTAGGAGCATTGAAGTCACCTGCAATTATCTTACGGCTGTGGGGAGACCAGAACGATAAATGAAGGCTTGGTTTAGACGAAAAATTCAGAACTATTTGAGTTTGGTGGTCGGTAGGCACATCCTTTGTGGATTGGTATTTCACGTGGTTCCAGGCGTAGATTCAAGAAGTGGATAATGGAGAACGGAAGATTTGTGTGGCTGCTTCACGAAAGCAAGTCAATCGCCTCCTCTATAATTAGTCTATTAGATTGGTAGGGCGTGTAACGCGCAAATAATCTGTTATCAAAATAATATCGTAAGAGTTTTTAGCTATTAACATTAAGGCCTAACATCCCTCGACATTCGGGCAAACGAACAGTCGATGAAGTTCTCAAACGAAAAGCTGCGTTCTTTGTTACAATTCCACTTCATCCATTGGAAGGCATAAAATTGCCAATCAAATCCCCATAAGCAGCAAGGTCCTTGACTTGGATCTAAATCACCCCTGCAGCTTCGACTTTTCGGAGGACGTAATTACTGGATTTGCGAAAGCAAACAAAATAGTTGGGTTGCTACATAAGACTTTTAAGCTGAACGAGAGTATACTAAATTTCTTCAAGACGCACGTCCGATCCATTCTAGAGTATTGTTCTCTAATCTGCTCCGGCATGAGGCAGTGCGACAGACTCGCAATCGAAAGCGTTCAGTGTGTATTTACAAAGTGTCTAGTAGGCATTTTGTCAAACCTAAGTTACAGGGAGCGATGTACCGTGCTGAATCTCGAACCTCTGTGGCTTCGGCGTGCGAAAGCAAACTTAATATTCTTCAATAGTCTCACCAACGGTAACTGTTGCACTTCAGCCCCTCAGTTCAAGAAGCAAATTCCCTTCTCCCTTCGAAACACGAAGCACATCTTCAGAAGTGACAAAACAAAAGAAAGCATTGCAGCAAAAGTTTTACTGTTAAATATTCTTTCATATGGAATTCATTGTCTCAAAAGTTGAGTCTCCTATCGTTGCCTAACATCGTGTTTAAAGGTGGAAGTCCGCGGACTAATGACTTTTCGGGCCCTTATTCGTATATTTGAGCCATAGATTGCTCTGCCGTTTACTTCCCTTACAACAAAGCATTTTGTCTCTATACCGGATATTACCGGAAGTAGTTTATCTCTTCGCAGACTATTCATAAGAAAACATTGGAATTTCCCTTTACGCTGCTTACTAATTCGTCTTAATCCCCAGTCACCTGCTAACTCGAATCAGGTAGACTTTTTCCTTAAATACTCAGTCTAGTTTCACTTAAAAGAAAAAAGTCTGTCCACGTCACACATCCGATGTGATTCGCTTACGCAACACACCAGTTCAAATTAGCAGGCTTCAAGCAGCGCTCGTTAATGAAAGCAAGATACGGCGTACATGATGACGGAGCCATGTGTACAGGTCTGTGCCTTGCGGTATAAGCCCTCTGCGACCCATTCACTTGTGCTCCGTCCTGGCAACTCTAAGGAGTAAAAATCAGCAGTGAACCACATGATCAGTTATAATTGCTTTCCTGTTGCATGTGCAGCAGGCCCATAGGCCACACAAGTACCACGAACGGAGCGGACGGTTACCTTGTTTCCTAACCCGTGTGCTAGCCGTCCTAACAGACCGTTGCAATCTGCATGTGCAAATATGTCAAAATGAGAGAGAATCGCGGTACGAAAAAGGACCATGCAGCCTAGGATTGACTGAGCCATATAACATCTGGAGAGCAAGCAGTCGGTAAGTTTGTTGCACACATCCGGTCACCGAGACACTCCTTCCTGCGCATTTTAATATAGTCGTCTGGACCCGGTAATATTTGTAAAAAACTGACTGGTACCGCCACTTCCATTTTATTTACTCACCTTAACACAAGATGGAACAAATTCCAGACTGCCTCTCTCTCCGTCACTTCTCCAGGCTCGCCAATGACCACAGAAGCAACTCAAACTCTCGCCGGAAACTCCATTCCATCCTATGTGCTGTTTATCTATCTCTTCTAGGAAGCTGCTTTCCGGATTTGACGCCTCAGTAAAGGGCCGCGTAACCCTAAGACAAGCCAAGCCACGCCAATGAACACCCCGGGTACTTCATCTCAGATGAACCACTTGACTGGTCAAAACACTACTGAGATGCTGCGCAATCCCCTAACCTCAGGACCACTGCCGCCACAGAAAACTAAAATCGCCGATATCAGGCAAGGATAACACATGGGTCACTGGAGACAAGCATGTTTAAGGACTGATTGTACTTCTTGCACACACTCGTTTTCCTCCCGCCAAACTTCACATTCCCCTCCCAGCCGCATATGTTCAGTGAACATTCATGTGAATTTCATTGCCTCTCCGTCCACAATCCATAAAATCTCGTCCCTTAAATAGTATGGTGCAACCTTGTACTTTTCTCGCTGCTTCATCTTCAACGTTATCTTGACTCCTAAGTGTCGTTAATTAACACACTATCTACCTCAGATGATATCCAGTGTGGTTTTGACACATCTCCATCCCGTTTTGACATCCATATGGATCTTCATCTTCACCATAGCTCTCTCGATTTTCGAGGAATCCCGCCATATGGGACGTCCGCCAACGCTTTCCAGCTAAATTTTCCTTCCGCAATGTTCACCTTTGGTGCATTTAAACTCGGAATGACTCGCAATGGGCGATTAATAATCAGCCCCAGAAAGTCTTGGTGAAGGTTTATCTAGCTTTGACTTAAAAACTTGAAAACACATGCTTAGCTTATCACGTTGCACGTTTTGACCATGAGAGCGCGGACAAATTTCATATTCACGTCTGGTTTTTGCTTTCCGCGTTTCCACTGTGCCATCCTTGTACAAATTTGATTTCGCCTTGTGTATGCCTGACGGATGTGGAGAAATACACGCCGTCTATCTATCTATCTATCTATCTATCTATCTATCTATCTATCTATCTATCTAAGTGGAGCTAGCCAGTTTAGTTTCTGCGAGAACTGCAAGTGCCTCCTTATTAGTGCATACTCACTTATTTTTCGGAAACCTGCATTTTCTAGAAAGGCACTTATCTGAACTGCAGACGTTTGGCTTCATGAAGAATTGGCAAAGACAAAAGGCAGTCGTCAACATAAAAATTATCTACCATCGCTCTAGTGACATCCTTAATAGCGATGTCACCAGCTGGTTGCGGTTCGGTGTAGGGCAGATTTGGCACAAAACGGAAATGAAGTTGCACTATATGGATGAGATGCTACTTGATATTCGAAGAGGCTGCCATCTAACTGATCACCTACCCATCACAGGGACCGCAGGCACCTTTTTCTTTCACTGCACTCACTTGCATAAAAATTTCCTCGATTTTGGCTGCTAGTGCAATAGGACTCTTTCGGAATCGGAGTGGCACCCAACCAGGCCCATTGTCCTATCCGGTTAATAATAATAATAATGGTTATATTTCTCGAAATTCGAGAGTCATGCGCAAGGCGAAGATCACATTTACACATAGCTGGCGCCTTGGAAATCGTAATACAAATGTAATCGGAAGATGGCAGTGCTGTGCCTCTAAAAGTTGAACATAACTGCAATAAATGGTCCCGATCACCGCACAGTTCGGCGGGCAAGTTTTTGGAGGCTCCTACGAATGGCACAGACGCTACCCATAAGTCCAAATGCTATACCGAACTATGTCACTACGGAGCCCCCCGGCAAGTCACGCACCTCACAGGCAGTATGCGGCGCGGCTACGCTGCGAGCACATAGTCTACGTCCTCGACGTCGAGTACGAGGACTCACAATGCTCGCGCATAGTCTGTCACCGCCCGGGTGCTAATGAAAGACGAGTAACTTCCGCCATGCTGAGAAAATGCGTGTGCGACTGTTGTTCAATTAGTTCTGCACGCCATCACAAATAAAGGCTAGTGATGAGGAGTTAATAATCAGTAATATATTTTGATGATGCCACTTCAATATGCAGCTATGAGCGAGCGCGAAGGCGCGAGACATTCGAGTTAATCACAAGCATCCTCAACACGTGAGATTATAGAGGTCGAGATAGAAGAATTAGGACCACATCAATTAACGTTACGAGTTCGCTTATATATCTAGAAATTAGAGAACACGCTTTAAAATTAAATCACATGAGCCATATGGATAAACTATCTCGAACGGGCTATTACAAGCGAATTCTAACGGAGGACAAGAATAGTTACTACTTCCGCTGTTCGTCGTGGGCGAAAAAGCGTGGCTGAGCGATGTATGAAGGAACGACCCACATACAAACAAACTGTGCGCTAGTATCGCAGACTCTGATCGCGAGGCTCCTCGTGGGGCTGCAGGGCGAATAACATGGTTTTGTAAGCGGCGAATGTAAGAAAATCAGGGACGACTGTGATGAGCAATTCATATCACTGTTTCAAATATTAACCTACTCTCCATATATAGGAGCACGATGAACATGACTTTGTTATCCTTGACTTAATATTGCACGATTAAGTAAACGCTAAGTCTTTCAGGCGTTAACAGCCAGGTGTTCGGCAGAGTGGCAGGATGCGCGGCAATCTAAATATGGTAATCAACGTTAAGTGGGGACCGACATCAGCTGGTCCTAATGCGGGATTGAGGGCACCAGGTCGCGCGCGGTCAACAAGCGTGTTTGACTTGTCCAGGTCGCGCGTCAACGCACTCAATACAGCCAGCAGCCTCGGCCAGTCTGGCAATATGAAAGCATACCGAATTCACACGCGCCTCAAAGGTACACGTACTTGTGATAGACTTGCTTAAGAGAGATAGGCGCTTTGCATGTCAATATTCTGGTGGCTATGTGGCAGAAGGCCGAAATGAGACGCAAGAGTACCAGCCGAGTATGAGGGGTGCAATGATACATGCGATTGAGCATGCCAGTCTGGTGTGTAAGGCGTCGTTATGCAAAACGCAGAGAACACTAGACGAGAATCAGTGAAGAAACTTCTAGGTGTATGTTACCAACGAGATGGAGTAGCATAACAGGACTCACTAATAGCGAGACACATCGATGCCAAGAAGAAATCAGCGCAAGGGTAGTTCCGTTGCAGCCAGGGACTGAGTCAGACAACAGAACATCGGACTGCTCTGGCAACCCATAAGAGCGAAGTGACACAGTCATTCTAATGAAATAGAGAGGGTACCTTCATAATATTTAGACATAAACGACCCGTTCGCGACTCTATGATGTTGGCCCCACATCATTACACATATGCCTGCAGATGCCGACGAGCGATCAAAGTCACTTGTTTGGTGATACTGATAGGACGGCCAAGGCAGAGAGCAAGAGTGGAGTGAGAGTGTCACGCAGGAGAGGACGTTCAACCAGCAATCTTAACTGTTTGTAGGCGCGAGGCGACCTTCTCGCGGCTACAGCGGTCGCGCGCGGCGATAGCATGCCTGACGCATCGCGCAGGGCCCACTCAGTTAAAAATACACAACTGGATAAACCGAAAGTGACTCTGTCATATCGCCACGAAGTTGACTAAATCCCATGTGCCAAAGAAAGAGTACCATCGCACCGAAGGGCTCGAGCGGGATTAGAGCTAGAATGAACTGTGGCGTGAGCATAGAGACCAGGAGTTGAGCACAGAGAAAGAGCGAGCAGGAAAGCGAATGGAAAGAGCAATAGGATGAAATAGCGAATGATAAAACTAGCTCGTGGGATCCGAGTAAAAGTAGCCATGTCGAAAACAACAGTACAAAGAGAGAAACAATGAAAACTTTGAGCAAAAGTTTAAACAAAGAACGGATGATTCGTACAGAAAGTGAGCCTTGCATGAGAAACAGACACAGAGAGACACGAACGAGCTGAGGAGAGAGCCAAAGATTGTATACGAAGCACGCTGAGAGCCGTTGACCAAACCGAGGAGTAGGACCGTAGAGGATGAGCAACGATAGGAACCATGTATTAGTGAACAAATAAAGCATGGAGTGGGACCTAGGCTGTGGATAGGTTCAAGGTAAACTGGATATTGGAATTCTCAGTAGATCAGCAACAAGGCCAGTCCACCTGAGTCGCAAAACAAAAGGGCCTATTAGGCCAACCAGTACAAAACAAGAGAATCGCGAGAGCGCCGCGGTAGTGAAGGCTTCCCTCACCTTGCGGACTAAGACGAGTGTCACGCTGGCCGGAATGCAGATCAGTCCGAGTATCCTAGCCGATAAAAGGCCCCATATCATTCGCATGCCTCACTGAGAGCACGAATTAGGGCTGGCATGAGTAGAGAAATGAGGTGCCTACAAGACCATCGACTCAGAGAGAGACTATGTGGGAATATTCTGCTGGTTCTCTAAACAACGACAAGGTAAAAAGATATGTTCACGCCCCGCGCAATATATCCTACTTTTTCACAAGGGTTCCAGCCGCCTGACCTTGATTGTACCACAGAGACGGTCGCGCGAAGTTGCGTTCATCGTAGACAAACTGAGAGCTGGAGAGGGCCTTAGGCGCGCACAGATATAGGGCTAGTGCGCCGCACGTTCGGTCATGAACTCGAGTGAATGGCCAACAACACGTATCAGCCAGGAAATCTCGCCGTTGTAGAGGTGGAGATTACAAGCAAGCTAGGACACTGTACCGAAACACACGAAACGTGGCAGACACCGCAAAACAGTGCCATAGCACGAGAAGCAGAGTACTGTCCCATTTATGCCCCCGGGTGACACACGACACACGCAGCGAAGTGGACACTAGTAGACCCAGCGCCCACGAGCTACCAAGCTGGTAGCCCGGCATCGACACAGAGAGGGGACATTAGCGCGAAAAAAATTGCGATGTGTCTAGAGTATATACCGAAGTAGCCAAACATATCAAACACACAAGAAGCGCAGAATAATCTCGAAAAGAACGAGACTCAAGAGGAACAGCGCACTACGACATAGGTGAATGTTTAATTACATAAGCATAACAGCACACGAGAACGGAAAAACACGCACGGAAAAGCGAGAAAAAAAAGGCGGATAAGGTCTCAAGACACACCTAAAGATGCGAGTCTGATGTGAGGCGTGCGGACGAATATATATATAGTCAGAATTCAACGAAACATCACGAGCAGTCCAGAAATGAAGTGGTACAACTATATAAAGGAATAGCAGATCGGAAAGTATCTAGGGCTCATGGGTGGCTGACGGTCGGTGAGAGAAGCAGCGACACTTGTGGATAAGGTAGATAATAAGTAGACTAGGATAAAGGAAGGAAGCGAAATATAACAGAAGCGCGATACGAGAAAGCCGTTCCTACTGCTAATAGGAGCAGTAGTCGAAAACGAAAGACCGTAAGAAAAAAAGAGCAGCCAATAAACCATACACAGAACACACTGGACTAGAGCGAGACGAATCACTTAATATGAAGTAGAGATGTGCGAAGAAGCAGAATGTCACTCGAGAGCAGTGACCAGAATATTTCCCAACAAGGTAAATACAATCATGAAACGCGAATCCAGAGGTGCAAAGACCGAAAAGGCGACGGATCCCATTGAACAACAAGACATGGCGGACGAGCGCGGCATATAGGACTGTACAATACCGGAGAGTAAACACGATCCACTCGCGAGATCGACAAACACGCGTTATACCCCAAAGAATCAAGCTTTGGAACCCAATCCATCCCGTTAATCCAAATTCGGGACCTAGGCCCTAAATTATTCTATCTGCAATACGCTCGTTTAAAGACTTCCGGAGCCCGCACGACTCCTCAGGGTTTGAGCGAAGGGACGGTCATAACTGGAAAAGTACTAGAGTTATAGTGTGCGCTATTACAATCCCTACGCGAACCTAGACTTGATCGCGAAAAGAGACAACCGAACTTCTTAGGACTCCTAGCGACGAGAAGTCAAGCGAGGCACATTTACGAAGTATCGGTGCCCTGCTAATTAGTCACCGGCCTAGGCATGATTCTGAGCTAAGAGACAAGAAGTGCGATGGAGAAAATCGCAGCATTGCGTACTACCTAAGGCAGTATATGAGAGTTGGGGCACTTACAGCCCTATAATTACATGGAACGCTGTGTGCGAGACAGTAAACAATTGGAGAGATCGGCATTGATGGACCTCGACGCTCTAAGAAGATACCAATGAGCCTTGAGCTACAAACGTGCACACAACGCTCTTCAAGTGGACACACGGCGACCGAATCTGCAGCGCTTGGATAGAAACTCGCACTTGACATGTACTCTGCCTACAGAGAGATCGTGCATCGCAGTACATAACTATCGAGCGTGCGTACAGTTAGTTTGAACCGGCACAACACTCCGAAAAACTAAGAGCTATACGTGATCTCGTAGCGACTCAGAGAATAGCCGTGACACTGGAATAGAATATAATATCACCCCCATCAAGTATCTGATGCCATTACTAACACCAACAATAGAGAGTACTAGAGAACGTCGTAAACCAATATCACGGAGGAATCTAGAGACGATTTAGTTCCCGTATGATGGTAGAGGAACCCCTTTCACTAGATACAGGAGACGTAGTAACCAGCGACCCCTCGGACAGAGGAGAACACCTGGATCAGTTTTATGTAAACAGAGAGTTGTGGGCTCGGTTCGGAGAAAGAGCGCGCGCGAGCATTGCGAGACTTCTACCTTGTTTACGGTCCACAGATATAGCACGAAACGCAAGGAGTGTAAATTCTCCTCAAGCCACCTGCCGAGTAAGCCAAGAGGCAAACCCTAGTGCATACACTGCTAAACAGAACGCAGAGTCCTACGCTTGTTAATTATATCCCGCGCCCCCACTACATAGCTAAGCTTCACTCGTGACTCGTGCAGCGAACTCCAGCAGATGCCTCCAAAACGCGATCCTACTAAAAAAAAATGGTACATATCGCGAAATAGTTCCACAGACTTCCTGAGCTATAGAACTAGACGAGCTCACGTATCACTGAAGCCATATACAGGTTCAGGATGCCAGCCATCCTACCCTCCGACCCTCCTATGACACTACAAGCAGTCTATGACTCACATACCCAACGTGTACAGACGCGCCCAACAGGCAATGTGCGAAACGAAACGATAGAGGCTGCAACTGTATATAACTGTAAAACATAAGAAAGATAAGTATAATATAGCCATTCGCACAGATAAAGTTAACACCGCGAAACAAATCTCACGTATCTTCATCTAAACGCTCTCGTCACCTCCGCGCATTAGGCCACGAGGCTCGGAGTTAGAAACGAATCAAACACTTTGTCGGACGGAACACAAAGAGAGAGCTGCCACTCCCAAAACTGAAATATAGGAGCAGAATGCTTCGGGATAACGTTTGAGCAGCCTTGCATACGGCGGAGACCTAGCGCCAGTTGAGGGTGCGCGTAAAGGCCAGACTTCAACAAACTCACATAGCCGGAAGATCTTATGGCGAAATGGCCAGAAAACCTATTTGGAAGTTCCCCCATAAGGGATAGTCGTTACAAATCCTATCATGATATCCGGTCAACCTAGTCTTCGCTCCTTACCCAATGGCAGAGATAGCTCAGTTGATCGCACAGCCGGACGGCTACACAGCCTACGGAGGAGACATATATGACACTTGATTAAAAATCCCGGCACAAAATGGAATGTTCTCTAACCGCAATAAGCTAACTCATTCGATTTGAGAGAAAGGGTCAAATATTATTCCCTAGTACGATCATTCCCAGCATAATCAGAGCCAAGAGGGGGACTCCTGAGAATTGACTAATCTAGTGCACCTGTCGTCACCATTATATAGATATACCCACTAAGGGAATAGCAGGGGACCAAGTACGCCTTCCTGTATGCACGCCACTGGTAACAGCGCGGATTGGAGTTATGCCCGTCAATGGACCACCCTGTGATCTTGAGTAAAGTAAGACGAGAGCCAGAACGAAGAGGACGGTGATGCCAAAGGAGCTTACTGGCTAAAAGGTCAAGAATTGAGGGACAAGGCCACAGCTCAACCGAAAGAGCTGTATTCAGAGCAAAACCCATACCAACAGATAGCCGACTTACCTTGAGTCAGATTGTCGCATCACATGAGCCCAACGAGCCAACAACCGTCGACAGCCGCACCTATTAACATGTAACATTAGTTACGATAGGTGTTGTGTAGAGTCCAGAAAAAGAGAAAACGTCAAACCGACCCAGAGGTCACGACACACAAAGAGCTGAGATATTACGGGACACGAGAGAGTGGCGCACGTGAGCTTGTTTACTGTCTGAGCGTATAGTAAGATGAAGCGCTGATGAGCTATGCACAAGCTGGCAGGCTTAGGCCCGCCATAGGACGTCGCTCGACTTTTCCTTCATCTCCCTGGCCCCCATAAACCGAGCATGAAGCGGATGAGACTATAGAGATAGATGGGACGGTAAATCCATGCTCTTGCGATATCCGATCCTGGAAATATGGAATGCAAATCACTCCTTAACAACAGAGACCCCATCGTATGGATGGGGGTTATTCACAGGAGGCTCCAAGTATTGACTGATCACACCACACGCAAACCCAGAGCGTAAGTGAGAGTGGTGAAGCGGGCAGTTGAACGACAGACAATTACAAAGCGGAGCGCGTACCAGACATGCCCAGCCCGCGAACTATAGTGAACGACCGGCGACGATGACGAGAGGCCATGCGGCAGCCTCGGGGCTAAGCAACCCCGGTGCGAGATGCAAGCTAGCGGTGAACGAGATTGTACGCATCTTCAAGCGTCATCAGTCTAAAACATCAGAGTACATTCAGAGAGTAGGGAGTTGACCAGCCACATGAACTATCACAGTTAACCTCATCTCACCTCTACATTATGGTAGGGCGACGCGTCTGGCGACTATGAGAGCGACGGGCGAGCGCTAGCGGTGCACGGTGCACACGAGGGAACAACTACGACTTTGAACTCGGCCCTTCTACGCTATTCTCCCTTTCCAGAGAGGAATATCTAGTACCGAGAGAGTTCCTACAGACAATCGACGACTTAGGCAAAACAGGAAGTTCACTGATGGTTTGCCGATCATGGGATCGTTAATTTATATAGTTTGAAATATAGGGGTGTGCAATCGAAGGACATTTTTTACGCTATAAGCAGTTCCTCTAGTCTGGCTCATCTGCATCTTATCCGAAGGAGAAGACTTTCACAGTTCTACCAAATGCAGATATGGTACAGTCACTACAAAGGCAAGCCGAGAATGAGCCGTGATCGAAATGCATTATAAACCTAACCTGAGAAACTCGCTACCTGTCCGAGGAAGAGAACGTTGCCGGCACATACCAGGCGCAACTCACCTAGTCAACAAGTGTCTCTAACAAACTCCTATCTCACACTAGGGAGGAGGTCATTTCAAGTACGCAAGGTCCGCTTCTTCTTCCCAATCCACCTTCGTAACCGTATCTCTAGGTATAATATGTTATGATAACTAAATTGCTGGAAACAACCGCATGTATTAGTTTTACGAATCGCACTACGTCCCATCTCAACCACATTGGGTCTAGTTGCGCCGAGATGCAGCTGCCAGTGTCGCGTCTATACTAACGGCTGAATCACTTCATAACTGCTGACGCGGTTTAATATTCGTGCCGTCTGTCAGCGGATCACCTAGGCGTAAGAGATAGTCTTTCCGCGCCTCATCAGTCATCCTATTGATTATCATGTTAGGGAGAAAAACGCATCCGTCACTTGGCGAACCTCAACACGTCACATTAATACATACGGTGTGATGAACGCGTGTGTGAAAACAGGCACGGGTCCAGGACAGGGAGGGGCGAGCGAGAGATGCGAGACGCCACTCGCCGAGATTTCTAGCCGTGACTCCATCTCGATACGCACCTTGCTGCATCCAACTACATCAGAACCTCCGCAAGTACGAGGGACTGAGGGAAACATACCGAGTCCTCACAAAAAACATCTAGCGCAAGACACAATATGTTGGTAGACTCAGTTGATGTGCAGAAAGAGACGCCATGACTTCCAGATAGTATGAAAACCAAACTATTGCTCTCGGTGTTGTTGAGAGCTTGATGACAGGTGCGAAAACAACATCTGCATCGCACCGCTCATTTGGGTCTGCGTAGATGAGCACGCACGTTATCACTGTCTTATGGCCCACATTTGTAGTTGTATATCGTCGAGAGCCGCGAGTGGAGCCCTCAGTGTTTAGCGATGCCCACAGGAAAGAACTATGGAAGCTCAAAAACAAAACCAAGGACAACTGTCTAAATTTACCCCGATGTGAGGTCGCGGGCTCAGAGCACACGCACGAGGTCACATCAGAATGTACTATCCGTCCTATTGCTAATTCGGGGAGCACTTCCATATGTACAAATATGAACATGTGTGATGCGATAAGAGCCCAGCTGAGCATGGCAATACCGCGACAGAGAGAACTGAACAACCCATTAGTTGATAACCATGACCGGCAAAGGCATACTCGACTGTTGCGGAGGTACACACAGCCACGGTAGATTATGCGAAAGTGTAAGCGCAGACAGTTAGAACGAGAGCAGAGCGAAAGAAGTCCGATGCCTGTAGTCCATAGAAGAGAAAGGGATACCAAGCAAAAGGTGCACCGAGCCCCCAGGCGGTCGTTCTAGTACGCGCAATGATTGCTCAAAGCGAGCTGCGATTAATCCACACAGCAAAGAGAGAGTCGCAACTTACTCACGTAGTCGCAGTCAGGGTGAGATGCCACAAGAGCTCCGCTGTAGGTCGGGTAAGTAGATAAATGTGCTCGAGGGTCCCTGGTCGAAGACGCGAGCATAAAGTTCAAATTAAAGTGACAGATGTGTAAAAATTCGTATTTGATTTCAATGAGCGATGTCGGTAATTAGTTGGCAACAAGAGAGAGCGAAAAACCTAGGTCTTCAAGATACGTCAAGCACCAAACAAGACCACAAAGCACGGAGGAGACAGAGAAAGAGGAGATTACGATCCTTCTCTTTGGCTACACGCTAATTACTGTGATCGCGTCTGCAAATATCCTAGAAAAAAGCTATCTCACATGTTATACCAGAGAAACTTTGGCTGACGTCTATCGAACAACGAGAAGCTGAGCAAGGATGCACATAAGTCTATCCACTTCAGCACGCGTACGCTAGCTTTGTTGGAAATAGCATCACAGCGGAAGTAGAGTTTACAGAGGCATCCTGTCATAAAATACGTCAGCGACGCTCACTCCGTACGAACTGAACGAGGCAAAATACACCACAAGATCATAATACCAGCAAGAACATCACTAAGCATAACGCAACCCAGCACGTCACGGGGAGACCTTAGAGGCTACTAGCACCCGAATATTCTGATAGCAGCACACGTAAGCAGGCACTTACAGTCTCCGTCTTAACGCCACCCTACATCTCGAACTGCAATCCAAGAATCGGTAGGCTCACGACAGGTTCGTCCGGGTTATCCATAACTGCCTGTACTATCGCCCTCCAGCTTCAAAGCTGAGAGAAAAGCGAGGCGCACACTTCCACCCTTCTAGCCAAAACCACGCATCTGGAATACCCTTCAACTACCCACCCCTCCCATAACCAGAGCGACCACCCGAAATAAGATCATTTCGTAACAAACTCTCGAGAACATCTTCCCAGACTAACTCTATCCTCGCGTACGAACGAAGCATAGAGTCAACGATTGCGGCTCCAAGTAACATCGATGATATCAGTGCATCGCTCATCTCACCGAGGCGGGATTGGGTACAAGCACGTACGACTGCGAAGACCCGACTCTGAGGAGATATTCGAATCGAATAAAATGAAATTCCACAGGAACAAGTCCACTCCATGACACATCCACAACAATCAACATAACTGAATACAAACCACTTAATCTTAGCGGTAGCTCGACCAAGTGCATGAGAAGCGGGTCGTTATTCCAAAGAGTTCCGAGCGCGACGTAAATTCAGACCGAGTGACCTAAGGCAAAGTCCATGGACATCTTGCAAACCAGCACCCTAGAGGAGGAAATTTTCTTGGAGCGGGCACAAAATAACGCGGCCACGATGCCAAAGCGCTCGATCGTTGCAATCACCGGACTCCTACCAGTCTACACCGAACAGAATGCCACTGAGATCTAACGCATTCGGACACAACCAGTTCTCGATACCTTTGACCGAAACAGCACATAGTCTCACATAAGGCGTTATCACACCTATATGAATCGACAACAAACGACCTGCAGATGAATTTATCGCACACAGTGGGCAGCCTGCATCTCGAATATTACTGCGCCATATACAGACCCGTCAATAGAACGAGAGAAACACACCCTTAACACATGCACAAACTTGCTCCCTGGAAAGTCAAACATGCTAAGCCCTAATGCTAGGCGAACCAACTACGCACTCAAGACAGCGATCGACTACGTTCTCGACACACAAAAGGAGTCTCTTGTCAAAGTATGCCACACACTGTCGAGACCATAGCGTGTCGCAATACTAATGAATCTCCCCTTCAGTGACAAATGAAAAGCTAGGGCACTAAAGCGAAAAAAACCACCCATAGCAGACAAACAGAGATATACAACAAACTAATGAAAACGATAGCACAAGAATGAGCAGCTCAGCAATAACGAGTCGAGGCCGCGCCATAGAGCGGAGCTATCTGACCCGCTGCCCAGCTTGAGTTAATACAGATCCACCGGGAATAGTCCAGCACGTGCGCGAGCGAGACTTCTCGCGATTAAACATAAAGACATCAGGAGGTCGTGAGGGCGGGTAGCTATCCACAAGTAAGCAAAACAAAGTCAGAATTTGTAGGACAACGCGCTTTCTACGGCACTGATCGGCAAACACCAAACCCCGGCAGGTCACACAGAGAGCCTGAGAGAGACGTCCAACACCACGTATAATACTTGGACAAGAATTATGGCAGACTAATATAATAAGTGCCATGGGGTTGATCGCCAAATTTCTGTGAATACTAGACGTGGTTATATTTTAAACACGACTATGAGAGATCCCAACATTTATAACCCTCGCAACTTTCAGAAACTCAAAAGCAGCAGAGATTTTGTAGAACCGAGGGCCCTAGATGATCGTATATCACCTCCACATCAGCTTATTCTAGTAATGAGGGCCACAGTAGCAGACAATATCACTTCCTTGCGAGCGCCAATTTTCTGCGAGACCGCAAAAACCCTACACGACAAGCGAGCCGATTGAAGTAAACTTGGTGGCCACGTCAATACACGCAGGCCCATAGATGGCGAACCCTGCTCATATAAGCGCACACCGCCAGCAAAAGAAGCGAGATAAACTCCGCTGGAGTGAATATAGTCATATATACAATCAACTCTAGGTCCTGACTACAACAACTAACCACACGCCTGATAAGATGCATCCAAAACACAGAGCGACAGAGAGACAAAATCGAGGGTTGAGAAACAATCCAGGCGAAGGAGCTAACTAAATCATAACAGCAAACACACAGGCGATCAATGCCCTCGCGGTATTCGACGCTAGTGAAAAAACCATCCGTACGAGCATAGCAATAACAACCAATACACGCGCATGTTGGCGTCTCGATCCTGCATACAATTGGACTTCCTGAACCTCAGAACGAACTCAGCATAAGACAGGCGCCAAATATAAGCGCTTCCCTAATCACACTCATACAAGACAATTATCACATCATGACCCAATCCCAATGTTACTAAAGCAATCTAAATTGTTTTCAATATAAGCAGAAAAATGTCCCCCCTGTTTCGTTTTATCACTACGAGTTCAAATAAGTGTCACCCCAAAAATGCCTTATATGGCGCATCCGAATAGTCACCTCCTTTGAGCCAAATGGCTGAGCAAAAGAGTGAAGTCAATACTGAGACCCATAAGTACTATGCCTCTGAATTTGCAAATTATCCGTACGTCCCTGACGCGACTCTGCAGCTATGCCCTATTGACATTCTTAAGCCACAAGCCGGAGGATATCTGTGCGTCCGACCTACTATATCCTTGCAGAAATAGCATCAAAACCAGATAAGCGCCTCTAGTCGCAGCCGACCAATTATGAGACTCAAGACATTCAACTTGCCCATCAGACATTTCTTTGCTGTCTCTAAGCAACAGTGCATCAGCGTCATTAAACAAGGCAGAGCAACGTTGTCGACATTCTCTACAGTAGTATTTGCCAATCCTGCGATTGCTCCATATCCTGTTATGTATACTATGAACGGTTGAATATCTGTAGGAATCCTAGTGATGCCTGCACACATCTATCTCCACGGCGTCCCTGATATCCTGTAACGAGAGAAACTGTATGTAGCAACGTAATTTAAAAAAAGATTATCATTCAATTATGGAGACGCTTCAAAATTCGTAATGACAAGGTGACCACTGGCGAGAGCCACCGAAGATCCACGACCGAGCCAAATGTCAAACAGAAATTTCCAGAGTAATCTTGGTCCCTGCTCATATAACAACACGAAACAGCGAGCGAACCATAGCGGCAGACTCCTCCAAATCCACGAGAGAGATTGACAGCTGTAACCTAGGCACGTTAGAAACAGTATGAAAGAACTCCACCGAGGGCTCCGCTAAAGATATGACAGCCCAGATGCGTTTAAAGACCATCCATAGACACACATCCTCATAGCACACCACAAAATTTTGCTGCATAACAATCTCTCACTATACTACGTTACCCCTTCACCAACACACTACACAGATCCCTAACCATAGGTCTCCCCTATACCTAGAATTCAGACAACAACCTCTGTTTGTAATTATTGCCTAAACCAAAACAAAACGCTTATCAGCCTCTGCGCTCCTAGACTGCCAAGAGGCAACATATCATCGCACTGGTCATTGCCTAGCGCAATGAAAGGTAGCTTACCATCGACTTCAGCCTAC
>LUCM01000696.1:265520-325394 GCA_008360955.1 Fasciolopsis buskii | reverse complement strand
CTTGTTCGGAAGAGCAAACGCTCTGACATTGCAGTGGTAGCAAGTGATTTTAATGCATTAGTTGGAAAACAGTGCATAGGAAGCCTTTTTAAGGTGGGTGATGCGCTTTGCCTGCTCAGCGAACAGATAACGGAGAAAGACGTTTCCAATTCTCCACTCTAACTTGAGTCAGATTGACCATATTGCAGTAAGCTACCGTTGGCGCGGTTCTGTCCAGAATTGTAGGTCATACTGGACCACTTGCGTCTAATCGAACCATACGTTACTTTTAATGCGATTTTTGCTGCAGCTGAATGGCCATCGACGCAGGCCACAAAGCCGATTGGCCACCGACCGTCTGTTTGATTCGGCTGTTCGCAACAGTTACGAACGGAAACCATTGGAGGAGCTAATAGTCTGCGTTCAGCGTTAAACAGCAAGGTAGGCCTCACTGGCCGATGCCTCATCCCCACGGTTGCATTTTCCTACAAAAACGTGAATATTCAAAAAAGCGGCGAACTTACACATGTGGGAAAAGATAACCTGCCGCTGCAGGCAACACACGGGACGGTTTAGCTGTACAAACGTACTCGCGGTTCACTGCCATATTCTTCAGTGTCTGCAGCCAGGTGGTAGTGGCTGCTTCAGGTAACAGTCAAAGATTGCTTAATTTTCTACGCGACACCGGTGGTCGGCGATTTCCTGTTAGTGAAACGGTGTGCGATAGGAAGGGAAAGCTCGTTCATAGTTGGCAACAAAGGCTGGACCATTGGGCAGAACACTCCAAGCATCAATTTGGCTTGCCGCACACTAACGTACGTAGGCCGACATCTGTAGCTGCGATTCCTTGGGAGGTGTCACTTGACCTCCCAACGGAATTGAAAGTTAAGTAGAATAATCTACTTGTGAAGCAAGGAAATGCAGCCGGTTCCGACGAACTCTCCCAAACTTGATTACAAACTGGGTGGAGAAGATTTGATAAGATTCCTTACCTCCTTGCCTCATGATATTTGGAACAAGGAGCTTATTCTGTTATCCTGGACTAAGTCACTGGTTGCACCTATTTTCAAAAAGAGGGACACGGGATGACTAGCAATCACTATGGAATTAGTTTTATTCCGATAGTTAGTATGTTCTTAGCTTCGATAATTCTGCGTCGTTTAACACCAATTCGAGAGACTATGATCCACGAACAAAAGGCCCCATTTCGTTCAGGTCGAGTTTGTATCGACCACTCTTCGCCAACTACTCGAAACGCATCACACACACATACACACCACCACCCTACGATTGCAGTCTTTCTCGACTTGAAAAGTGCGTTCGACTAGCACTGTTCAGTGCTCTCTACCGGAAGGGTATGCCAACGGAGTTCGTGAACCTGTTGCGAGCATTATACCCGCATACACATGGTCGCGTGAGAATATACGTTGAACCAAGTTCATTGGAAATGACTAGTGGCGTTCGACAAGCGTGTCCCATCTCTCCACTCTTGTTCGACTTCGTCATGGATGAGGTGATGGAAGATGCTTTAGGAGGTCTCCGGGATGTAGGAATCGAACTGGGAAATGGAGGGAAGTTGTGTGATCTAGATTACGCAGCTGATGTTGTGTGCCTGTTCGAGTCTGCGGACCATGCACAACGGGCACTAGATAGACTCTTGAGGTTAGTTGTTTGGTTTGGCATGTGCTTTGCACCTTCAAAGTGCAAAGAGGTGTTAGGGGACTGAACGACAGTAGTGCCAAACTAGGTACTGGATGCAGAGGGACTGAGGGTTGTGGACCCTTTCACTTCTCTTGGCAACTGCGTGTCAAACGAGGATAGCCCGGCAGTAAAGGTGAACACGCGTATATCCAAGGCTCGGACAGCTTACGCTGGACTAAAGCATTTGTGGCGTCGGCCTGATATTCCACTGAAGTTGAAAGATCGCGTTTGCTGTGCCGCAGTGCGCTCACTTCTGTTTTACGAGTGGTGGCATAGAGTGTGCGTGTAGGACATGTTCGTCGGTTGAGGGTTTTCGACCACCGATACCTATGTAGTATGGCTAGGATTAGATGGAGTGACCGGGTGAGTAATGTGGAGGTCATGAATCTGGTATTAGCCGCCAATTCTAAGAATACCTTATTTCAGCATATGAAGTTTAGTAGAGTGCGCTGGTTGGGTTACGTGTGGCGTGTGGCGAACACTCGTCTATCATACCGTGCCCTATTTTGGGCTCCCCCTAAGGAATGGAGGAAGCTTTGCGGGAGTCAGCAGATGACGTGGCAACGTGGGATGAGAAGATGTACAGCGAAGTTAGGTAAAGTAGGCGTCTCACGCCTTCGTGGTTGGGGTCCGAAAGACTCGTCGACTAGTTGTCTAGATACACTGGAGGATATGGCAGTGAATCGCGAAGTGGCGATCGTGTTGTAATTTTCTGTCGAATCAGAGTGATTGAAAAGTGCTCGTTTATGCAGTTAGACTGTTCCATGTGTTGGCTATGGCAGCATCTTATCTTTTCCCGCCTGTGTAGGTCCACTCCCTGTTCCCCTTGGATATTCACTGTTTGTAGGAAAATATAACTGTGGGGAAAATGCAGTGGTCAGTGAGGCTTATCTTGCTTTTTAGCGCTGAACGATGGTGGTGGCGCTTTTCGGATCCATCTCCGTTACGGTTGCGTCAAACCAGCGGCATGGCTGACGCAGTCGACGGCTAAGTTGCCATTCTAGAGTAGTGATCCTTGTGGAATTTTACAACTGCCGTTTGTCTTACACTTTCTGCATCACCCTCAAAGTTCAGCATTAAATAGTGGGGCAAGCGCCAGCGATCATTCCCCATCCCATCGAGCCACACGTTCCCTTGGAATGAGTAATTATGCAAGAGGATCACGGAGCGAACCTACAGAGGACTGGAAAAGAGCGGAAAAACGCAGTAGCCGATGCACGGGCATTTTTGCAGTCAGACAGAAAATGACCACACGGTTGCCACTGTGCACGTTTCGCTGATATATCCTTCCCTGTCTCCAGCCAGCTAGTTGGCGGGTCTTTTTGAGCCACAGCCATGCAGATGGGAGACATCTATTTTCCACAGGTTCGTCGTGCATTTTCCCATTTCACATTGCCACGTCATCTGCTATCCTCCAAATGGCTTCTTCCATCCCGTGGAAGGAACGCAAAATAGGTTACGAGTGTTCGCCATACGCTACACGTGACTCAATCGGAAAAGTACACTAAGCCGTATATGGTTTGATAGAATATTCTCAGAACCAGCACCTGATACTAGATTCCGAACCTCCAGAATGCTCACGTGTTCACTCCATCCAGTCCTAGCCGTATTAAATCGACATCGATGATCAAAAATCTTCAGCACGCAAACCCCATGTCTGGCAACCATACAGCTGGACTGAGTGCATTGAGAGTGGCATAGTACATACGACCTTTCAACTTCCGTGAATCATCGTGCCGATTCCACTATTGCTTCAGTCTAGCATATCGCTCTGCAGTCTTGCTCATAGACGTGCTCACCTTACTACGGTACCTTCATCGTTCGACAGGCAGCTATCAAGCTAAGTGAAACGGTCCGCAATCGTTAGTTCCTCTCCATCCAGCATCAAGTTCGTTACTACTGTCGCTCAGTCTTGTTACAGCACTTTTAAGACGGAAAGCTCATGCAGAATGGATTTACGGCTCTTGGGAGTCTGTTTAGTGCATGTGCATAGTTCCCAGATTCCAACGAGCATACGACTCTCCGCGTAATCTGAAATGTGGTTTCTCCGCAATTCTCACTTCCGTGCACATCCCGGAGATCTTGCGAAACATTTTACATTATCTCGTCTATGAAGAAGTTGAGCAGGAATTTCGAGATGGGGCATCCTTGTCGAACACCACTGGTTGTTTCGAATGGGCTTGTTAGTTCATATATACATAGGCAAATACAATCCTTGCAACAGCTTCACGAATTTTTCTGGCCTACCTGTCTGGAACGTCGGCGCTACATACTAGTAATAACTTGCAATTGACGTGTTCAAATATGTGGAACAATTGACACAGGAGTGCCTTGCTCGCATGCTGGATAACCTACAGTGACTTCGAAACTAGTCACAGACCTCCGGGACTGTTCATTTGTATATATATATATATATATATATATATATATATATATTTCTAGGGAGTCCATCCGCTAAATAGTGGAGCGGTTTGTGTTCTCAACCTAATCTTTCGGGTCTCAAGTACCTGATCGCAAGGTATCGGCTTGTGGCTGACTGAGAGCCGGCGGTGTCCACGTGGATAAGGTCGTGGACGTGAAGGTCGCGAGTTCGAATCCTCCCGCCGCCGGTCAACTTCCCCACTTGACAGCCCTCTGTTGACCGCGGCTTCCTCCCTGAAAAATGATATACATTGTTACTTCATTAATAAAGAAAATAAGAGGTAAGAAGCTACTTTGATCAATTATTCTTCCACTCAATTTTCCGACTGAGTCGCCAGCTCAGATCAATCCCTAACCGGGAACACCACGAGACTACTTTGTCAGGCCTCTACCCATTGACCTTCCAGGCACATTTGGGTGTTTGGTTCGAGATAAGCCATCCTGTGTAGCTCATTGGTTCATGGAGGAACGCAAGCCGTCACATCACTCCGAACTGCAATCTCATTGTGATGTGCTCATGCGGTCACTGGAGGGTTATGAGCTCCGTTTCATGGAATCGTGTGATAGAAATGCAGAATCCATTGACTACAGACACCAAAAACTCGACTGTTGAACCGAATACTCCAAGGACCAGTTTAGTTGAATGCGCGCTAATATAGTTAGCCTGACGACCACAGCTGCGAATCCTTGGGATGTCTCTTGATCCACAAACGCAAGTGGTATTAGAATCCAACATTGGATTACTAAAACAGAAGGATCACCTGGTCCTGATGAACTTCCCCCACCCACACACTTTTCCCAAATTGGGCGAAGAGGCTTTGGTAAAAGCAAACCTCTTTGCTCCGTGATATTTGGAACTAGGATCATATTCCGTTATCGTGGGGTGTCACCGATGGTACCCATCTTCAACAAGGAAACACGCAGTCACTGTACTAACCATCGTGGGATTAGTTTAATTATGATAGTTACTAAATTCTTGGCTTCGATAATGCTGTCTCATTTGACACCTGTTCGTGAGTGCAACAGCGGACCGGATTTCGTCCAGGTCGAAGTTGCGTTGACCAGATTTTCACTCTGCCAGTTGTTCAAAACGCGCCACACAAAATGCCTGATAGTCGTCATTCTTCTTGACTTTGTGACTAGTTGGTGTGGCTCAGTGGCGGAGGTCGTGGCGTCCTTGCATCTGAAGTTTCATGTTTTTTTGTTAATATGTTCAGTGTTATTTTATGATCGGTGTGCTACTATTCTTCGCCTTTTTCGAGTAGTTGCTGCTGTGCCATAGTGACGAAAACCGAAGCTCTTTGGTGGAAAATGCTTCTGGTCACCAAGTTGGTGGCTCCGATCTGAAGTGATGCAATGTCCTAATATTCACATAGTGATAATCTAAACAACAATCTCATGCACTTCTATGCCATCTTAAAGTTAAATTGTGTCACCATGTTGTGTAACGTCGAACCCATGGAATTCAATGAGTTTCGCGGCCATGTCAAATGGTCACTGTTGAGTGTCGTCTTTTTTAAGATTAACCACTTGCCGATGCACCCTAGTCCAAATAATTGTAGCACAATTAAAGTTTTCCATTTCAAGTTTGCTTTCCACTATTTTGTTTGGAAAAGTGTAGATTACAGCTTGCCGAATGGTGAGTCTTGTGAGAATAACGTTTAGAATCGTCTTTATATCAGAACGACTCCACTGTCCGCGTTCTGTTTCAGCTGCCGACACATTAACAGCTACCGCCTTGTTGCCTTCACGTGGCCTTGCCAAGTGTACGAATGATGTCCCGGTCAACAATGTATCTCGATCCACTTGCGATGTGACGATAGAAAGTGGATATGGTGATAGTGATACGTCTTTCAATTCAGTCTCTTCTTCCTGTGGTATTTCTTGCCATCCATGTGATTTCCTGGATCGTACCCTTCTAAATGGGCATAGTTGCAAAAGACCGAGATGCGAGGCACCGGGTCTAACTACGAACGTCATATCAAATTCATCGGCAGTCCACAGCGCAACTGTTACCAGTGGGCGTGTTCAGCCAATTGCGACTGCTTCGCCGTCCAGAATAAGCCCAAACAAAAATGTCTCAGGCGACGATGGGGAAATTGACAGGCGCCCTTTCAAGTCAAAGGCAAGTCCCACCAAACTGGAATAATGCTTTTAATTGTCTAGAATACTGTAGTGCTTATACAGCGCTTGTTGCACTAAGTAGATTGCACATCGATCGATATGACTGCTTCTGTTCGTTACCTCTGATGTTTTCTCGAGGTTTCCACCGCACCATGGCTCTTCTCGAGCCGATATGTATACGGGCTCGAAACTCGATGGAAATTGGGCTGCAAATTGTACTACCGTACGGTCGAAAATACATGACAGAGAAAAGCATGGCTGATTGTGATTCTGCCTTTGACCGAAGAATTAGGTTTTTCTTTTAACCAGCAAAGAATAGTAAGCCGTTCTTTCAAAGTCAATCCTTTGTTACTTTTGCTATTTGGCGTTAGTTTTGCAAACATTGTCTCCGATGTTGTTAGCAGCCCTTTTTTGTTGACAAACACGTTACGTAATTCGCATGAAGTGAACTGCTCATGGGTCGGTAGTCCGCTTGTCTGCCTTGTTTTCTTACCTGGTTCAACCTTGTAAGCATTAAATCTACCGAGATGATTAGAAGGTCTTCGTTTATGTCGCCTTCTGTGACGCATCTGGATTTCAAATGCGAAAGGATATTGGGTATAGGCTCTTTCGGTGAAAACAGGTTGTCAAAACACATTGATCCCATGGTCGGTTGAAGCGAAACGATATGAATCCCAAGTTACCATTGCATACAATATTATATAGTATATTGCAGAGGTCTGAGTACGTGTGTGCCATCGAAATCATGCCGAAAGACGAAAACAATGCTATTTTCTCCATTTTCTGTCTGCTTGTCACCAACGATCCATCGAGATCCATAATTCTGTAGGCTTCATGCTACCCGGTTCTCCTAACCGAAGAGTTGGTCCGGGAGACCCTGTCCTAATCTTTTGATCAAATGGTCTGACCTTCAAGGATCATGTAACCCATTGTGGCCCGATAATTGATTGCCCCGTTCATATGTCCTTCAAATAGGTGCCCAGTGCACCCCTTCGCCACAGATGCCGATGAGAATACAGCTGTATTCCTCGCACGCCGCCCGTGGTTGATTTGAAATTGGGTTTAACCCTCTCTCTCAAACCGATTATCAAAGACCAATCAGCCCGATAGAAGACACCAAGCATTCGCCTTCGTCCTTATTTTGGTGACGGTACCTCACGAGAGTGTAGCATTTCCTAAGCAGAAGCTCTTTAAGACAGGTCATTTGAGAGCGTTTCGAGGTGTTCAGAGCGGATGACCAACTCAGGTCCTGAGGCGCCCGCCTGTGACTACACTGAGGCATTTGAAGCCACTCTGAAGTCCGTCGTGATCTTAGATGTTTGGCAACTAGACAACGTCTTATTCTTTACGATAATCACTCCCAGAGCAGCTTTTGGAATGGTCATCAAATTGGTTCTCTGCTAAATCACAAATTTCGCGCTGATTATGGTACCTTTGGTCCAAATCCATTGATGCGGTTACCTTTACTTAATTACACTCCACATCATCCGGCGAGATGAGAACAATTCTTCGTCACACTAACGGAATCAAATAAAAACTTTCGCAGGTCCCTGTATTTGTGAGCCTCATTACGCCATCCACCCATCAGCAAAACTAACCAGCCACCGAAATGAGGTCCGCGAAAACTCGAGTATTTTAAAAAATCAAAAATTTCTTGGCGTGTTCGGTTCATCCCTCGTACAAGGTAAAATTTGAAGCGCCATATGCTTTTTGGTTCTCTTTGCAACGCGATAAACCATTCTCCTACCCCGGTGGCGGCGACTTTTCGACAGTTTTTAAATCAGTATAAAGATCGAAGTGGTCTTAGTGTTTCAATTTGTTGAATTTTCGACATCCAACATTCGGATGCTGAAGTTTTGCCATAAAATATAAAAATGATTCTATTTGCTCCAAACCGTCTGACGAAGTTTATAGAAAAATTTCAAAGTTTGCAACTGGCGATAATCTGAATGATATCCTCCATAATGTGGCATCGAGAAAAATTGCTTTGGCCAGCTCCTTGTTGTGTTGTCGCGGAAATCTTGTGGTTTGACGAAACTCACCCAAATAGCCTTGCTTTCAACCTCCAAATTGATGCCGATTAAAAATTTCCGTGTTGCATTCTTTTTACCGTACTTATTAACTGTTATTATTAAGACCTGGTTGAAGTTTCCCAATTAATGAGGAGGTTTCCGTGAGCTGTAGTGTTGACTGTAATAATGAGCAAAGAGATGAATTTCGCTAGGTCATTAAGTTAATAGTCCTCCTTGATTATAATCTGGGGCGTTCAATGTAAGGAAATGTAACCGTGGGGAAAAGGCAGCGGTCAATGAGGCTTGCCCTGCTGTTTAACGCTGAACGATGATGATGGTGATAATCTAGGGTCAATGATCAAGCCTTTCTCGCTAATTTCATGTGATTTGCACATCTCGACAGGTGTTCGTTCTCCGTACTTCGAATATATATATATATATATATGTATATGCTGCTCTAAGATATCAAGGGAAATCACTAGTGATCCATTTACATTTGCTATTTGTCTGACTAAGAATAGTTGCAAGTGCACGACCTTAATTTGGTGACAGATGGCAACTCGCTGGCTACCTATCTCATTTGGCTTACTAAGTTCTTATGCGGTTCTATGCCACTCCAAGTCTGAGGATCAATAGTGCCGGTCTCCCTCTTTCTCATGTGGTGGGTCCTAGTGGCTATGGGACATTTCCCTTCCACTGCACTCGCGCTCAAGCGTGTCATAACAATGTCTGTTGTTATGTTCCTTGAAAAACGCTTGCTGCTGTATCCCTGGTTATTATCGCGAGAGAAAAGTCACGTTATCATTAGAAGTCGAATTACGCCCAGTATTGTCACCCAAATTAATTGCCAATGAACAAGCCAAATATAACTCCTTTTTGACGTAACAAGTGCATCGAAAAATCGATGCGCCATGTATTGGTTTTTATTGTGAATGATATAATGATAATAGCACAGTGTAGTTGGTAAATGTAATGCGCCAACGTTTCGACTACCGTGGGTAGTCTTTCTCAAGGCAAGTTTTACAGTCGAACGTTGCTTTTAAAAGGGAAGAATTGGTTTAAGTGGATGGGTTAGTTTCATCTCACGGGGTGGTCATATGTTAAAGGGCATCGTTGCGTATACAGTTAGCTCGACTATCGTTTACCAATTTGGGTCATCTGTGACGTTAACATTTATCCGTCAAAAGTCGATTTTGTACTGCGGCAGTGAAATTGGCTGTGATGCGGTTTCGAGGCGTGGACGTTGCATATGGTCTCGTAAATGCTGCCTGTGTTTGAATATCTTTGTCTTCACAATACTGCCAGAATACGATGGGAAAATTCTCCAGTAGTGCTAAAGTCAGACGTTGGGTTTCGGGTTGTAGAACTCGCATCCAAACAAGCAATAAATTCGAAAAGATTGATGGGCCTATAGTATATATTACCCATACAAGTAGATTGATTTCCTCGGCATACATTATTCTCTAGGTAAGTAATGACTGGAAGATGCGTCAGCAGTCAGTTTATGACCTGATGGAAGAATATAAAACCCTCACTAATGGGGGGGGGTCTTGAATAGGTTGAATCAGATTACGGAGTTTCAGTTCGTGATATTCTCCCAACCAAATTTTGAGGGCAACAGATGATATGGCCGAACGCCGCAATCAGCAACATTCTTGCATTCAGAATATTTCCGTTTCTTTATGCTCTTTCTGTCTTATGATCTTTGATCTTTCTCTCTGTTATTCGATGCTGCAAGTTAACGAACAAAGCCTGAGCACGTTCGTGTTTGATTAATGGATATACAAACTGAACTGGTGATTAATAAAAACGGCATACCTTTGATATAAGGGACAATGTTTTTTATTCCGATGTCTGATTTCGGTGGCGATAAATGGCTTTCAAATTAAACTTGCCGTTCACAACTGGCTGCTTGATGGATCTCATTTTGTCTGTTTACTGAAGCCGTACCGTCACGACCATGGTTGTGGAACACGTAGTATAAAATAATTCGTTCATATTATGATGGCTGTTGAGTTTTAAGCAGATCTGTAAATCCGCATTGTACGGCGTTGTTACCATCAGAAAAGATTTTTTTAGAAATAATCAAATTTCTCTTGATTTTGGTCCCGTTCGGTTGAATTTTTGATGGTGACTGTCTTTCCCATTCGAATTCCGGTCGTAGCTCGCATGTGATATTGTTCGAGCGGCCTTTGCCGACCGTGTTCAACTGGAGGAACTTTTGGCCGAATGTCGACGATCGGATTTTGCCATTTCCGCTCTGGATCGGTCCCCGATGGACCGTATGATGGAGGCTACTGATTATATTGTGGGGATCATGGCCTATGAACAGATTCGGGAAACAAAGGTGTGTTCCGTCCATACCGGTTGGCGATCAGGTCAAAAGCTGAATGTCTTTTTATTACACAATAATTTGCAGTAAAAGGGCCAAGCCCATAGTCAATAGACACTACACAGAATGTCTTAGAGAAAATTCAAGCGAGAATCACTCCATTGACATCGCTTTTAAAAACAAGGGTCATTGAAAATATAGGAATAGAAAAAATGTTACAAAGTCCAGGAAATAAAAAGGCTGAAATAAAATTTGACATCTAGGAATGGAAATTTGGTAAGACCAACTGGCCGCTGAAATATACGAAAAAACAAAAATCATGGGGAAGGGGATTGTCAAATCGAGTTTTGGAGAACAGTAACCAAAGTAATAGCGATGGGAGATAGTTGGACATCTACCCTGCGATGGGCAAGTGACTGCGGATTAAGGATAGCGGAGAGGTCATCGATCAGTCGAACGATTTTTCATTGAGCCTCTCTAAGAACTGGAAGAACAGTGGACGAGGCTCTGTCCCGTTTATGACTGCAGTGTTTTCTGTCAGACAGATTTGAGCTTTGTGCAAAAGAGAATAGGTGAGTGTAAAAAAACATCTGATGCGGGCTAGGAAACCAACTTTGTGCTCAGCACGACAGATAAGTGCTTACACAAAAAAGATCAAAGAAAAGAATATTGTTATACCCAGTAATCAAATTGACCCAATGAATTGTAGACGAGTACAGTACAGTCTAGATTCAATTGATTAGAATAAGAGTGGTGTTTCACTCACTTTCGATTGATATGACGAACATTCGTCTACCATATCGTGCCCTATTTTGTGTTCCTCCTAAGGAATGGAAGAAGCCATGTGAAGGCCAGCAGATGACGTGGCAACGTGGGATGAGAAAATGTGCAGCGAAATTAGGTAAAGTAGGTGTCTCACGTCTTCGTGGTTGGGGTCCGAAAAACTCTTCGACTTGCTGGAGTGAGACACTGAAGGATATGGCAGTGAACCGTGAACAGTGGCGATCGTACTGTCATTTTCTATCGAATCAGAATGATTGAAAACACGTTCGTTTGTACAGTTAGACTGTGTTCCGTGTGTTGGCTATAGCAGCATCTTATCTTTTCCCGCCTGTGTAGGTCCACTCCCTGTTCCCGTTGAATATTCACTCTTTATATAAACGTGTAACTCTGGGAAAATGCAGTGGTCAGTGAGGCTTGTCTTGCTGTTTAACGCTGAACAATGATAATGAGCCATACACGATGGCTTATCTCAAGCTAAAATTTCAATCATGGCTAGAAGTCAATGGGTAGAAGTCTGACAAAGTAGTCTCGTGGTCCTCGAGCTTGAGGATTTATTTGAGCAGGCTTCTCGGTCCGGAAGTTGACTGGAAAAGTAATTAATTCAAGTATTATGGCCTCCCACTTAGACACCTGCTGTTTTACAGACAGGATTTCGCAAAGGTGAAAGATTTTTTTGATAACCCTGATGCAATCAGTCAGGACTAACAGTTTCAAAAACTTCAGCAGCGCAGAAGCAAGAGTGATAACAGTAGTTGTTCGGATCAGCAGTTTCTATGTCTCGGTACAGTTAAACTAACTCCTTCCTTCCACAAAAAGACTGTCACAACGAGACTACACCTTGACGTGGTGTGACGGCTTGCGTGCCTCCATGATCCAACGAGCTATACAGGATAGCTTATCTCAAGCCGAAGACCCAATCATGCCTGGAAGGCCAATGGGTAGAAGCCTGACGATGTAGTCTCCTGGTCCTCCAAGTCGAGGGTTGTTCTGAGTTAGCAGCTCAGTCGGAAAAACGATTGGGAGAATAATTGATCCAAGTGGATGGGCTCCCACTCAGCTATGTCCCGCTGCCTTGCGGTCAGGTTCTTGTCAGAACCAAAGGCTTTGGTTGAGAACCCTAATCGTTCTTCTGCTTAGTGGCTGAACTCCCTAGCAGTTATTATTCCATTATTCTCCATGAGTTACACATCTACAAATAATTCCATACTACATCGGTCGTCGCGCAGGATAATCAGGACTGCACTGCCCATTGCATCGAGCGTAGGTGGGGTGAGTAGTGATAAGTATGCTACTGCTCAGAGTTCCTTCCCTTTTATTCAACCTGTCTCTTCTGTCTCCAACCCAATCTGTTTGCTCCTTCTGCCTACCCATAGTATCTCCATTGATAACACGCCCGATACTCGCAACGGTTTATTGTCAAGTAGTGTAGTGCGTCAGTTTTAATGCGATTTTTGCTGCAGATGAATGGTCATCGACGCAGGCCACAAATCCGATTGGCTGTCGAACGTTTGTCTGAATCGGCTGTTCGCAACAGCTACGAACAGAAACTGTCCGAGGAACTAAGAACTGCGACCAGTAGCAATGTAGACGATCAGTGGGATCAAATTAAGCAGGCTGTGCATTTGGCAGCGAATTTCGCCTGCGGTCCCAGATCTAGTGTTCATCAAAAACACTGGATCTCTCAAGCGTCGCTAATTCTAATGGAGCAAGAACGCGAGCTGCCTAACTGCAAGGAAATGAATAAGATGCGTCGGCAGTTGCAACGTCAGTTGACCATAAGCCTTAAGAATGACCGCGAAAACTGGTGGATTAAGGTAGCCGAAGAGATGGAAGTGGCGTCTGCTTCAGGTAACAGTCAAAGACTGTTTAAGCTTATGCGTGACAGCGGCGGGGGACACCGGCGAACTTCGTTTAGTGAAGTCCTGTGCGATAGGAATGGAGAGCTCATCCATCCATGGTAGACAGGAAAGACTGGACCGTTGGGCAGAACATTTCAAGGTTCAGTTTAGCTGGCCACAAGCTACCGTATTTAGTCCGACGTCTGGAGCTGTGAATCCTTGGGAGGTGTCACTTGATCCCCCAACGGAAGTGGAAGTGGAGTCGAATGTTCGGCTTCTGAAGAGGGGAAAAGCTGCCGGTCTCGATGAACTTCCCTTCCCCAGTTCTTTTCGAATTTGGTGGAGAGGTGCTGATGAAATCACTTACCTCCTTGCTTCGTGATATTTGGAACGAGGAGCGTATCCCGCTATCGTGGGGCGAGTCACTGATTGTGCCCATCTGCAAGAAGGGTACACGGGGTGACTGCAACAATCATCGTGGGATTAGTTTAATTCCGATGGTTACTAAGGTGGTAGCTTCGATAATGCTGCACCGTTTGACACCGATTCGCGAGAGTAATATACGCGGACAATAGACCGGATTTCGGCCAGGTCGAGGTTGCATCGACCAAATATTCACTCTTCGACAGATACTCGAAACGCACCACACGCACCGCCGTCCTACGATCGTAGTCTTCCTCGACTTGAAAGGTGCTTTCGACTCAGTGGATCGACCAGCACTACTCAGTGCTCTCCACCGGAAGGGTATGCCAACGATGTTTGTGAACCTGTTGCGAGCACTGTACTCGCATACCTATGGTCGCGTTAGGGTATGCGGTGAACTATCATATTTATTGGAAATGATCAGTGGCGTTCGACAAGGGTGTCCCATCTCTCCATTCTTGTTCGACTTCGTCATAGACGAGGTGATGGAAGATGCTTTGGGAGGTCTCCGGGATGTAGGAGTTGTATGCCTTTCCTAGTCTGCGGACCATGCACAACGGGCACTAGATAGGCTGTCGAGATCGGTTGCTCGGTTTGGCATGTGCTTTGCACCTTCGAAGTGCAAAGTACTGTTACAAGACTGGACGACAGCAGCGCCGAACTTGATACTGGATGGAGAGGAACAAACGACTGTGGACCGTTTCACCTACTTTGGTAGCTGCGTGTCGAACGATGGTAGCTCGGGATTGGAGGTAAGTATGCGTATATCCAAGACTCGTGCTCGTAAGTTTTGACAATTCCTTGCATTCGGAAAACTCACAGCATCTGACTGTTCAGGTAAGTAGGTTAGGTAATAATACCTGTCTTGCTAACTCAATACAGCCGATTTCGATAGTGGTTTTTCAGAAAATCATAATTTTTTAAGTTATCCAATTTCTTATCAATATTTATATTTTCTAGCTTGATGGGACCATTCTTCGTTCTCATTGACCAATTTATCTCCCCTAAGTCGTGCAAAAATGAGAAGAATAGAACCCAGCTCCACACACTTTGATTTACGAATAGGCTGTGATCTTGGATTTTTGAAATATCGTGTGGGGACACTTATTTGGAATGAATAATTGCTGCATTTTTGCACTCATCGATAGACTCCGGTATCGAATAAGAACAATTCTGCTTGACAGGCAAATGCTCTACTCACTGAACCATGTCAGCGAAAGCGAATCACGTAAATAAGCATTCGGTGTTGCGAAATAACTTTAAATGGCATCTCATATCACACCCGATTTTCGTCATGCGACTACATCGAATTTTATTCTTCAGTTAAGTCTGATATTGTAGGATAAAATGCTCATTCTCCTCCAAACTTGTAAGTCTACATATCTGGATGGGCAAGGAATTCGACTTAATTGTGATGACAGCCCTATACGAATGACCTCAATTAACGTGATATTCGCATTTGAGAGGTCATTTTTCAGTGAAAATCGTGCTAATATGCACTCGTATGTATTAGTTGTCCAAGATAGGTAAGTATCAGTCCGGCGTCCTCGCCTAATTATCGATTGGTGTTCCATTGATGATCATTAGTCTCTGGTCTGAAAAATGTTGATAACTATTGCATGGTCGTTCTGCTGCATTACAGGCTCATTTTCAAGTGGGCGATTTTCTAGCCTCGGGAAAACAGCCTAATTTGACCACAGACATGTTAACCACGTTAGCCGATTGGTTGGTCGAAGTACAGGATAATTTCGGATTCAATCATGAGACCATCCACTTGGCCTGGGGTCTGTTGTACGCTTACTTTGAACGAGGCCAACCGCTGGCACGGTGAGTATTTTCCTCACTCCTTTATCTGTCCGTACCTTTATTTGTAGGCATTCATGCATATCGGTTCACTACGTAGATTTTCCAAGACCTATGTTTATCTTGGTTTGTCATAATGAAATCGCTCCTGTACTTACCGTCACCCGCACGATCAATAAAAATGGATGCAGTGGTTTTCCAGCGCGAATCCCATTGGCACTTACAAAATCGGTTCACTTCCTGAAAGTGTTCTTCCTAAGAACGGGCCTCCATTTCTTTCTAGAATCTCATTTGAATCGTTAGGAGTGTAAAGGTAGTCCTTGCCTGGTAGACGAAAATCCTTCCCCGAATTACCATGTGATTTTTAAGTGGGCCATGCATTCACGCTCCTAATGATTCAAATATGGTTCTGATGAGAAACTAAGAAGGGAATGCACTAGTATAAGAATGATTGAACAAAAGAATACCGGGTACGCCCACCCGAAGGGCGGCAATAACCGCGAAACGGGTCGTATGCTTCCGAGCGAATTTTCTTCATCCGTCCGTATGCGAAATATACTGCTGAGAAGAAACAATACTTTCGGGCCTCCATTTTACCTACTGGCTTAAAGACAAGTTTCCTATCAACATAAAAATGTCTAAAAAAGATTTAATAGATACAATGGAAAGAAATAAACAGGTGTTCAAGGGACACAAAGCGCAAACGCTGGACAGACGCATTAAACATATCGAAGTCAAGGAAGTGATTATCACGGTCAGAGGATGAGTTTCTTCACCTGACAGAATGATGCACCTCGCCATCGCTCCGAATCAAGAAGCTACCAAGCATCCTCAATTTGGAGGGCCAGGTCTCACAACCGTAAAAAATCCGCACGTCAGAGCGGTGCTGCAGGTCTCGCATGTTTGAAGAAGCTATTCTAAATCTCAATTCGTGATGTGATTCCTCCAACACCATTAATCGTAAATGAGCACACGAGGTACTTAAGGCCATTGGCTGCCTCTAACTTATAACCACAAAAGGTGAGTGTATACCACATGCTCCTGCCAGTCTTGGAGAAGAGCCTTTCACTTCGAATGTGCAAACCTCGTACCATACCTGAATACATTTAGCGTCAGACGGCGTAATGCATGTTTAATTGACTGTATTTCAGTTCAGCAAAATGATATATATCATCGGTTTACTCTAAATCGGAAACTGTTTTGCACTTTTTACAACGATTTCCAATATTAGTGTGTTTTATAGCTCAGATTGGTAGTTGACAGTGATGGTGTTAACTCGGCCTGTGATGAAACGTTTGCAATCCAAACGCTAAGCGCAGCGCTCAGAAAACTTTTAAAACTGCTCCCTACCCCACTGTCCACTAAACCAGACAGTTTCTTAGAAAATCCTATGTAATAAGTTTGAAAGAAACGGATATAAATAGTACCCTTATCGTGCAGACCGAAAGGCTGTCATAGTCATGCTGCACCTTGGCCTGGCTTGTGCGCCTCGATAACCCAACAACCTACACGGGAGGACTTATCTCAATCCAAAAATCCAGTCATCCGGGGAAAGTCGGTGGGCAGAGACCCAACGAAGTAGTAATCTCTTGGTCCTCTGGTTTGGGGTTGATTTGAGTTGGCAACTCAGTCGGAAAGATGAGTTGGAGAATAATTGATTAAGTCAAATGAACCGAGGATATCAGGACGCTGGGTGGTTTTCGACTACATTGTATTGAGTGTAGGTTGGCATGACAGTCTCGAATGAAACCGTTAGAAATCTCTGCGGTATCGTCCGTCTTTTAAGGTTCATGAAATATCGCAGACAACAACGTTCCTTCTAAATCTTACTTGCACTGTCCCATTCTTCAGTCTGGAACAATTAAATGCATAGCTAGATTTGTTTTCAAATACATTGACTAACTTGACCAGTGGGTCTCACCTTACTGTTTAACGCTGAACGATGATGATGAATACCTGCATTGACTTTGCCGTCAGCCGCCAAACATGGGTAAGCACAACTAGAGACTTTTATATATTCTACTGATTTCCTTCAGTTAACACTCGGAAACTGTGCCTAACAGTCCATCTCGAACTGATTGAATTCCTCCAGTTGTTATCATTAATGATAGCGTCTCCAGGATCATACATACTCGTGTGATAACTGACTTCGTCAGTTTCGAATCAGAAACTTAGTTCAACTCGTGAAACAGTTCAGGTTAACTTTGGGTTTCTTCTAAATCAAGAACGATTCGTACTTTAACCTTCCGTTGTTACTGTTCTGCCTAGTCAACAGTCCACTGACAACAACATAGTGCTGATCCAAATTATCATACTCTTTGTATAAGTAGTCTTAGTTAAGATATAGCTCTGTTCTGTTAGCATTATTAGCTGAGCTCTTCATTTGTCATACTGTACGTCGACTAAGTAATGCATTTCTAGTTGGCGGGTTTTGACAAATGTAGAATTGATCCAACTGTGATAATTCTTCGACCTCAGCGGAATTCGGATCCACGCGTGATGCGACATAATGAATGCAAATGTTGTATAATAGCCCTTTAGTCGAAGACGACCCGATAATTTAGAAGGACGGATACTCTGGAATATGTTTTCATGATCCAGTCACTGAACTTGGCTGTGTTCAACCTTTTTCCCGTTTTTAGTCTGGCTGAAGATCCACGTACGGGGATATATTTTGATCAAAAGCAAGGTTGTTGGTGGAAGTAACTATTCAAACACAACGCATCATTTTTCCCCCTAGTTTATTACTTATTACCATCTGGCGTTGTGTGTATCCGTGCTTTTTAGGATCTTGATCCCGGATATGATTCTAATCGCTCGGACTTGAAATCTAGCTGTCATCGATTTTAGTGATCAAATTTTGACCTTTCGGAGTTCATTCCTAGGCTTACTCTCCCGTATCCCTATTATGATCTTTGTATTCATCGCACGCGAAATTATTTACAGTTGAAACTCCACAGTCAAAAGATAAACCGTATGAATGTTTACAGAAACATTTTCGTATACTTCAGTCTCTCCACCGTACTTTTGAGAATAAAATTTTCTTAGCAGATGAAAAAATGAGAAGGGTTTACAAAATTGCGACTCGGGGAGTAAAATGGCCGAAATAAGAGGGCTCATTGTCTAGACGTCTAGCCGCCTGTGTACCAGATGGATGAGAAAAAGTCACAGGGAGGGGAAATGTTGAGACGAATTTTGGGAAAAACATGAATGCAGGTAAACTAGACACTGGCGTCACTGCGCGGTGATAGCCAAGCGACTGCAGACAAAAGTTAGAAGAGGATTGCTGATTAACTGGAATTCTTTCCTTCGAATTTATGCCTAAGAAGGAACAGCGATAGGCAAACCCGCCCCACAAACCTGACATTTGAAACTTTGCGCGGAGGTGAACGACCGGATGTTAAAAGGCACCGGGGGCGGAATTTTACAAAACTGCACGTACCACTAAGTGCAAACGTAGATGCAGATAGAGATCAGCAGAGAAGAATTTATGGATAAGTCCAGTAAGATAAGCGAACCTTCAAGTCAAAATTCAGTCGAGGATCGTAACGTAGGTAGTTGTGAGACATAGGTGAGATTTTCATAGCAATAAAGCAGATCCGGCTGATGGGACAGCAAGCACATGTTGATCCATCCTCGACGTTTTACCGTGTGCTGCGCTGATTAGCCAAATGTGCCAATAGGTGACCTCTTTGAAATTGGAAGCCACACTTCTTGATACATTTTATCCTATTAACCAGGTGCTTCGAATATTTTGCAAGTGAATCACTGATTGGAACTGTTTTTTTTACCTCTGAAAAATCGGCTTCGCCAATGTGCGGTAGTTTAGTTCAGTAAATCTGTCCACACGGATGAATGATTGGTCGACAGTTTTGGTTATGGTTCAGTTGTTTTTGAGCCGAAGTGAAATTTATGTTTGTGTTTTCCAGTTCTCGATATTTGTTTTGTTCTCATCAAGCGACCTGTTTTCCCCGTCTTCATGTGTCTGCTGATTAAGTTTTTTAAATTGTTTGGGATTTCAGGCAACTCCCCGAAACAAAGAGATTCGGTTACCCCTAGTGATCGCTTTGCGTCCGTGCATTCCCGTGTAGATATATCCTATTTTGATTACAGCTCGTCTGCGCTATAACCACCAGTCCTCAATTGGGCGCTGTCCTCAATCATGGAACGCCATTTGAAAAACCTACTCATGACAGTTCATTCGTCAAAATTCCTAAGTATGATTGTCAATCGTTGATCAGTGCGTTTGAGACTCGTATCGTATCTTGTATGCAGGTGTATCTGGACTTCTCTCGTGTAACTTGTGGTTTTTCCACTCCCTAGTTTCAATTCCTCACCATGTTTCATTATTGCTCAACTCTGCTCTCCCTCACATAACCCGAGAACAGGCGAGAAATCCAATTGATGGCCTGTGCTGCAATCATGATCGCTTGCAAGCATGAGGAACGTCAGATGCCACAGCTAAGCGAGTTCCTCTACATTACGGATAGTGCCTACACTAAAGAAGAGTTCATTGAAGCTGAACGTCGATTTCTTGTGGCTATCGATTTTGCCGTTCACCGACCCAATCCCTACGTGTTTCTGCGCCGCTACGCTCGGGTATGTGTGTTTGTTCTCGGCGCGAATCCGATTACATCTTTGTTAGCTATGTTAATGACAATAGGATGAATGATGAGACCATGAAATTTAATCGTCTCTGTTTGTGCAGTATCTTGCAGTGTTTCCTTTTCATTTATGCAAAGCTGCAAGTAATAAAAGCCTCGTCTCAATGCACAGTAAGTAATGGTGTTCTCAGTGGTTGGTCGGAAGAGTACACCCTCCCTAAAAATTAACAAACAATAAATTGGGTAATGTAGTAACCGTTGTTTTAGTTCAATACTGTCAAAGACTGAACAGATTAGCCAAACACAGTGGGACGGACGAATCCGTCCCAGTTAGGGTCTCAATTTATTCAGGCTGCATCTCTTCTCGCTAGTTTCTATCTGGTTCTCCTTTCTTTCCAATGATTTGCGCATAAACATCACTCTTGATGTGCAGCTCAGTTACACTAACTTGCGAACACAGCTTTAGGTTGTTACTCTCCCAACACCTATGAGTCGGTTTTCGACTGCCTCCCGTTTCTTGCCGCTGTAACAGGTGTTGGATGCTCATAGCGGTCATGTGCAATTCATGTCTCGGTTTCTTCTTGAGGCCGGGATGCACAGTCATGCAATCAGTCTTAAACGTGAGTCTCAGAAAGCTGCTGCTGCGCTTTGGCTTTCCCGTGTTGTATTGCGTAATCCGTCCTATGTCGAGTGGACTAGACGAACGGATGTGTATCAACTGCGACAATTTCTGCGGGCTAATCGTCATGCGCAACGCTTCTACTCTCAGTGTTGTCCGAGGCCGGCGCACACTTTGTTGCGTAACAGGCCAGTTGGACGAACCCCAAATTTGTGTACATCCATTGCCGCCGGTCCACTGGACTTATCCAAGCGCTCCACATCAGTGCGTTCAGTGTCCGCTGGTCTCAGTCGATCTGGTAGTCTCTGTCATCAGAATTCATTCCTAGCTGACAACGTGGGCAATTGGTTATCCTATGTACGGCAAAGTCAGCTTAATCCGGTGGAGTAAGTTTAAAATTTATACAAGTCAGTTTGTAAGTTGGATTTAGGCTCTTCTCTTTTATCGTACCCATTCTTCAATAGGCCACAGTACCCATCCTAAAAATAGTGTGCACTGCCTTAATGCAAATATAAAAGATTCATGCAAAGAGTTGAATAGACATACTGGTGAGTCACATTGACCTTCCGCATCATGGGAAAGGACCGGCCCAGCTGCGTCGAAACTCCATGAGGGGACTTCTGGTAGGGTGGCTGTGACGACGATTTAGTTGGCGCACGGTTAATGTTTATCCCAAAAGAGTTGTATACGCTACGGATTTGGGGATTGATTGTGTATGTGAAAGAAAAATAGTCTCCATAAACAGGATATCCGTCTGGTCGGATCTAGTTCACCATTAGTGTGGAACGATTACGTGCCGTTTGTCTGAATGCATAATGCGTTAGGTGCTGATAACCTACTTCGTTTTTCCTGTAAAACTACATTTTAGAGCTTGGATAAACCTGAAAATTCGAAACATGAAATTGGATCCATTAATTTCACATGATGCATCTAAGTGATACTGATTCTGCGGACATACTGCGAAGAAAGAATCTCCAATGATGAAGCAAAAGGATGCTACATTACTGAATAGGTGTTTACCTTCCTTCCGTCTCGTCGATTGTGATGCTTGGACTGTTTGCGAAAACTTGCTGATTTCCCTGGCTTGGAATGACGTTGCCACTCTGGACGTTAGCTGAAAACGTGAGCCCGTACTGTCGATAGCGATATGGAGCACCTGGATCGGTCTAGAATCGCCGCTGCTAGGAGCAAAACTGGATATCGATCTGGACAGATTTAACCCCAACCATAGCTCTTAGTCGGTGATGACCAGTTATCCTCATGGAGCTGATTTATTCCCCAGTAGGAGATACGAATTTCCACTAATATTATCCTGGATGACTTATTAAAAAGATAGCGCGACTGTTGACTACACTTTATCGTTCAGAAGTTCTGTCACTCAACAAGAAGGACAGTTTGTCTAGCCGGCCAAAATCCCTTCAAATGATCGTACACGTGCACAATTTTTCAGTCGGGTTCAGATCCGAATCGTAGATGAGCCAGTCGACGATCCTGATCTTTGTTACAGTTGTCGCCTTCTGGTTGAATGATTCAAGTTAGTGTTTTCAAAAAGAAACATGGAACTCGAAAAATGCGATCTTACGAGATCATCAGAAGACTCGTCGTCGAAGCTTCCGGCCAATGTGCAAATTAATAAGACTTGCAAATGTTCTTGTAGATGAACTTCAGTGTTCAGTGGCTTCAGCTGCTGCACTCTGCAATCCCAACTGTAACGCCGGATGATGGGATTGCTGAATTGCTAACGAAAAGTAGAGTATCGAGCATTTCGTAGATTATACAGTGTCTAGTAAATCCAATGTGCAAAGGCCCTATGAATAAGAGCACGTGACCCACTATGGCAACTTATGGTAGTTCGTAATTAAGACCATGGATTTCAGCGGTTATTATCCACAAATCGGGTGTTGAACAGCTATGTCATCATCTCATCTACCGTCATGTCTGTCTCGATAGGTTTCTATGTGGTTTGCACGTCTCCTGATAAGGGTTCCCTCTTTCACCCTATGGTTCTTGACAATGTCTATTTACAGATGTCCTCGCTAGTTGTGTTCACTCATAAAACAAATACCCCCTAAGATAGCATTACTAGCTAAACCTTACCATTGATTATGTGCCCGAATTTCTTCAAAAGCTCTTGTTTCCTTGTTTCTTACGAAAACTCAAATTTTCCTCTCATCAAACACCACATTTTCACCGCCACTTTTACCCAAGGCTGGTGCCTGTCTTTGTCTACTAATCATTCGCCATGTTCGAAATGCGAAGTCTTGATTTTTCCAGTCGTGAATCCCAGGTAATGATCCATCCAAATCATTACTTTTGTGTTGTTTACTGTTCACTTAACGATAGCAGTCCGCGCATCTCGATTTCTTATTTTCAAATATTTGGCTTTTGTTTATGGCGAACCCCGATTGTCGTGTTGGGAGTAGCTGATTGATTCATCTGACACATCTCTGGAGTGAGAAGCCGAACACTTTGCCGTGATCAATGACTTGTGCCGGCTAGCTAACCTCTTCACTCGTATTCGCGATTTTACTTATAACGATGTGCATACCTTTGATCTCATTCTCATTTTTGTTTCTGATCTCTTCCCAACATTTTCGTTCTTCCACTCGACTCATCAGACCAGTGCATCATTTTTGCTCGTCTTGTTCCCTCATCCACCCTTAGATATTTTTAGGCTCTAATTCAACCAACTCTCACGGTTTTCGAGACTTTCCACTTTCCCATCACTGAAACGGTTGCCGTCTCACTTCGAACCTTTTCGTATCCGTTTCTAACTTTGCCAACATTGGGCTTCAAGATATGAACAAGGAAATCTCAGTCACCCGATTGGTCCAACCATGCACGTGGTCGTGCTGCACGCTTCAAGCACTTTGCGTTTCACTCACTCACTCCCATCTCACCGCTGCATTGTACAAATTAGGAGCAGATGCTCGTCAACCATAGGGAAAGCTTGAAAACTCCGGTAGCCCGACATTCTTGTCCCTTGTCAGAGCAATCTCTTACAGTTTTCGCTCTCCTACCCGTGATTTCTCCGGTGATTTTGTTTGTGAACCTCTGGAGGAAGCTAAGGTTTTCGCTTTCCAGTTTGCCTGCAACGCTGCCTATCCAATTGTCCTGCATTTCCGCAGACCATGTTGATAGTAGCCTTGAAAGTTGACCTAACCTGACACCTTCCAATTGTAGCACATTAGGTCCTGAGTACATGTTAGATGTGCCGGAGAATCCTGGACTCGTAACTCCACAACAACCTTACTGTTGGTTAAAGCTTTAATAGGCATGCGAGAATAGCTTGGCTTTCCAGTAGCCTTTTTGTGACCAACAAGTCAAATGACAAGGGTATATTAATAACACGACAGTTAGCAATCAAGTGAAAAAAGCTCGTATGTATAACGTGTTCCAGGTTGCGTATACTGTCAGTCGAGTTGGATAGCAGTAACTTTTTCCTTCAATGCAAAAGTTTGGTTATCAATAAATCGAAAAGAAGCAACGCCTAAAGCGACTAATTATGTTAAACTAATCGAAATAAGGACGAGAATATCTCTAAAATAAACATTTTAACAAAAATTGACACATGCAACAACTTTAACTTCTCTGTATTGTGCAAGACTCGACCATGTCCCCAACATTGACCTCGCCGTTCCGTCAGCGACCTCAATTTTCAAACCCTCGTAAACGGTTTGACTCGACAACCACGAAGAAATACACTTGGTTTTGCTCGACTACCCCAAAGCGGCGAACCAAGTTTGACATGAAAATCCGACGAAGTTGCTAATGTTTGCGCTTCCGCTGTTCGCGTGGTTTCCTCACTAATCAAACTTTCCTCGTTTGATTTGATAGGGTTCTGTCCCAGCCGTTTTCTGTGAATCCTGGAGTTCTCCAGAATTCACTCTTTGCGCCCAATTTACTTCTAGCCCAACCCACTCTTACCGTCTCAACGAGACTACACCTTGACGTGGTGTGACGGCTTGCGTGCCTCCATGATCCAACGAGCTATACAGGATAGCTTATCTCAAGCCGAAGACCCAATCATGCCTGGAAGGCCAATGGGTAGAAGCCTGACGATGTAGTCTCCTGGTCCTCCAAGTCGAGGGTTGTTCTGAGTTAGCAGCTCAGTCGGAAAAACGATTGGGAGAATAATTGATCCAAGTGGATGGGCTCCCACTCAGCTATGTCCCGCTGCCTTGCGGTCAGGTTCTTGTCAGAACCAAAGGCTTTGGTTGAGAACCCTAATCGTTCTTCTGCTTAGTGGCTGAACTCCCTAGCAGTTATTATTCCATTATTCTCCATGAGTTACACATCTACAAATAATTCCATACTACATCGGTCGTCGCGCAGGATAATCAGGACTGCACTGCCCATTGCATCGAGCGTAGGTGGGGTGAGTAGTGATAAGTATGCTACTGCTCAGAGTTCCTTCCCTTTTATTCAACCTGTCTCTTCTGTCTCCAACCCAATCTGTTTGCTCCTTCTGCCTACCCTTAGCGTCCCCATTGGTTACACGCCCGACATTCGCCTCGAGGGTACACCGAATTTTCGATCAACGATGGTCAGATTCACTAAGCACCTGTCGCCCTAAAGAAGCCAGGAGTTTCAATCCCAAATCGGCAATGATAGGTGGCAAATCCCTGTCACTGGGCCCGCAACTACAATTGATCCGTCGTGAATATATTTCTTATCTTTTACTTCGTTTATTGATGCAACAACAATCTATATCATTTTTCAGGAAGGGGACCGCGGCCAGCAAAGGGCTGCCAAGTGGAAAAGTTGACTGAAAGTGGGAGGATTCGAAGCCGCGATCTTCACGCCCAACCAGACGATCTTATCCACCTGGCCACCGCCGAAGTTTCACACTCGCTTACCATCCTTCCTTATGTAGTGTGACCTAGTGGCTATAGAATATGCCCCTTCCACTTCCCACATGCTTCAAGCGCGTCATAAAAAAGAGGCCCGGGAACGGTAACTGTACCGTTTTAATCGGTATGAAACACTGAACGTTCTCAGGCGGCGCCATGGCAAAATGCCAGGTGACTAGCAATGTTCGCATTTACACATCACTTATCTTTGAGGCGTGTGATCTGCTTTGCCACCCATTATTTGAGATGAACAACGACTCTTGACCTGTGGCTATTAAGCCTGCTGTTGTAGTAAAATATTGTTCTGTTCATCGATGACATTCCGTCACTGTTAGCTAACTTTACTTCATTCCAAATTCAGGCGATCCAACAGTGAACCAAAAAAGAGCAGGAACACCACAATTCCTCATACGTACAGTCCCAGTTACAAATCAGCTCCGGTTAGTGATGATAACTCATCGTGTTCTGACTTGGAAGATAATTCTCTGGATCCAGAGCTCAGAGCCGATTTGGAAGCAATGAAATCGGAAGAAGATCAGCGGTCACCATTCTGGCCGCCCATCTTACAACACATTACAGGTTACAAAGAAGCGGATTTAATCCCACTAGCCGTGAGGTACCACGCCATCGCTCTGCGTCTGATCGCCGAGGTGGCCCGTGGTGGTCGTCTCGCAACGGAGAAGGATTGTGAAACAGCCAATAGCACAGCCATCACGGGAGCTAATCCGATGGACCCCCACTTGGAGGAAATGGATGAGGACACTGACGACGGTGAATCAAATAATCCCAATGCTCCACGATGTATTTCGCCTGGAGGGCATTATCTGCGGCGACAGGCAGTCAGCAAATATTGTTCCGAGTAAGTTTACCCAACCAGTTAGTTCAGCTGGTGATCAGTGTATGGTGAACTGAGTGCTGCTTAATATTCGTTTTCAGTAATTCTTTTCACTAATCCTTACCGGTTCGTTAGGGTTTCCTCTTTTACCTTTTCAACTTTGTCATTGATGTGCTTATAGAAATCACTGTCCTCATGTGAGAATAGTGGCATTGATATTTGCTCAGACGGAAACCTGTTTGACTCAGGACATGCGAACGACCGTCGCACACCAGATGAAGTTTCCTCGCACATACAGAAAGCCCAACTGGTGATCGCTGAGTTGAGGCATATGTGAAGTCGGTATGGCATCGGGTTATCGATCAAAGGTCAAGTATACACGGCAGTAGTGAGAGCAGATTTGCGAAGAATTTCGGTGTTTGAACACCGTTGTCTTCTTAGTATTGGTAGAATATGGTGGGAAAGTTTTGTGAGTAACTCGGAAGTTACTAGGTCCTAATGTTCAGTTTTTAGAACGGGCATTGAATCAGAATAAGTTGGTTGAATTATGTGTTGCTCATGCCCACAGAACGCCTGCCTTGTTGTGCGTTGTTGTGCGAGGCAGTTAATCTTTTATCTTTTACTTCGTTTATTAATGAAACAACAATGTATATCATTTTTCAGGAAGAGGCTTCGGCCAGCAAAAGGCTGCCAAGTGGGGGGTTGACCGGCGGTGGGAGGATTCGAAGTTGCGACCTTCACGTCCAAACGCCACGACCTTATCCGTTTGGCGACCGCCGGCCAATGGTTGGAAAACGGTTTTGTCATCATCCAGCTGATGACAGTCTCAAAACATGAGAATTTCACTAGGAGTTCAGTTAGACTACGATATTAGGATACACAAGATCCCCCACCCTTAATATGGTTGGAGGCAATAAGTACAGAAGTCAGTGACATTTTTGGATCCGAAGTTGTTCCTCTTATGTGTAGCTGCTCAACTTTTTTTGTAGCGATCTCACTATCAGTTTTTTCCCTAATTAGATGGAGTTGTAAGGTCGCAACGAAAACCAGGGCATGTCGGTGCAGAGTTGATTTTCGTGAACTTGCTGTATTATGAGGTTAATCCAGCATCTCAGCTGTCATTTAATGCAATACTTTTCATCGAACAAGGTTGTTTGCTGGGTACTTTTTGATGTCTTCTGTGTCTACCATTGTTTAATTGTAGTCCGTTTCTCAATGTGGCCGATGCCTACCCTCAGTTGGCATTTGAAAACTTCGTGCCATACTTCCCTGCAATCCAGTGTCCGGAATCGTGCTCTTGTTTCGTTTGTGTCAATCTTGTCCGGCGTCCTAGTTGATTTTCTCAATTTCGTTTTTCTCGTCACCTTTTTGCTCAGCGGAGATTTTCATTAACTCACCACCTTCCTAGGGCAGGTCTCGGTCGTGGTTCACGTGTTTTTGTATAGTCTGCTTTGATCCACGGCTCCTGTCGGCAAAATTCCGCGTGGGCGTTTGTTTTCACCCTTTGGGCTAGCCATTTTTCTACGTCAGTCAGCTCCGGTTTCTTTCATTTCTTTTAATTCCCTATTTTATGTGACTCATTGATTTTCCGTGAAATTTTTTCTGGTCTTATTGGATAATGGAGTGTGTTCACAGGACCCTTTTTATGCTGACTTGTACTCCCCATTGATGTCGTGCGTTGCTATTCGGGCTCTTCCCCCACTCACGTGGCAACATATTCATTGCTCCATTTGCATTTGTTTCTTACACCTGTTTCTCTTCTCTTGCTCCCTTCATGGCTCGTGTTATCCCAGTACAGTGGAAATCTAAACAGCCATACCAAATCTTAGCTATGTTGTTTCCTTCTATACCCTGTCACATACGAAACGCGGCATTTGGATCATCGTTCGAATTCCTTCTTATCTATTACCTCGTTCAATAAAGTGTCATCGTCTTTTGCACGCGTGTAGGTTTACATATGTATGTGCTTGTCTTTTTAGCTTTAAGTTTTTCAATTGCTCAGTTTGCGATACAGTTGTCTCTATATAGTATGCTTAGTCTTTTTGTGAGTTTGAATCACACGCCACTTCCCGTTTTTATCTCAGTAAGCAAAAGAAAAATAGACTTTGTTCGTGGTTGTTCAGTGTAGTTATTTGTTTCGTTCCCGTACAACGGATGGAAGGTCGTTTTCTTAAACTGCTGAATCTGTTTTCACGTCTTCCTGGTTGGGCCTGAAGGATCCCTCAATCAAGGATATAACAGCGGACCTAAAACAGTATAGTTCGTGTTGTCAATTTTTGTCCAATCATTGATTAAGAATGTGCGCTTGTACAGTTGAATGGTACTCCTTGTATTGGCCACTGCGTCGTTCTTTTACACGTATAAGCCCACTCCACCTTTGCATATTCATTCTTTCTAATGTACGGTTTATTCTGATATCTCACTAGAATCTCGTAAATTGTTAGAATCGTAAATGGATGACAAGTTCATTTAGGAATCATCATCATCGTTCAGCGTTAAACAGCAAGGCAAGCCTCACTGACCGCTGCCTTTCCCCAGTTACACGTTTATATAAAAAGAGTGAATATCCAATGGGAACAGGGAGTGGACCTACACAGGCGGGAAAAGATAAGATACTGCTGCAGCCAACACACGGAACACAGTCTAACTGTACAAACGAACGTATTTTCAATCATTCTGATTCGATAGAAAATGACAGTACGATCGCCACTGTTCACGGTTCACTGCCATATCCTTCAGTGTCTCACTCCAGCAAGTCGAAGAGTTTTTCGGACCCCAACCACGAAGACGTGAGACACCTACTTTACCTAATTTCGCTGCACATTTTCTCATCCCACGTTGCCACGTCATCTGTTGGCCTCCACATGGCTTCTTCCATTCCTTAGGAGGAACACAAAATAGGGCACGGTATGGTAGACGAGTGTTCGTCATACGCAACACGTGACCCAACCAGCGTAGTCTACTAAGTTTCATACGCTGAAACAAGCTATTCTCAGAAGTGGCACCCAATACCAGATTCCTGACTTCAATATTGCTCACCCGGTCACTCCACCCAATCCTAGCCATAATACGCAAACATCGGTTGTCAAAAACCTCCAACCGACGAACATCGCCCACACGCATACTCAACGTCTCGCAACCGTACAACAGAACTGAACGCACTGCAGCACAGTACACACGACCTTTCAACTTCAGTGAAATATCAGGCCGACGCCACAAGTGCTCCACTTCCGTTTGGGGATCAAGTGACACCTCCCAAAGATTCACAGTGCATTACGTTTGTTCCTCGTGTTCTTGGTCTTTGGTAAGATTTTGCCCTCATCCGCCGCTACGGTGAGGCTGCTGGTTCCTATAAGGCTTGTCTTCAAATCATTACACAGTTGTTCTCCGTAAGTATGACGACAGACCAGTGTCAAACCGTCGGACAATTCCGTAAGAAGCTAATTACGGAGCGATTCGTTTGACGAGTATTTCCCGTTGGAATGGGTCTCCCAATGAAACAGATCAAAATTCTGCATGGCGAAAGGGTCTGTACTGTCAAATTTCAGGGACTTCCGATTACTTACTGTATTTGTGTACTGCTCGTGGTCAGCCAATTGGTTGGATCGTCATTCATCAGATGGTTCCGCCGTACTTTATCCCATCGCTTGGGAATCCCAATTTACTAAGAAATAAAATTATAATCTTCCTTTGAAATTCGTAGCTAGTGTCCCACGGATCACCATTCATTCTTTGATTTGTTTTCACATCAGCCCGGCAAGTGTTGCGTTTCCTGTTGGTCTTATAATCATTAACCAAAGCGTTACTGCCCTAATTGGCAACGTCATCGGTTCGAGGGGAAATCAATGGGAAGAGGGGATTGGCATATAGATAATGAACGTGGTCAACGCTTTGGTGATGATACCTCGCGTGGCCAGACGTTTGCGATCTTAACGTCAAGTTCAGTGGTTACACAGCTCTAGTCGGAATCGTTCAAAAAATTTTGAATGATATAACATTTGGGTTAGATATCTTTATTATAGTTTGTTGACTACCGCACGAGATAAAGTTTCATGTTCCCTAACACTTTTTGGTTTGCCCTGGAGACGTCAACTTTCATTTCACAAAATTTGATTGTGTACCTTCCCAACTCCTGATTAAGCTACAAACATTGTCCATCATCTCCCAACGTACCCAAGTGATATTGCGAATAAAAATCAACCATTAAACGCGGAGAATGTCTTTGCACAGTGGTAGTCCATAAGTTTTGTGCTCCTAATCGGTTATATTTTAATTCCTGGTAAATTGGGATTCCCAAGCTATGGGACAAAGTACGGCGGAATCATCTGATGAATGACGGTTTATTTCGGTCTCTAGTTTGTACAACCATTGCCCTTTCACCAATGAGCACTGCTTTTTGTTACTGCCTCACGTCACCATACACTGGTAGAAGGAAGAGTACAGAGTAGTAAAAGACCAACTGCAGTGTAATTAGCTGGACTATTATACAGAAGAAAGATTTAGAATGCAAGAGAGACAAAGATTGTGACACTGAACCATATAGGTTATCGTTATCAACCATAGATTAGAACTCGTGGACTCCAAACCCGCACCCACACGGGCCCACCCACTGTCTAAAGATATCATACCTCCTATCATCGATTGGTATCCTTCAACCACCTCTCAACTATTGCTTGCCTCGGAGGACGTACAACGAGGCAGCCGTTCTGAGGGCATGCGCAAATTATCTCAGTCAGCTTAACTTATTGTTATTCAATGCTTCTTAAGATTAAACCCTAGGATCAACTATCTTGCACCTAGCTTGTGAATCACTCACGCAATTCTCTCGCCGTATTCTACTAATAGTACCAAGACAGCGGTGTCCCAACATTGGTCGTCTTCGCACATTTGCTTCCAACGACAGAAGTGACCTCACTGCGCAATGTAAGCTGAGTCTTTGCCCGATAACCGGACTTCAAGCCGAGACCACAGATACCTCAAGTTTGTGACTACCAGTCGACCCTCCTGTATACGCGAGGATATTTCTGATATCCCACTATCGATTGAGCTACAACTACCCAAATAAATATACTTATTCACTGCAAAGAAAAGGTTCAGGTTCCAGCCAATCCATCCTGCAACAGTATTTTGCACCTCGAAGTTGCGAAACCAATCGCGAATAGCCATTCAGACCATAGAAAAGAACTTCCAGCTAGCCTGAGCTGTTATTCGGAAACAAGTTTCGTGTTTGAGGAAATATCAACACCACTATTCTCACAAAGGGATAAGGCTATCTCCATGCTCTCCGAAGTCACAAAGTTGAAAAGAAAAGGTGAATGAGAGCAACGGTAACGAACGCCGCCCCTTGCGGTGGACTCGCATGCTTCGTTGATGAACAACCACATCCAACGAGGTAAACCCTGCAAGAATGCATCCAACTTGTCGTTGCCTGAATCACTGAGAACGGTAATTTCTTGTATTTTTAGTTTGTCGTTCCATGAGGTAGTTCGCTGAAGTGCTAATAGATTCTAATTAGCCTCGGAGTTTCGAAAGTCAATGTTTATCGCAGTTCCGCCTGGTTATTTTCGTGAGATTCTATTCGTATTGTTGGCAATGAAATGTGCGTGAACTAAAGCCCTACGGAAGGATGCGTCACAATTTCAGAAATGAATCATTTTATGAGTTCGGTGCGAACTCGGCTGGTTTTCGTATGTAAACCGTAAGAAACGCCAAATTTTTCAGCCGTAATAACATTAACCATAAAACGTTAAGGAGAAATTCAGATTCTCCTGGCCAGGGGTCACTTAGGGTACTTGCTGGTAGTTCACCCAATAGTGCGAACCAGGTTCAAAAACCTGAGTTCGGGTCGCACCGGAGTCGAGTATGGCTCATATTCGGACTGATTTAACGTCCTGCTTTCTGTAACTGGGTCAAAGTGGCCAATCCAGGACATGGCTGAAAATTGTGAAAAACCTAACCGTTTCCAGTGAGTCCGATTAGACTACCGAGTTGAGCCCCATGCGATCCTCCAACACGATGGTTGGAACGGTTAACACAACATGGCCAAATTCCACAGGCAGCGTGGTTGCATTCTGAACGTTTCTTCTCCCTAATTCTTTCTGTATATGATCTTACGAGCTTCCATTGGCTTTTTTTCGGTTCTCGAAACAGCAACCGGAACCGCAACACAAGTTTGATTGACTGAACATACATTATATATGCATATGCTAATGTCCTACAAATAAACCCTAATCTGAACTCCAATTGCTGAGGTCTCCTCGCCGTCTTCGGCTTCATAGCCTGGAGTCGAAGTTGTTTCAATGCGTCTTTATGCATCACCATGATCGGTCACGGTTATTGATGCTAATTCCAATAAAATTACCGCAGTATCTTCGAACTTAATGGCTATGTTCGGCGTTCGCAGGTCCGTCCCTCCGGATGGTACTTACAGCGAGATTCGCAAGTCCGTAAGAGGTCAGTTGATCAATAGCCTGCTACATAAACTTAAACGGTAGTGGGTAGAGAAACCTCGGAAAATGGAGAAGGAAGTGGTCTTCGACAACAGCAGTCACGTGTACCGGCTAACTGGCAGTCCTGTTCCAGCAAAATCGGGCGGAAAATGAGCAGGAAAGCCAATGCCTCACTAGCACACTATTAATTTGCAGTGCTGAAGACAACATGACCGACCCAATTCAGCAATAAAGCCCCCACTACGTCTACATGTCACACAATGCAAAAACCGAGGCTACCTCAACGGTTTTTTTGCTGCACGGATATGAAAATCCTGGACCGGATGAAACATCCCTATCCTTTTTCAAAAATGTTGAAGTTTTAATATCGCGATTGGTTTGAGATAACTGCACTCTTAAGACCTGGCATGAATTGGTCAGTAAGTGGGTAGGCTTCGCAGCTGAACATTCCCCGAACACTCCTTTTTCCCGACAGTATGTCAACTTTGTGAACAAGTCAAAAAAGGTTGCCAGAAACAATTAGAGAAGAGCATAAGCTCCCGACTGGGGACAACTGATTTTGGAGCCATAGGGCGAAAGTGATCTGTTTCGAAGAGAAGCAAAAAGGATCTGTTGTAGTCTTACCATTACGTCTTGCAAGAAATTAATATAGAACCTAAGGATCTACAACTGTGGTGCAATTTGGGGACTTGGAAACTCTCGAAAATTGCTATGCTGGAGATATGTCTTATTCGGCTTACTGTCTTCCGGTGCCAACGTGATAGGAATGTCCCTTAATGGGTGAATAAACTCGAGAGTATTTTTATCAGAGTTCGTAGCACTTTTCATTTGTTCTATAAGCCCTTCGAGCGAACGTCTGATCGATGCGTAGCGACCAAATTGACCCAAACCAAAACAAAGGTGGATCCAAACGGTCCTATTTGGAGCAAATTAATTATGTACAATAATCAAACCTCAAAAGTGTTCTTTTCGGGTCCTGTTACTCCGATTTCCGACAACAAATCACGTGAACCACAAAGGGCGTCAAGCACAGTCAGCCAACGGCAAACCCATGCTCGTGGCAATGGCGAATGTCCAGGTTGTATCAACGATTCAGTCAAATTGGTGCAGCAAAACAAAATACGGGATTTGTCTCATAAGGCAGTTAGTAATGGGTGGATGGTGAGGGAGGAAATGTCAGTAGTTGGTTCGAGTTTCTCTTTGAAATTGCTCACAGGTTCTGATTTCTTCGAACACATTCGCTAAATGTCACGTTATACCATTGTGCAAGTGTTACTGCATATGTATTGTCTAGCAAACATGTCAGTGAACAAGATTTTCTCGTTTTATTTTAACTTGAAGACTTAATTAACTCGTGAGATCTTTAGGGTTAATAAAGATGGCTGGAGAAAGGTTCAACTTCTATAAAAAGAATAGTGCAATGTAAGAAATGACGTTCATCTCTATTATTCAACGCCAATTCAAAAGAAAAACTCAAAAGCATGGTCTAGACTTCTGACAGAGAAAGATATAAATACAGTAAAGGATTGTGGGGTGAATTTCAGCAGCATTGGTATCACCGCATGAATGACTTAGGGGTGGACGAATAGAAAATAAGCAACCAAGCCATGTGTATGAGAAAAGTATCCTAGGATGGCTGGCATCAAATCTACCGGGAATTCAGTCTCTCTCGTTGGTAAAACAAAGACCCTTTAGATCAAACACCGTCGAGGGATCAAGCGAAGTCACCAACAATACTGCGCAAACTATCCTCCGGCAATGAGATAAGGAATACTGATAGTGCTCTGGTAATGTGCTATAAACAATATATATATATATATATATATATATAAGTTGTTTCTTCTCGATTTTAAGTGTATAGGTGTCGCATCCTGTTGAGTACACTTGGTGGACTTCGGCTTTCGAATTTTCTCTCCACTTTTTTACATTGCCGGTCAGGATTCATGCGATCCCCGTCGAATGAACCCTGACCCTGTGTATGTTACAGTATGCGTTACTCACTATCTGAGTGTTCGTGTGTGTATATGTGTGGAACCTAGAACTGAGGTTCTCCAGTTAGCATTGTAGACGTCCAGTCTCTTACATCTCCGTGCACCCTCGTTATCTCACTAAGCTTTCTGGGGATGGTGGACGAGTGGGTGAAAAATGTGCGCGATCGGAATTATGGTTTTATCGTTCAGATGAACCCTATTATTTTCATGTGTTACACGATTGTAGAACCAAGTAGATAGGGCTTTAGTCAGATAACAATTCAATTAGATGACTCACTGTCGACGGGCAAGCTAACTGGATCCTAGTCCCAGAGATTAGACTTTGAAACAACTTGTAATTTATTTGCGAACACCCCCTTGGCATTCACAGAACCGTCAGGCTGATCGTTCGCCCTCTTCTTCTATCCCTAACGTGCTCATACGGACTTTCCGTGAATCTTTGGCCAAACGGGGAGCTGTGCGTAATCTGTTATGCATCTGGATCAAGACTTTCCCGTGACTATACATCGGGTGGATAATGGTGCAGTCATGTTCTGGTCCCAGGTGAATAACTATCAGGTGAGAGACGAGACTGATTGAGATGTGATTGGGAAAGTTTTCCTGGAGACTGGAAGGCGGTCCGATTATGTAATGTTTGTCTAACTGACTAAAACGTAGAATAGAATGTTAAGAAAAACGTTCTCATGATTTTGCATCGATGCTAATTTCACTCCAAATAGGATAAAACTGTCTCCTGTTCTTCTTTAGAGCTAGCAATCTCCATTTGGAAAATCTTTTCCTAGCTATCCAAGTCCAGTGCAGGCAGAATCACACTGAACCGAATACGAGGTGGCAGTCGAGAGTGCAAATGAAATTAGATAACAATGAATGGCGGCAACAATTGTGCTGATCCCGGGAGGGGAGCTGTCTTTTTAATTCCGGTATTTTTTCCAGTCATTTTAATGAGGACAATCAACTTGATCCTGTTTCATACATCGTTCACTCCGAATTGCCGAAAATTCAGCAAGCATGTTCAATACATATGTAGTCTATCGACCTCTGTGTTTCGAACATTAAAAGCTTGGTCTCGATCGTCCAAAGCTCCGGCGCGGTGACTAAGCAAGTCAAACTCTTGAGTTAGGCACACACACAGTTATTGAGTTGATATAATCATCCTATCCACGCCCATTATCCTGATAACCTAGACCTTTTCCGGTTGCTCATTCGAGAAAGTTCGCTGGTTGGGATTTTCAGACCACCTCGTCAAATCATGAATTGCCTACTTCGACCCATCTTCCAACCATTACGAGCCTAGAAGATCAGCGTCCCTCGAGGCAGTCGATTTTGGGGCATGTCTAATGCAAATCTCAGCCACCTTAGCTTATACGGATCTGCTACCTGTTTAGTTGGCTGCCTTCTACAACGCGATAACCTGGGTCTGGACTCAGCGTTCTTAATGGCATTCTTCCACCGTACTTTGTTGATGCTGTGAAGGCATTGGTATTCGCACTTCTTCTGCCCTAAACAGCCATGTTTTTAAACCACTTACTAGCACATACCTCTCCGCCGTTGTGTAAACTCGACCTTTGATCAACAATAAGATGTCATGACGGCTCCACAGATCTTCCAAGTTGGTGAATGCTAATACAGCCACTTTTATACTCGAAGACACTTCATCCAATGGTCAAGCCACCTGGTTAGATTAAAACTGGCCAAATAAAAAACCATCCATTTCCCCCAACCCCTCTCCAAGAACAACTTTTAGTTTCAAGTGCAACCACATTTAGCATTTCGGAGGTGCAAAGCGCATCTCGAGTGCACCCACACTGTCGTTCAGACGGTCGTAGAAAAAGTGCAATTTACTCGGGTCCTCGCTCATCCAAATACTGTAAACCATCAATTCACTGTCCGTGCAAATGTTAATGCCCTTATCCTCATACCACAATATGGCTGATTCTGCCATCTTTTTTTTGATTACACAGTTGAAGAGAATCAGCAAGAGAGGCTAAATCTGACACGTATCACTCCTGGTGGTCACCTGGGTGGAAGATAGCCGTATGCATGAGCCCAGTGTCCGCTATTCGTACATGGAGGTTGAAAAAGTGAGATCCGTTATCCGGCATGCATTTTGGTGAGAGGCGGCGTCACGGAACTGCACGATCGACCGAGTCAAACACCGGCTTTGGACAAAAAACGACGGGGATCTTTTCGGGGTAAGGGGTCTTTGCTCTAACACGTATCATATACAGAATATGTAACGGATGCAACTCTGGCCAAGTTGAAAATCGGCTTGATTCTCACAAGTACGCTCGCATCGTTACCGCATTTTCCGTATTTCTGATACTTCCAACTGTGATCAACTGACAAGGCTTCACATGTTTTGTTTCTGTCCAAGTTGACGGATATGGGAATCTAGAAAAAGTAGTCCAGAGGAATTGTTCCTAGAAAAAAGTTCTGATAGCCTCTCGAAGTATCCCGTCTATTTGGCAATTTTGTTGCACTTTTAGTTGGTACACATTGTGCGGACAAGTAGCCACTTGTTGCGTATTCAACGAGTGCACCTATATGCTTGCCGAGAGTTTGGTTTTTAATTTCTAAACACGCGTGTACGATATTAGTTTCACTCTGCCGATGGATTACAGGAGAGATTTTTTTCTTCATTTTGATGGTAAATTCAACTGAAATCACTTGTTCTGATTCAATGTGCCAAGTTTTCTTACCCTGGGGGGTTTCTACGGAACATTTTTCCCGACTTGTGATATCAACGATAGGTTCATTTCTGTCAAAGTATTAGACAAGCTTCGCATGAATGTTTATACTTTCTTCAATGCTTATAATCCTATATCTGCCCTCAGCATGGGACTAGTCCAATTTCGTCAGCTCCATGGCTCGTTAGCACGAAGCCAAAACGTGCAATTACAATCGTGCATCACAATAGCCTTGCGTCCAAAATTCATTTTCGTAAGAATTGACTTTTTTAATCAGACCATTTAATATTCACCGTGAGGAATAAGTATTAAACACGGACTTCAAAGATCCCAATTCATAGACAACTTCTCATTTTCTTCCAAGTACACGTACACACGAGTGGACACCAGGGAAGAAACTAGGCGAATAAAACCGTGGTAAAATTGGCCGAGACAATGTAGCGGTTGGACGAACAATTGTGACTAGATCGTAGAAGATACCAATTTCATTCTATTGCGCTGACAATTATTTATGCTCGACGATAACCGTAACATTGGGTCTCGTACAGGTGGCATTCATCATCATTTATCATCTACTTCATATTCCCAACCACTGTCAATTCCTCGGAAAACATATGAAATGCTATGGAAAAGGTGACTTGTAAAAGCTAACTGGAACTAGTTATTTCTTCCAGGTTGCCGTATGCTAATTTTCGCACAGAACTGTATGGGGTCTTGCATCGCATTTTGATGTCAGTGTCCAACCATCCGGGAGGTTTACATTATTTCGTGCTGATAGGCTTATTTTACTGGTGATTTTGTTTCCATCTAATGACTTGAACTACAGCTTGTGATAAAGTACGACAACACACGACTAACTGACGGATTGGCTGATTCCGCAAGACAGTGAAGCAGATTCAGCCCAAGTTTATCCAGAAGAACAAATGCACATCTCGGGAGATTCAATACCTACGTCATTCAACAACAGACTTGCCTATATCAATTAGCATTGAGCATTTGATTAGGTATAAAAACTGATTGTCATTCATTTATTATCAATTGAACTTCCCCAAACCGAATTTTTATACGCATGAGTAATGGGCTATTTGATCTTGCATGGAATTATTCGTTATACCATACCAGCGCTCAAATTATCGTTAATGAACCATGGAAGTTGTATTTTCCTTGTGACCAGTCAGCAACTGTGGACGTTGGTAGTCTCTGAAAACCAAATCGACGGCGCCGATGCTCGTTTGAATGCCTTTCGTCTGATTCGGGTACGATGGATTTTCATTGTTGATGATTTTTAAATGCTGGATGAAACAGCTAGCCTAAGCCCTCTAGATTCTCTTAGTTGATAAGCTGAGCTTCAGTGCAACATGAAGAATAGCCGTGCCGTTTATTTAGCTACTCATAAGTAGTAGTGGTGCTCGCAACGAATAAATCGGAATGTATGCGTCAGAACAAGATGACATCACCGGAAGCTTTGCCGGACAATAAACAAGCCTACCAAGTCAAACGAGATACAAATTGGTATTAGCATCTCACGAGTTAGTAGATAATGCGCAGAAAGTGAATGGGGCGAATGATTAAAACCGGCACATGAACTAGACACGCTTCTTGTAACTGTATGTCGTAAATGTGAATAGGTTGAGGACACTTGCCCCTAGGGAGTGTAACTGTTGTCGACATTTCGGTTACCTTGGTGACCTCCTCCCAGGATAGATTTTGCAATTAAATGAAACACTGAATCGACAAAGCCACGTTCTGATATTTCAAAATTTCACACTAAACCCAACACGGTGCATCGATTCTGCGATGCACTCCGAACCCAGTTCGGAACCAATGCATGATGTCTTATTTCATTGCTTATCGAAATTAACCTCAGCGTAAACTTTAAGTGCTTCGGCAGGCAGGAAAATTTTCCGACTTCACATTCGCCTGTCCCGTGCAATAGTTAACACCACGGAGAAGCAACGGGGAAGGGAAGCACGCGAGGTTCGAAACTGTCGTGGAGTTTAGCATATCATTTCGAACTTCAGTCTCTTCGGTATTTCCGTCTGTATTGGTGGCTATGTAGTCAGGAAAATATTTTCAAAGCTGACAGGCCTGTTGTGGTCAATCTTGAATTCCCGTTCTACTTGTCTAGTGTAGACATTAGCATTTACAGGCTATACATAAGCCCTGGCATTTCGTGGTTAATTTTTGACCCTTTTCAGGCCGATTCTGTTTATCTATGCATAGAAAGAAGCGGACATTGGTTAAAACACTCAGTCAACCGGAAGCTAGAAAGAGATTGAAGAAGCTCAAGTAGATGAACAGGGAAGACGTGGAGAGTATAAATCTTCAAAGGGTGACGTTACAGAATGCGCCAAGTGTGACACTTGCTGCATCTAAAATCATGTAAATTTTGGTAGGTTATCACCAGAACATTAACAGTTGTACTGCGGCATCCTGGGGCTTTGTTTGGTCTGACTCAGGCGGGCGAAATGGCAAAAAAGAAAGACAGAGGAAAAATCAGAGCAAAACCGGAGTTATAATCAGACGAAATCGGTTGAATCCACGTCGGAAAATAACGATCAAACGGCCATATCACTGGAACGGGTAAAATGATATTGCTGCAGATTAACTGGGTGAAAGCACTCAGGCAAGCAATGGAAAAACTTTAAATCATGGCAATGAAGTCAAACCAATGGTAGAAGAATGCAAACTAGGATCCATAGGGAAGGCGAGTGAAACTGGAAGGAAGAAGAATAACAATAGGACCAGAAATGGGAAGAAAAAGCGGCGAAACTCTCTTTTGACAGGAGATTCAGTAGTGGGAGAAAGCCTACAGAGTTCAATGCTGCAGGACGAAATCAAGGTCACTGAAGTAGTAAGTAGGCTGGCTGACGTGCTCGCCAGGCTGCAACGATTTGGAAATAATGCAACCAGGTAGAAACTGAAAAGTAATGACCCGTGAAATTTCAGCTTTTTATGAAGGTTAGAAGACAATGGGAAAGGTTCAACAGGGTCTCCAGTTAGTCTGTTACGCATGGTAGATTTTCTGGAGCATACCGGTGATGCTTTTGTGGCAGTGAAAGAACTAACTCCCCAGGCACCATACGCAGACCCGCGGTGATGAAGCTCGCAAATCACAGACATAACGAGAAGTTCCTGGTGGTAAGAGGAAAACTAAGGATACTAATGAAAGGAGAACTGAGATCTGGCCCCCTGCTGACAGTCGCGAAATAGATGCTTCCTATCTCGATTGAGAATAACATAAACATGGTTGAGGAAGGCAAAATGAAATTCATAGCTGCGTCACTGTCAGAGGTGAGCATACCAGTCAGTCCGATGAAACATAAACAAAAATAGATCTACGGGAGACCAAACTAGAATATTGTACCTGATCGCTGCAATAAAATCAGTCAAATGGTTCCGGCTTGATGGTCGAGTTTCGAACAGACTCCGTGACCAAGAAAATAAGGGAAAGAGATAGCAAGGAACTGAAGTTAATGCAAATGTCAGGGGCACATGGGCAGAACTTCCGGACTGGATTTATGTGGTTTTAGTCATTGGGGCGTGGCTGAAAAGTGATGAGTAATTAAATTCAGCCTATATTCAACACGGCACTGTATATTCTCTGTCATTCTTGAGTTGAAGGCGGAGTTCGATGCTGTCACTCACTGAAGGATGTACCACAGAAATTCATCTCACTTTTTCAGTAACCTGTATTTGACCAACCGTTTATGTTTGCGGCTATTTCTCATTTGGATTCGCCACGTTAACTGGTTTTCGCCAAGGTGGTCCTTTTTATCCTTTGACCTGATAATTGAGGTGACCTCATTTTCATGTGAGAATGATGAAATTGATATTTGCTTCGACAGAAAACTGTCAGAATACGGTGACAATACTTTGCTTATGAGTGACGATCCAAATAATTTGCAAGTTTCGCCCGACCGTCTGAATGATAGCACCAGGTTGTTCGGTATGTGTTTTGTACCTCCGAAGTGTAAAACGCTGTCGGTGAATTGGACTTGATTGAAGCTTAACTTTGTCCTAGGAGCGGCACGATCGACTGAAATAAATACATTTAATTACTTGGATAATTCCATCCCATTTAATGGTTTTGCGCATAAAAAAAACATCCTCCTGTGTACAGAAAACGCGGTTGACATTTACCAAACTGGGAAATCGTTGTGTAGTCCAGGAGACAGGCAATTATCAATCAAAGGATAAGTTTGCACGACAGCAATGATGTCGGTCCTATCATGCGGTGCAGAAACATGGCCGCTGAGACCGAAAAAATATGCGAGAATTGTTGTTATTTGAAAATCCTTCACTTCGTAATATTGGTAGAATATGGTGGTAGAACATTGTCAGTAACTCTGAGGTTAGGCATAAGGTAACGGTCAACCCTAGAGTGTGGTCGTTAGAAGAGGCACTGAATATGAACAGATTGCGCATGACTGCAGTATGACTCCTTCGCGGCACGCTATTGTTCAAGTCAAGTAGTGGTCCAACGATGGATCGGAAGGGTTAGTCGCTGATTTGACGAAATGTATGAAATCCTTAACCAGTCGACGGACTTGTGTAGGTGCCGATATACTGCCGAGCTGAGGTTCACTAGGTCTGCTCAGGAAACGGTTGCCGACAGTAATCGGCCGAGTATACCCCCCAGTAGAGTTGTTGCATTCAAAACGTGTCCTCTTCTGTATTGTTGTTCAGTCTATTAGCTTACACTTGGTCTTTCAGTATGTGTCATTCTCTTTTTCTCCTGATTGCACGGTGATGTGAGGCAGTAGGGCAAGTGGAGCACGCTAATGCGCAGTTAATGGTTGTAAACACTTAAATGAAGTGAACCGTGTAGATGTTCCGGATCTGCTCTTTGTGTTGGCTATATTTTCTTTGGCCTTGCACACAAATCAATTTGCTCGAACCGCTGGCTTTAGCATTATAAATAAAAACAATCGATATATTTTTGACCTGCCCTTAGTCAGGGGGCTCGCACTTATAGAAACAAACTAAATCGCTTCTTATTCAACGACTTTGAGCGAGCATTCCGAGGACATGGAATAAAACTTCCCATATTTTATGCATTAATGAGAATAATATTAACGTTCTAACTACTTTGTTTATTATGAAACAAGTGTATGAAATCCTGATATGATACCGCAGCCATGGAGTCGAGAAAGCAGCTGGCCGTGAGACGATTCGAACGCATACCACGGTCTTTCCCGCCTTAACGTTACATGTTTGTTTCGCTCCGATTTGTGTCTGAATAATAAAGCAACCATTATTCCAACTTGTCATGGACGGGTTCATTCCTCGCGTGCGGACTAAAATTGAATAAGAAACATACAGAAAGACCTAGTGCTATGAGTCAGCTGATTTATCCAACAGTTTGAGGAAACTTCAGATTTTTCTATGCGATTCCGATCTGCGTTCTCTGCCCCGTTAACTTTTGTATCTCAGACCTAACAACAAACCAATCACTTCCTGTATCCAGGGCATGACGGAAATTGGCATATCGTTGATCCGGATGAAAGTTGAAGATCACGCGGTTAAAGCGCGATCCTGCTCGATATCCGCCAGGCCCGGTTCACCGTCTTCGACTACGTGTTAGGCGTGAAACAGCCACGACTCTCAACATTTGATCGATCGGTTGACGTACCTACGGTGGTCGAAACAAGCGACAGCTGCCTCCTTTCCACCGTGTAATGCTGCCCATCTAATTAGGGCCACTTGAGATTCGTGGGGCGGATCTGTGTTCGAATCAAACAATACTGGATCACGTGAGTGCGAAGTGTGCCAATGAACCGTAACCTGAATTCTGCTGACAAAATCCTTCTTCTGTCAACTCTGCCCCGCCCTCTAGCCAGTTCACCGGATCTCGCCGTGAGCCTTAACGTCACGGCTGCAAAAGTGCATGGTAAGTCGCCCAGTGACCTTATGTGTGTGTGTGTGTGTGTGTGTTGGCCTCATCCTTCATTCGACGGCGGACAGGGCAACGTATTTTGTTCTCAATTGTTCATGTTTCTTGATCGCCTTTTTCATGCACTGTCTTCTCGGTTTGTTGCAGTTAGCACACAAGTGAGATGACGATTTCGCAGATAACACATACAAGCATACATACATTGCACACATACATCACACAGGCTATTTGCTGTAAACTAATGGCGTAGTGATGTTCCTAATTCTCGGGGAGAGAAGAGATAATTTTACCCCAATCGGTCGTGTCATCACAGCAGGCTGTGTTATGGTATACCCCACCAACCGAGAACGATGCTTTATACCCAAATCACTGGTTGTAGATCGCAATGATTCGTTTCAGTCGGTGTTCGGGCGATTAGTTAATCGCCATGACAACACCCGAGCTTCACTAACCTTGCTATCGTTTTCTCTGACCTTGATCCCATACAGATAGCCATGGGTACTGTTTATCCGCCGATTTCGTCCCACCTACATCTTACGTAAGACGAGAACCGCGGACGCAACCAAATATTGTACATCCCATTGTATGGGCCAATCCCTTCGATCACAGCCACGGTTAGGAAGTGCATGTTTGCTGTCAATGTACGTCTCCCCTTCGGCTCAAGCAAATAAAACCAATGTGAATATGCTTTGGTTTTGATTTGGAAGAAACCGAATCGTATCAGTTTCAGTGATGTGTTGCGAAGCCCTGAGTACTTAACCCTTGTTCTGGGCAAATGTCAAAAATTGGATGTTCAAATATTGATCTGGAACGTGGTGTTGTGACCTGCAGTTTTTTTAGAATCCTTTTCGAATTTCGATTTATGCGCCATTTTATCATTGCGACGAGGCAGTGAACTGACTAGTTTAAGCTACCAAATGAGGAAGTGCCAATCGATGCGATAATTGAACACTACTAAAATGTACCAAGTAATCAAGCTCTGTAGGTCATATCCAAAGCCTTCGTCGTACTTAGGCTACCTACAGAGAAGTCATCTATCAGTAGGGGTCGATCGCTCTGAGCTAGCGGACAGTAACCGTGCCAATCAGTGACGGATAGGTGCAACATGATGTGGTGAAGTTCAACAAACCGTTCAGAGCCTGCCCGGTAGCGTAATGGCTAAGGCATTCTACTCAGAATCGCTCGTCCCGGGTTCGCGTCCGAGTTCGGGCGCGGTGGATATGCACTGCTGATGATTCCTAACAAGGATGAAACAGATGTACAGTGCCAGTGCTTCCATGGTTTCTTTATGGTGAGTTGAGCGATGATATCACATGGCGAATTATTTCATGAGAACAAGTAATTGTCAGGTTCAAACGTCATCACCCTATCTGTTTGGTCGAAATCTGTTTAAATTTCGCCAACTTGTGTTTTCTCAAAATCTGTTTAGTCTGACCATAACCACCAGGTCTCGGATTCGAGCCAAATCACATCCCACTTCATGCTTCATATGTTAACGATATGTTTGCTGACAAATTAGGAACTGACTCAAGATCGACACGATGCACGTTGGCTCACGGACGTACAACTATGGGTGTGTGTCGGATGGGCCAAGTTTTTCAAAAATGGTATCCATGTGTCAATTGGGTGGTTGATGCCAACTGTTTCGACTTCATTTCAATCACTTTTGACGGGATTCCAAAGTTTTTTTAATGAACAGGTAATGTCACATTTGTAAGGCTGAAATTTCTTCCGCTCTGTCGTCTTCTACTTCCTTGTTCGGCGGTAGCCAAGCGGATAGGGTCGTGGCGTTTGGACGTGAAGGTGGCTGGTTCGAATCCTTTCACCGCCGGACAACTTCCCCACTTTGCAGCTGTCAGCTGGTCGCGGCTCCCTTCCCGGAAAATGATGTGCATTGTTATTTCATTATTAAAAAAAGTAAAAGACAAGAGGGTGTACATCTTTCGTCTCTAAGAGGACCACAGCCAACGGGGGCTGCCTAGTGTGGAAGCCGGTAATTAGGACTCGCAAACCATAACGTTACAACGAGTATTCACTGACGAATTCCGGCTGTTTCGATTTGCATGACAAAGTGGAGAGGAACAGTTACGTTAAAAACCTATTTTGCCCTTCAACATTATTACCATCATTATTGCTGGCGTTATTATTACTGTTTATTAGGCTGGTAGTAGTAGTGGTAATAGTAGTAGTAATAGTAGTAGTAGTAGTGGTAGTAGTAATGGTAGTAATAGTAATATCATCTTATGGAACACCACGATGATCTGTGTTCCTGATTCAAGTGATGCACAAACACAGGTAGTTAGCACGCGACGCTCCCTCGTAGCTGGGCATGGGATTAATCGACTACAATTGGTTCGCTGTTTCTCAGGCTCAAAGGCATGTCCTTTAACAATATCTGAGTTCCCTTATCCCAATAAGGTTCTTACGCCTCACAAATAAGGCGGACTAATTAAATACATAGTGGAAATGGACTTTAAAGTCATTGGAAAACGTTTATGGGGTTATCACTAGTACAGGGGTATTAGCACTCTTGTCTGCTCAGCCATCTTGCGAGAATAGTCAATGCAACCTAAGCAATCAACGTTGAAGCTCATTCAATCCTCTTAACTCATATTGGTGTACCCTTAGTTGGTATTGGTGTCATTTGATTATGTTTCTTCTAGATTTTTTTGTTTCCATTGAACTAAATGCTAATTTAATGACAAGTTATGCATCCCGATTTTTCATATATTACCCGGCGGGATTGTTTATATCTTTGGGCGTCTGTAGCCTTTTCACTGTCCCCTGGAGTTCCCGTATTCGTTGTTGACGGAAGCCACTGGTTCGAATAAATGTTCGTTGTTTTGCAGCCAAATTCGAACCATAAATGTCTATTCCCAAACCCAAATGATCATTCTTTCGATAGTCAGTTCAGTAGATACAACGCACAAGTTTTTTCACTTATCTTTCTATCTCCTCTTTTTTATTTCTTTTTTATTACTGATACAGCAATTTTCACTAAGGGGACCGCGGCCAGCTGAAGCCATCCAAAGTGGGAAAATTGACCGGTGGTGCGCAGATTCGAACCAGCGCCACGAGATTGACTGCCTGGTCAACACCGGTCGAAAAGGGGGTTCACAGCCGTCCCAGTCGTCAATCCCAAAAGCATCTTTCAGTAAACAATATCTAGACACCGGATATGCAGTGTTATTTATGTGTGTGTGTGTGTGTGCGCGCGCACATGAGTATACGCGAGTATGTGTACAGGGTGTGCATGTGCGTAACCAGCCTACTGGATATTGCGAAACTAATGACAGCAAACTCCCAATTTCAATGCCGACTGCCGACACATGCATAGGCTTACACCCTCCTTTTCCGATTTCTTCCTGTCAGGACAAAGTGGTTGTTTACATTCATACTCGATCCGAGAGCACCAGTACTTCCTGCCTCTTGGACCTATCGACTTTATTGTTCGTTTGTAGTTAGCGGACTACGGTGAACACTCATCACGGGGCGCAAGTGCGGAGTTAGCATCTTTCCTCCCCTATCTCAATCTCTTGTCACACTAGGTATAAAGTCGGCTGACCCTTATTGTCACTGGTCTCCGAACGAATACTAGTGCAATAACACACTCCGCAATACTCTCTTGTATATGAATATTTATATGGATAGGCCGTTTATTATGAGGCACGTGCAAGCACCCATGAATGGGTGTTTTTGTTTCTCGCTTGTCACATCTATATGTCTATTTTACTGAACCCCGATTTGTCGAACGCGACGCAAACAGATACAGGGAACACAAAAACGAATGCACACACGAGCCGGCTAGGTCTTACTCGGACGCCAGATGACTAAAGTAGACCGGACTCAAGGTCATTCGGCCGGACAGACACGTGTCCAATAAAACCTGCTGGCTATAAGCATCAGTGTTTGAACAACAGCACAGCCGTTGTCGTCGTCCTCGTCGTCATGGTTGTAGTCCACATTATCGTCAGGTCAACGAGAACGCAAATGTCCACAATGTGTGCAATTTTTGAACAGTTTCACTTCAGATAGCGCCTAGGCGGAACCAGGCGAATGTCAGAACAAAGACCCGTTTTTCTTCTCTCTCTCTTCCTCTTTCGCCGTACACCACCAAACACCCGTATGCAAACACGCAAACAAACAGAAAACGGTTTCAGTCAGGCAGTTCCAATCGCGGGGCCCACTTACCATCCCATCCAACTCTCCCACCCTCAATCCCGCTTATTCAAGTTGTACGGGGCATGAGCCAACACCCTCGCCTTATCATTCATACCAGCACTCACACACCCGTTGTCTATTTGCATCCCTTGGGTGTGTGAATCGCAAATCGGACATGCGCGATCCAGGTGGCTTACGTGTGCTGAGCTCTGTTGTTGTGGTTTTTCTTTTATACTATGGCCTTCCTTGATGTGTCTCTTGTCGTCATCATCGTCTGTTTGCTAGTTCTCCCGGGTCTCAGCCTGAGTCATCGACTGGACGACTTCCATCAGCCTTGTAGAGAATTGAACTATTGGAAACGGTGTGCTTTACTCTCCCGTGCACAAAGCCAGAGCAGACGATGGACGGCAGGACAGCAATCGTAACAATAGGACGAAATCATTACTTTTCAAATGACTACGAAAAAGGACTTACATTCACGGCCAAGATGTGCGTGTGTGTGCATGTGTGTGCATGTGTGCGTGTGCGTGCGTGTGTGCGTGCGTAAGGTTACCATTTCAGGTCATTTGCAGTCCCGGTTGCTCTTTGTTCCCCCGGTTTTCAGGTCAGGGACGCAACACTGACTTGTGCGACATATGCGCACTGGGCACACCAGCAGCAAAAATGGCCAGAGAGCAAGAGAGAGCCGGAAAGAGGGTATCCGAATAACAATCCCGCACTGACTGCGCAGCAATACATGATCATTGATATGATAAGACATAAAACTAACGCATGGTGGGATAACACCGGTCCTTTTGTATAAACTGATCGAGGCCATTCGATGTGCAATTGATAACCACTGTTTACAATTGTCTTCTGCAGGAATTTTATGTTAGATTCGACGTGACCTCGACCTCAAGATAGTTGGGGAAATATGACTAAGCATTCTCTGGGGCTAAAACCAATGCCGGTGTATGCAAGTATAAGGATGACCGAACAGGTAAGTACCAGGCACGTAAGCCTGACGAACGGCAATAACCGCAACATCAGTCATATCTTTCCAGGGGATTTCGTTCTCTCATCCGTATATACAATACTGCTTACAAGTATCTTCAATTAGGTTTGAATAATCCCAATGGCTTTATTGTTATTTGGAGTAAAATGAAAATCCACTGTCGCAGCGGGTAAACGAACTACGATGTTTGACCGCTGGTCGTGGAACGATCGAAAATGATCACCATGAATTCTCGTTTGTAGTACGTACAAAAGATTACAAATTTCACAGTGGATAAGCTTGTGTACAAAAGTTGACTTATCTTCAGAAACCAGTTGCTTAGTGATTGGAAGATTTCGTTTTGATTGCAAGCGCTCTCTCGAGTGGGTTATAAGGTTCCCACTAATCCCTGATACAGAGAACTAAAAATGGACTAGATTTCAACGATCGGGTCTCCCTACGGTTTTTGTGACGTTTATGAAATCGAAATATTACTCAATTAGAACAACAATTGTAAGGATGATTACAGGTTTAACTCGTACTTTCCCAGAAAAATTGAATGAACCCATTCGACCGCCGTTATCACTGATGCGTACACAAAATGCCTCGACAGCAATTCGAATTTTGGATAAACAAACAAGAGTTGATCATCGTGGCCAGCAGACGTGGCAGACGTCAGACTAAACTTTTTGCACCCAAGCGATCATAATTCGTCGCCAACTTTTGTACATCCACTGATCACTATGAGCACACTAGCCCTGGACTACTTTGGGCGCTTTATTCACAAGTCTGATAAAAGCCGTCTGTTTTATGCATCAGCGAATTGTGCCTCAATCCTGAACAACATCGTCGCGAATTGTGAAAAACTTTGTCTCCCATTAAGACTTTGTTTAGCATTAGAAACGGTGTAAGCGGGAAAGCTGCTACACCGTTGTTAGGACTTGTTTATGGACATGTATTTTTGGTCTATCCGCCTTCTACTTCAGTTGGTACTATAATCTGGTATGTTTGATGGCGATATACATGTACACAAACGCACGTGTACACACACACACACACACCAGATAACATGACAGTACTGCATTGTGGTTCATATATTCATACTGTTCGGGATGTTCGAGTCCCCGTTTCGGCTAGGCGGAAATGCACTGCGTCCCCGATGATTCACAACAGGAAAGTCAATCTATATGTGTGATCGAATCGTGACGGTTAATTCACTGTTGACACTGCCTAATAAATCATCTTGTTAAAAGCGAAATTCATGTTAAACTAATGACGACATTTGTGATTCGTTGGCTTCATTCACTCCAGTACATGTTTATTGACCTGAAAACAACCGTATTCCAGTGTCTTTTGAAGGCAGGACCATCAGGGCTGTGTTCGATATTGGCTACGCACGGCGCCAATGCCAGAATAAAGGATTCCATTGGAGTGAAGTCGAAACAAGCACTGGTGGGACCAGATAGCACCTAATTTGATTTTCCAGCGAACGGTGTGATTCGTACGAGTGCACTCCCGGAACCACGTTATTGAATTTTTTTGGCGATATTGTGCACACTCAAACGTTTTGTCCTAGAAATTTAATGGAGAAAAGAAAAACACGTTTTATATCAATCAAATTCAGTCAATTACGACAAGGGGGCGGGTTGGAGATTGGCATAAATCTACAAGTGGGTGGCGTCGACATTTTTACCGATTTGCGGAGTGGTGAATAAGTCTATGGTAGATCTGTCGTAGTGTCACAAAACCATGTGTTCTGTCCTGACCCAGGGTCATTTTGGATGACAGAGAATAAGTTTTGTGGTATTCAAGATTTAACGATTAATTAGCGTATGAAAATCATCGTGTTTTCCCGTCTGAACATGATTTAAACAACCATTCCATTGTGGAGCATTCATTATTCGGCACCATAGATATGTCCTGGATGTTACGTTGTAGTCTGGTGTCGTCCCAGTGTTTCGTCTCAGATTGCACGTGTTAACACAACCGTTAAAGCAACAGTAGTGTTCCGCCCTAACAGTTGGCACCTTTGACCAGCGTCGCCGAGGAGATAGAACCGGACAGTGAACACTGATCACCCGTATGCGTCGTACGTTGCGACTCAACTCACAGACTAATCTGCTGCTGCACGACGGAGTTTGTCCCTTTAAAATGAAAACCTACCACATTGCTGAATACTACAACTGATCACTCGTGGTTGATTATTCAGTCGGTATGAACTGATCTTATCTGGAATTTGGCACTCGTTTTCCCAATCATTAATTTGGTTTCATATCAGAAGAATTTAGCCCCCCACCCCTCTCCAAATTAACATCTCAAAATGCGGTCGTTTGAGTCACATGGGTCCCACTACCAGGCCACGTGAAACAATCGTCATCTCTCGCTTTTCGTTATCCACATAACCACAATTCACGATTGTCGAAATATAATCAAGCTGCATGGTCCTGCTTGAATCTGTCCACCACTCAAACATATCAGGCACGGAATTCATCAGTGGTGTAATCATAATGTCAAGCATTTGATTGTAAAACTTCCCTTGAGAAAGACTATCCACGGTAGTCGAAACGTTGGCGCATTACATTTATCAACGACGCCGTGTTATTAACATTATATCATTCACAATTAAAAACCAATACATGGTGCATCGATTTTTTGATACACTCCTTACGTCATTTGGTCCTGATATAATTTCAAGCATTTCGTAAAAGTTTCGTTTTTAATATTTCATATTTCAAAGGGCACTTAACTTAAGAGAAGATCAAATCGCGGCTTTCACGAACTTGCCACCGGTCACCGCTGCCATTTTTAGTCACAGCAACGAAAAGGTACCACTTCCGTCCTGTTTCTAATCTAATCAACTCCTCCCCTCTGGAAAATCATCTCAATTTCACAGACAGATTTGAACACATTTCTAACGCGTTGATATCACGCGTCATAATCCAACCAATAAATCTCAATTCCCTTGTCTATAAACTCCAACTCCGTTCAATTCTATTTACGGGAACGATGCTCATAATTGTATGGCTAATGCGAGAAGTAAAATCATTACCACAATTACTATTATTTTCTATTGTATTTTCTTGTTTGTTTTAATGATCGGCGGTCGTCAAACGGTAATCACTATGAGTTGGGTCATCCAGAAATTCCCAATCTCAAATCTACTGGCCGCTAGTTGCCGTTTCCTTTTTTGGCAACCGTGCAATAGTCAAGGCCCATGTTCTTAAATATTTGGCATTTGTTGTATGGTGAGTAAATGAAACAGTAGTCAGTGGCATTTCGCTTGTCTCGGTGCCTGCCCAGTGAAGGATGGTAACTCGCCGGTAGTCCAAGGCTTGAGCAGCTTATCCTTCTCAGTAGTGTGTTTCGCATACGGAAACACACGATCGGTTTCGCGAATCATACTACTGAGAAGAAAAATCAATGCTTTCGAGCACTGTGTCCCCTTTCTGAAAGTTAGCCTTGTCTAGCCGACGAAAATCTTCTATGAATCACCATTTTTATTCTTAAATGTACTTACCATTCATTCACGTTGCTAACGATTCAAACAGGGTTTTAGCGAGAAACTCAAGCAGCTTCCGTTGGAATGATACATTTGTGGCACCAGTCTGATACCTCGCTGAAACTGTAAGGTCGTGCGCACTCTATTGCACCGCGTTCAGTTCCATCGTATGACTATGGGATACGAAGCCTATGTCCGGGAGATTTTTCTAACCTGGAGACTTCCGACCAGCCACATGTGCATATTACCACCAGGATGGTATAGAATGAACCCGAGATAATTGCTAAGGTTAAGAATGGAGTACTGGATGTCGGTTCAGGGAATACGCTACGAAAGGGGACTGAGCTTGGTAGACTTTGTTGGCTGTCCAACGCATTTATTATACCACACCCTAATTTCGTTTACACCGCTCGCCTCGGAGTGTGACGAGCCACACGGTGGCCAGTGGAGACGATGTGGTAGGATTGAGTGAGAAAATCTACTGCGAGTTTGGGTGAATTAGGTACGTCGCGTGTCTGTGGCTAGGGCCCGAAGGACCCCGTCAACTAGTTGGCACGAGACGCAGAAGGAGAGGGCCACGGACCGTATACCGTGGCGACAATGTTTTCATGTTCTATCGAATCAGAATGATTGGGAAAATATACGATTGTACAATTAAACCGAATTTACTGTGCTGGCTGCTGCCATGTTCTTTTCTTTTTCACTTCCGGCTCAACTTGCATGTTCAATCTTCCGGTAGCTGTACAACGGCAACGGTGATAATGTTGATCCGTGCCCAACTTCATCAATGAAAACAAACATCTTATCCTTAATGCGAATTATCAGCGGTGTTTACTCACTTCAAACGAATGAGCTCTAAATAAACTTGATAGGAAGAAACTAAATGTGAAAAGTATAACCTTGTTCGAATCTGTGCGTTGACCGAAAAGACAGTCCCAGTTGGATGGAATCAACTGTGTCCGGAGCGGTTAAAAAAACCCTAGTATTCGCGTGCGACAGTTTCCTGATTTTGATTGACCGGTAATCGTGTTTCAGACGAATCGACGCTCGGCAAAAATAGGTTTATTTCACTCACCCCCACCCCCACCCCCAAGGAAGACAAATGGAAATAATCTTCATCCATTGATTATAGTTGCCCGAATTTACACCGGAACTGAATTGGCACATGGTGTTAGAAAAACCTGCTTCTGTTCACCGAATCCTGGTAGACTGTTAGGTCGTAAATGATGGTGTTCATACTTGTACCTCAATACCGTGAGATGATAACAAGAGATTCGTGACAATCAGATAAAGTTGTTCGCGATCGTAAAAACGGTTTGGCTAGATCATTTGCACACACGGTTCTCGGTTAGTGTGACAATGCTCAACCCCTAACGGTCCTGTATGTATGTGCTTCTTAGCTGTATTGTTGTGTTCGAGCCTCGGGTAGTTCATATCGAACGAGTCCGCACCGATGACCGATGTCAGCGCGAGAAACTTTTATGCGCCGGTTTATGTTTAGCGTCTTGTTTCGAATCAGCGTTCCACGGTATCCAGCATCTAGCAGCCCCCCCCCCCCCCCCACACACACACACACAATAATTGCATGGTCCCCAACCGTGCTACTGCTGCTCTCCACCACCAATAATGTTGGCTTATTTATCAGCGTTATTAGAAGAATTAAACTGACACAGAACTTAAATATTATTATTAGCTGACGTATGATATTTCCATGGTTGTTGTTGCTCTCGTTGTTGTTGTCGGTAATAGTATGTAACTGTATACACTTGTTAGTCAGACCTCCTGAGCCATAATTGTGAATGATATAATTTTAATAGCACAGCGTTGTTGGTAGATGTAATGCGCCAACGTTTCGACTACCATGGGTAGTCTTTCTCCAGGCAATTTGTACAATCAAATCTTAAGCCACACTTATATAATATAGCCAGCACAATTGAAACACTCTCAAATGGGGAACGATTCGTGGTGGAAGCGATTGAACACAATGCCTTCGAATGCATAGTTTTGCCGATCACGTCTATTTTTTGTACATCACAATTGTTTTGATGAATCGGAAACAAAAGAATGCTTTAAAAGGGGTCTTAGTGATCGTGAACTGTGGGAATCGAAATGCAAAATGGACAAAACAGTTGGAATGAAGAAAGAATAAATTTCATTAACAAACTTTACATGCTGATTTTGGAAGGTTGAATAATTTCTGTATCGCTGTTTACCCTTGATATCAGATCGCTTAGACGATATCGATCCGCCAAGTAGAGAATGTCTAGGGGTTTCCTGAAAACGCTAGGTGATTTTGTTCACTTATATCACCGAGGAGGTAAAAAAAAGTAGATAACCCTTTCAATCTGAGTGTTGAAAACGATAACATGACACAATTTATCTCTTAGGCAGCATCACCATCACATCAATGGTGATGCCCCTGTCGCATGCAGGACACGGAATCACTTCTCGTCTTCGGTCAGACTAGCCATTAACCGGGCGTTCAGTTGGTCCCGGCTCTCACCTGCCATCCGTCATCCAGGACTGATATCCACAGAGCAAGAGCGAGAGAGGGAAACGGAAGTGGACAGAATGAACAAAATGTAGGAGTCTGCAGACAAAAAACTGGGTATGTTCACTGCTAGTTCGATAAATTCAAGAAATTGCAGTTTTCCCTCCGCACTATAAAATGCTTGACTAATCGGCGTGATACTTTAATGCACTGCGAACAAAGATGAAAAACCCATATTGTCCTTCCATGGTTTCTTAACTGGTACGTTGGATGTCGATATCAGCTAGTGTATAATTCCATCGACTGCCCACAACCCCTTTATATTAGGATGGACAACGTATAACTGCCATTTAATTTGATTCCTCACACTGCGCCGTCTGTCGGCTTCCTTGATAGCCGTTTACCTATTTGTGCTCCATTGAATTCCATTGCATCATATTACGCTGCATTGTATTGCATCCTATTTTATAATATTGTGTTGTATTGGAGTATGAATCTTCCCGGGTAAAAAGCTACCATTTTAATCAGAAACTGAAAACTTGTTAATTTGAAATCTGCTCGAGACTAATGCGTAAAACAGGAGCAACCGGCATACTCACCGATGTTTGTGAAATCTTGCACATGGGAGACGGTTAAACGTCGCCTCCATTTTGGAATCTACAAGTAAACATTCCATGCAACAGAAATCACGAATTTCGTTGCCTGAGTTATTTCCATCGTCCTCGGAGATGAAGAAAAATCTGTCAGACCATATCTGAACATTCGCTCCGTGCATGCGGCGAATGATGCATTCGCGAAGTCAGTTCGAGTAGAAATCTGCAGTTTGTTCATGCATCTGTTTTATATCTCCAAGTTCATAATTCACGTTCAGCCGGGCGCATGTAAATGTTAACTGGATTGATTTGACTTCATGTTGGTTTGCTGACAGTAAACAAACGTTACTCCGAGTGATCTTCTGAGCTTCGCAATACCTGGTCTAATGCACGTGGTCATGAAACTGATCAAGAACTGACCGAAAAGATGGACTGTGGTTAACGGATGGTTGTCAAACACGTTGGTTCAGTGCGACTAATTCGAATATGTGTGCTCGGGATGTACGGGTCACGAACGGGTATGAAAGAAAAGAGGATACCGGTTTATTATTGTTATCGTTTGGCCAAGGTGGAGTAACGACTGGGCACAAGCAAGTGTTTGTACGCAAATTCGGGAAATGATATGGGAAATATTGCCTGTTTTTCAACGTGAATCGACAGTAGGAGGGAAAATTTTTAAAAAATATGAAATATCCTTCAAACCGTTTTTGGTGTGCTAACAGTATGTCAGAATCACCGTGCATTCACAGACACTCAATTGTCTAACTGTTCAAATTGGAGTTGGCATCACTGTTCATCTTATCTCAGTTGTATCAAGTTGGTTTGCCACCTGGCCACGTGACTCTGACATGGCATTTATTTTATTGGCTGTTGTTGACGTGTGAGTGAAGTTTCGCCAGAACACCGACTTTTCACTTTTGCGATTTTGCTTTACACTTGTATATGCAATACCATAAAAAATCGCCAAAGCTTGTCTTTTGTCCTTTCAATTGTTTATCTACGCGTTGTTCGGCGGAACGAACGAAGTGAGTCTTATAGAAAGTCCTAGTTGGCGATTCCAAGAGACATTCGCATGCACCAGATGAATCGAGTATACCAGTCTGATCACCAGAACAGGTTCAATCGACACGATAACATTTGCCTACTCTGAGACAATGCCCAACCACAGATATCCCCACAGTGACAATTCTGTATTTCGACTGACATTTCTTCGGCATCTAGCACGCTTGCCGAACCACGATGCATTCAAGTCTCACTTATCCACTAAGTGATGAAATAAACGAGTCAAGCCGGTTTTGATAGGGGAAAAATCTCTTTTATTTAATCACCATCTCATTGCGATTAAACCCCTCCTGTTGGGATCAGCAACTTGATGAACAAGTGAGGAAACAAAAATCACGGGAGTTTTTCATTGCCAATAGTGCAATTTGACTCTTTTTTAGTCAAACACGCCATGTTTTACCATGAAACACTTGACATCGAGTCCAATTCCTTCACTGCCTGTCACTTCATGTGACAGCTTTGAATCTCGAGTGATCCCTTTTCAAAAACAATATATAATCCAACATTTGTATTGAAGGTTGAGGAGCATTACTACTCTTATTCTTCTTACCATTATTCAATTGTACTAGTAGGAAGTTGGCACAGTGCGTAAACCATGTGTAGATACATAGTATGAATGCATCAATAAGTAGTTATGCTAGTACTAACAATAACAATAACATTTATTCATTAATTCACATTTGACAATGAGTCTTGATATGGATCAAAAAGTCACGATAAACCTTATGACTCGGAGTGCGCCTTCTGATCTATATATATATATATATATATATATATATATATATATATATATATGCATACAGTTGGATAGAGGTGGTAGTCCAGCGACTAAATAGTCTTTTGCCGTGAACGGCGTGACTTCGAATCCTTGCACCTATCGTCAACCTATAACTGCCGGCACAGTACTTCCTCAAACAGATTTACTTGGTGCTTTACCAGTTGATCCGCTTGACTTGAGGTGATATACCGGTAATCAAGAAACCTGAGAAGATAGGGCAAGTAAATTTTATTATTCAGCAGAAGCAAGTTGACCTTTTGGTTGCCGGCCTCGAATTACTCTCTCCACCACTACCGAGGCATCCTAGCGTTATAACATTTGCGTAGAAAGTTGGATTAATTACAGTGTATACAATACTATCCCTATCAATTTTTGACACTCCTGATACTATCCCGTTGTTGCATTCTTCCATATTGCTCACTGAATTGGATGATGATCGAAGCTGGAAGTCCCTAGAACAAGCCGATAACCAAACAGTTCGTTCAAACAGACCACCACATGCAATGACCAGATGGTCACGTGTCCGATCAATCAAAATATGCCCCATTCACTATGACTCACGTGTTAGGATCGTGTTTGTTGGATTGAGAGTTAGAGAAGGTCGATAAACCATCGACACGCACGTCATTGTGCTTCAGCCGATCTGAACGGTTTTGAATGAACCGCTCCTTACATACCTTACTGTTAGAACAGGAAAACTTGATAAAAATGACAACATTTGTCCAAGTACTTGGGTATGAGTCATGTGTCTCCGACTAACAACTCATGCAGTCAAAATTCTCTGTGGTGCAGACCGAGCTGAATGAAATAAGACAAGTTACAACCAGCCAACAGAACACCCGCAAAGTCTGTGATCTATCAATTTCATGAAAGCCGAATAAAGCACACCAGATTGGACAAACTGTCAAATTTAACAAGCCAATATCACCTTCGATCACTGGCCTGTCATCTGCCCATGTACACACTAGGGTAAGAACCTTATGTCGCCAATTTCAGTCGGTAACTTGAAAACATTCTAACAGGAGTTGAAAAAAAGTATAGAATTCATAAATCAGGATGACAATATTTTTGGCTCATCAGTGGTTCTCTGATGTTGTGAATTAGATGATTAATACTGACCTCGATATGCAGAATCCTTGACGAATAGACCATTCGGAACCCGCATGAAGATGCTTCGTTAAGATGTATTCGACTAACGATCTGTGACTCCAATTAAAAGTCCTGTATGGTAAATGTAAGATGTAAGATAATGATGGTGCGGAGCATAGGGTCATCGTATGGATTACACGTATTCGACTGGTGTGTGTGAATGATCCCAAAAGAATTTGGTGTTCTTAACTCTTTTGCTTGTTTCTATCTTACAACTGATCTACATCAATTTTCCCATCTTTCACAATTTGTATTACCGTCGATATTTTCCCCTGGTATCTGTCTGTTCTTCCAATCCTATATCGATTGTCGAAACACCCCATAACGAATTGAGCAATCGACATGGGTGTTGACAACTTCACAACTTGATCGACGCGGTAGGTGGAAGTCCAAGACAATTCTTTTGTCATTGGACAAACTGAGCCTCTTGCCCTTTTCCCAATGGTTTTGTGACTGTAATTCAACTAGCCACCAACTGGTCACGTATGACAAGTCATTCAGCAAACAAATTAGCACAAGCATCAACTCACGGAAACAGAAATGTTCATCTGTACGACCGCCAGTCACTTTCGCGGTTCGGTGACATTTGAATGACTGAGAACTCTTTTGCAAATACTATGCTACCGATGTACAGTACATACTTGAATGTCTGTCTTCTATAGTGCACCCCACAGGCTGGTTCTTTCCCCCCCTGAAATGGATACAAAATCCCGTTCCCATTCACAACTTTATCGTTTAGATCGTCTACCAAGAGCGAACACCATCTGGAACAAAATTATCCACCCGTTTAGGGCTTCGCTGGCGACAGAGTGGTTCGTCATGTACAAAATATAATTTCTTATGGTGAAAAAGTCGAGCTCGATGGCACATAAAATTAGGTTCAACGGTTCAGTTAGCTCTATAATCATCTAAAATGGATATACTTCTTTGATTGCTCCGGTATTTTGGAGGGCAGATGAGACAGAGTTGGAAACAAGACAGTCAACCCTCATGTATTTGAATGTTGTGCTGTCTTATAAATGAAATTGAAAAACGTCACCCGATTAGTCTTTCTTTTACTTCGCACTTTTTTCATAAATGACAGGCCAAGATTCGATATTTTAGAGATTGGCTAGGGTCAGTTTTAGACTGACCATTGGGGAGACGTCCAAATATGGTGAGGATCGAACTCACTCTGTGAAGCCACAGCATTTTGCTTGTTTCTTCATCTCTCCCATCGCCTTGGGAGACCTACGAAAACACGGTGCATAGCTGCCAACTGGTGAACGTCATACCTGCGATGCTGAATCCGTCCTATCAAGAGTGCGCACTGTGACAATCCTAACTCGATTAAATGATCTCCGATCTCCAAACAGTAAAGACTGTTATCGTGAATAGGAACTATGTATACGTTCGGACCAAACGACGTAAGAAGTGTATCGAAAAATCGATGCGCCATGTATTGGTTTTTATTGTGAATGATATAATATTAATAACACAGCGTTGTTGGTAGATGTAATGCGCCAACGTTTCGACTACCGTGGGTAGTCTTTCTCAAGGCAAGTTTTACAATCAAATGACTGAGGGAACGTTCGAACACAACTAAACATCAGTTGGCATGTGAACGTTCCCTCAGTCATTTGATTGTAAAACTTGCCTTGAGAAAGACTACCCACGGTAGTCGAAACGTTGGCGCATTACATCTACCAACAACGCTGTGTTATTAATATTATATCATTCACAATAAAAACCAATACATGGCGCATCGATTTTTCGATACACTCCTTACGTCGTTTGGTCCGGATATTTACAAACTGGTTACCAATCGAATTGCTCTGG